>VZRS01003437.1:0-140721 GCA_013398055.1 Ifrita kowaldi | reverse complement strand
CAGAAAAAAAAGGTAAGTTCCAAATTATCCTAAATATTTTTTAACTTTACTTTTTCATAAAAACAGTATCTGTGTTTACTGAAGGACTGAACAATTCAGGTAAGTAAAATACTCCTATTAAATAGTTACACTCTCAGGCTAAATATATAAAAGAAACAAAAATATTGCATTGAGGGAGGAAACCCTAAAAAACAACTCTGCTGGGAATTCCCCCATATTTTCATCTATCAAACAGGAGTGAATGTTAGAGCATATACATGTATGTTTAGAGATATATCAGCAACTTCAATATCAAAAGTTTTTTATGAGCAAAGTCTGTAATTTATCACCAACACCCTGCCAGAAACAGTTAAACAGATCTTCTGTACTAATAAACTGCTAACAAAACCTGTATTATCTCAAAAAAATCACATAAATAGGAGAAAAGATGTAGTTTTTCATTTCAGAAGTAATGATCTTGATCACCTGTATAAGCTATAACCACACATTCAACTAAAATGAAAATGATTTATCCAGTCTCATTTACATCACCCTATTAGAACACAAGTATTTGAAGAGGCTCACTTGACTAAAACATTTTTGAGTAGGTAACAAAGCAGCTATACAAAGCAGGGCTTAAACTGACCATGCATTTTTTATAGGAGTATGTAATTAATCAAAGCAAGTTTCACACCTTATTTAAGTTTTTCATTATTTTTTAATCTTGTGTGCTTTTAATGCTCCACTTTCAATTACAGCTGAAGTGCAAATGCAATTTACACATCTTTGCTGCTGCAGCCTTTCACTGCTGACAGTTCAGTTCTAAAAACACTCTATGTCTACATAAATATCAGGGAACTGACACTGAACTTCATGACTTTTTGTTTTTTTGGTTGGAAAGATGAAAGAATAAGCTCATCTAAGAAAATTGTGGCCAACAGTTTTTCACTTCCATGAGCACTGAATTAACAAATATTAACCATTTAAACAAAACAACCATTTAAAAACAAAACAACAAAAAAAATCCCCGTTACGTTATTCTGTGTAAGGAGCTGTTATTTCACAGACACTAAAATATTTCTTAGCTCAAAAAAAGAAGCAAAAGAAGCATCAAGTACATCAACCACAAGTTCCTGCATACTTTGCTCTCCTAAATGTCTCAGTAGTAGTAACCAACCAATTGGTGCCAACCTGTGTAAAGCATTAGTACTGATTTACAGAATATTTTAAACCAAATAAAGTTATCCTTCTTTCCAAGACTTTAAAACTCCACAGACATAAAAGTATCACAGTTTTTTCACACACGGCAACCAAAACATTTTCCTCTCAGCGTCTGTTTTATTTCTCAAGACAGCCTTAAGTCACCAGTGACATCTTGTGGATACAGCAAAATCTGCAACAGCAGAACTCTGACATTTAAAAGTCTTTACAACACTACAAAGCCTACCTCCTATTATGAAATAGATCGAGTATAATTTTGCTATGTACACTTTACATCTATGAGCCAACCTCAAGGCTTCCTTTATGTTTCAGCAATGTCTCTGGAAAAATTTGCATGGGTATTACAGGAAACACTGTACCAGTGGTGTGAAGGATCAACTTTTTATTATGTATAAAATGCTTATCCCCATGAGACAGGCACTACAGCATTACAAGTAATGAACAAGATTACAGATACATCTTCATAGCTGAATCTTCTAATCTGCAGAAAAACAAAATTATGGTTTTATTTAAACCATTAAATTTAAAGGTATCTTTCAACAATGATTATATCCCACTTAAGAATCAGACAGGTCCCAGTCTCCTCATCACAGAATGTGTGAGGCAGGAAGGGACCTCTGAAGGTCATGTTATCCAAACCCCGTGGTGAAAGCAGGACCAGCTTTTGAAAATGTCCACAGATGGAGACTTCACAACCTCTTGGGCAACAACTTCCAGTCACTCTCACAGTAACAAATATCTTATCTGATGTCCAGAGTATCCTGTGTTTCAGTTTGTGCCCACTGCCTCATGAAAACAGGAGTTCTTTGCATCTTACTCAGAATGAAGCACTCCAAGACTGTGGTGCTGTGCACCTACTGAAAGGTAGCACTCAGATGTTTCATTATGTGCCCGGTGAACTAAGTTTTTACATGTAAGATCAACAAAACATGTTCTGAGGTTTTTAAAAAAATGAAAGAACGACCCACTGTAATTCAGCTACTCAAAATTAATTCTAAATTCATAACATCCTTTATATATATTGGTAAAGAAACAACATTAGGTTGTGGGGGGTATGATGGACAAGGATGAGAAAGAAAACCAATTCATTTATAATTTACAAACAATTGAGAAATGTAATCCTTTATAGCAGGCTTGATTTTAAAACTGAGATCGGAAGAAACATGCATGTGAAAAAAAGCAAATTTGCTTTAATTCACTGCAATACTCACTTAGTGCATGATAAATAGGTTTATGTCTGCCTTCGAGTCTGATTACAGTGGCAGCTGCTATTTTTCCTGGGGGCTGCATCTTCGCATCGAGGAGGTACCAGGCTCTGGCGAAAGTAGCCCATTGCTGAAAAGAAAGAGGGTCAGTAATTATCGCATTAAAAGCTCACACAACCATAATCCAGCTTCCTTTATTAGACCAACACTTCTTCTACATTCAAAAATACTAGAAGAAATATTAATATTCAGCGCCCCCCCTTCAAATAACCTTTAAATGGACAGACCACTGCGATACACCCACTGCAGTGCGATGTATACATGTGTAACACCACCGAAAGGTTACCGGCCCTGACGGCTTTGTTTCAGAAACGCAGATCTCCTGCTGCAAGCTTCCATTGTCGCTACTTGAACTGTAACATCATTGCAGGATATTTAACGCCCAAGGTCTCTGTCCCTCCCGGTGAAGGGCACAGCTCCCCCACACGCAGCTTTCAGACCGCGCACAGCCTGAGCCGCCGCCCGCGGGAGTCCCTATCCCCCAGACATGTCGCACACAGCGGCTCCTGCCAGCGGGGCCCGCAGGACGGACACCGGGGGCAGCCCCGGCGCGCTCCTCTGGGGGCCTGGCAACTCTCCGTGCCCGCCCGCTCCCTCACGGCCCCAGGGTCCCGTCCCAGAGGCAGCGAACGCCCCGCCCGGCCCGAGGGGCAGGCCGCGCTCACCTGGGCCGCCCTGGTGTAGCTCGCCATGCCGGCGGGCGCTCGGAGCGCAGGCGGCGCCGCGCCGGGGCCGCGGGGCCCGGCGGGCGCTGGGCGGGGGCGGGCGGGCGCTGCTCTGGTGTCCGCGGGGCTCTCCTGGGGCTCCTGCCTCCCTATACACCCCTTTCCTTTCAGGCTGAAAGTCTTTGGTGCCTTTAACCTGCAGAAACTTCGGGGGGTCCCTGCTTTATTGCGATGCTGCCATGTAATGCGTTCCTGAGCATGACTTAAAGGAGAATTTAGGAAAATTTGCATTTTTAAACTGCAAATCTGCAGGTGACAGTTCTCTTAAAAACTCAAGCACCCCCTTTCCCCATTCTCCCCTAAACTCACCTTCTAATAACACACTGAACTTTATACTGTATTTGCAGGAAAGTAAGAATTAACTTCCACAATTCATTAGTTTTAAGAAATACTTTTTTTTTTTCCCTAGCTACAGCTGCTGCAAACGTGTGTCAGTTCCTGAAAGAAAGCTGCAATGCATCTATAAATGCAGATGTGAGCACGTTCCCAGGTAAATTTAGCAATGGACAATAAAGTAGCGCAAGTGTTATCAAGGAATTGGCTTATGCATGTTTTATTAGGGAAACAAGGCAGAAATTTAAGTAAACCCAGTTGCTGCAGTATGGGCCTGTTCCTGCTGCTCCTGTTTATGTGGAAAACTTATGTCAGCAGCTAAGGTGTTAGATGATTAGGTGGACTGGATGCGAGAAGTTAAAGGGAAGGATTTTGAAAAGCTGACTAATTTCAGTCTAGTTGAGCAAAGAAGAGTAGGAAAGTGATTGTTTCTGTCTGTTGGGTAACAATTCAGAACCTTAATCCATGAATATTAAATAATTTTTTCATCTTAGAATAGATTTCTGAAGATCTGCTTTAGTACTTTTCGGGGCTGGGTGTTTGTGTTTTGGGGCATTTTTGTTAAAAAAGTGCTGTCTTAGTTCTTTACTTGGTTTATAGATCTACTGTTATAAGCTCATCTTGTCACAGATGTCATAATTTGGATTCATGTGGGAAAACCACTATAAGCTCTTAAAATTCAAGAAGATGGGAATGTTAAGCTGTTTTCAGCTTCAGTGCTTTTTATTGCATAGAAATGTTGGTAGAGCATCTCATTTTGTGAACTCCTTAAATCTTATTTATGAAGGGTGTCATTTAGTTCAGGTATGATACATCATACCTGATGTATCGTATCAAATGATATGCAAGATCATGCAAATAGAAAGCAATATTACCCAGAATAGAGAACAGGTCAAAGGTTTTGTTACTAACAGACAGAGGGTCAGTAATAGACACTTGCCTAGACACTTACCTACACCTTACTATGTTTAGAATTTAATTACGATGCCAAAGGAAAGTAGAACTCAAGTAATTGTTGCACATTAAATGACTTACAGAGTCTTTCAACAGAGATGTTCATTATAATAGGAAGGATAGATTGCAGTGAATTGATTAATTTAAATAAGTGTTTTATCTCTCTGCAGCGTGCTCAGTGGCTGGTATTCCAGGCACAAAGAAATGGTATTTTGCAAGTCATGTTATTTGTGGTTATTATCAGGTAAGGCGCACTTTTTTTAGAGTATCAGTTCCTCAACTGTCTGCCTCTCTGTAGAACAAGTTAAAACTGTGATGTTCAAAATTCTTTTTGCTTATTTAAGTCTTTTTGTTTGATTAGTTCTGCAGTTCTGACTGGGAGGAAATAAATGTTGACTCACAGAAAAATGAAGACTCTTACCAAACAAGCATTGACGAGAACCTGGGAACCACACAAAATTTTGAGGAAGATGACAATAACAGTCGGGAGTCACTGTCTCTGACTGAGTATGTGTATTATTACTTTTATTTAAAGTATAGTGTTCTGACATCTAACTGTGATGACCAAAGGGGATCAAGAAAGTTAAACAAGTGGGAGTTACTACCAAAGCAGGACTTAACTATGAACAAACCCCTGCTAGTACTGAAAATACTTTTATTTTATTTAGCATAGCTTTAAATTTTTTAGTTACAGATGATTTTTATAGGATAACTGAACAGTTTCCTAACAGCTAACATTATATATGCAAAAATTTATTACTGATTCCACTTGAATCCTACTTCCAGTTTTCCTTCGGATTATTTTGATGTCGTTAGGCCTCCTGTCTCAGTAAAAGAAGACATGATTTCTCATAGCCAAGGAATGTTTGTGCAGAGTTTCAAAGATGTAAGATACTTACATCAGGTACTATTCATTAGTTGTCAGTTTTTGTTTCTAAATAACTTCATTTATATTTTGGTTCTGAACATGTTGTTTTTTATTTTCAGTATCTATGATGAAGCTGCTGAAAGTCTACATCAATTAGCTGATAAACTGCCTGCCCCAGGTAATCTGTCTTTAAAAAGTAATCTCATTGGAGTTTATCTTGTTAGTTACTGCTCTAAAAATTCATCTGGTAAAAGCATAGTGAATGGAAAAGTTCAGAGGATGTTAATTTGGTAGCTGAATTAACATAATGCAGCTCTTGCAGGTAGTTTAGGAACTTGAGCATGGTTGGCATTGCAGATCAGCTTGAGGACTAGTTTGCTGCTTGTTTCTTTGGCAGGCTCTAGTTCAGTAGAATTTAAGATAGCTGTTTGTATAATAAATTCATCCATCTGAAATGGTACCTAAGTAATCGTAGACAGTAAGCAATACAAAACTCAACATAGGAAGTTTCTTATTAAAGAAAAAGGGAGATGTTGACATCAGACTTACATCTGATTTGACAACTGCCTACTTGTGGGTGGGAGCCAAGAAGATGAGAAGGAAAATACATCAGAACTGTTGGATTCGGATTCTGTAAACTGGAGATACAGATCACCTTGCATGTTAGGGTTATATAAAGTTGCAGAAGTTGATTTGGAATAGCATAGGAATGCAAGAAGCATGAAATATAGCAGTTTAGAGTGTTAGAAGTAGGAAAATGACATAGTTTAGTTCTATGGGAGACAAATGTCATTTATCAGTGCTGAGTGAGAGGGAAGGGTATTGAACCACAGTCACTGAGGGAATGGTGAAATATTTTGTGATCATCTAAGAGGAGCAGCAAGAGATGAGCTAAAATGTGTGAAAAGTGTTTTAAATCTTGTAGTTATGTGATCTTTTTGCCCGTTTTAGTGCAGTCAATGATAACCAATACTATTCTATCTTTGAATGAGTGAATAATTTACTGAATCATGATAGTTTGAGTCATGTACAACTGTTTTATAGGCAGAGCGCTGGTTGATGTAATCCTGCAGGCTGTTGAACGAGATGGACCCAAGTTAAAGGACTGCTTACCTGCTATCGGTGCCCTGAAGCACCTGAGAGAGTGGCACTCTGCACGGATCACTATTGCAGCAAATGATGCTAAAGGGTATGGCATTTATTTCAGGGCTAAAACAAGGTCACTTCTGTTTTGTTTTTTAACCCCGGTAGATCAGTGGGTTAAAATAAAAACAGCATCTTGAGTACTTTGTGTATACTTTGAAAATACATAAATTAGTCGTCTGTTATTGTATGAGGGGAGGAATTACTTAACCTGATTTATTTTAAATACATGTCCTAACCAGAGAAGCAGGCAAAAAAAGCCAGTCCTCTGCACTTCTTGTTTTCTATGGTAGTAAAGGGTAAAATACTTTCTCTTCCCTTTCCATTGCTAGTGGCTTCAGTGTGATACAATGTTTTCAAGTTGTATTATGCTACATAATCATATATGGATTGTAGTTTTACTGTTTGGTTTTTTTTAAATGAATCCATACTAGTGCTGGTTTTTTACTTTAAATTTTATATTACCTTTGATATTACATTTCAGGGAGGAAAAGTAGAGTGCCTCATTTGTCCCTTTTGAAAAAGGAGTAAAAATGCTCTATTACTTCTGTATGCTTTTCAAGATTCTGTTATGAAGAGTTACTTAGACTATTAATTCAAGTTGAAGTTAAATCCAGTAATTTCCTTACTGTCCTCCTCTAGTTGGCATATAAAGGCCATGATATGTCTTAACGTATAAACTGCAGTGGTTTGGGGTTTTTTATCCCATGCAGTGAATGATTGTGTAGAGACTGAATAACTTGGCAAGGTCTCCTGCACTTTCCTTCCCCTCCATGCTCCAAAGATTCAAATTTGCTTCATACAATATGTGCTTAAGCATAATCCTAAATTAATAAAACTGTTTAAAACGAAAAAGGTGAATGTTCAGTCCTTGGATAGAATAAATAATATACCTACTGTATAGTATTTCCTGAGGTATGTGGAGGACAAGAAACTTATTCAGTGACTTCCACAAACACTTGATCTCAGTGCTTGTTGATATCATCCTGTGGAACCAGCTTTTGACTGATTAAACTTCTCTGCTGCCTTTTATGTAAAGGGAGGTTATTTGGGTATAGAGGATCTCTGATGAAAGTTATTTCACTTATTCTTCCTGTTCTGCTGATGATGCTGACTTCCCTTAGAAGACAGACGACCACCAGAACCCACAGATACTGGCTGTTCTCTCTCTTGTTGAATTTGGATAAAGCTTGTGCTGCAGTCATATCTCCATGTAGAAGGTTAACTACAAGCCATCCAGATGGACCAGTGATAGCCCCACTGATGGCTACCAGGCTTTGCTGCAGCTTCTAGCCTCCAGCCCTTCTATGTTGTGCTTGCAGCTTGCCCTTGCCAGTCTTATTTGATGTCAGTCAGAGTTCTTTGCTGTCATGTTCGTGGAGCATATGAACAACTTGCTTTACAGAGCCTGAATGAGCAATTCTATAATACTTTTTACTTTGTGGAGTATAAAGCTTTATTGTCTGTCTTGACATACATTAGATTGTTCAGTGCTAAGAGGTCATTGGTAAATTCAGTCAAACTGCTCTGCATGTTCATTTGTAATGCTAAATTCAGTAAGATTAATTCTTCTATATTTTTACAGTAGCTGGCAAAAGATTGCAGACTATCTATCAGCAGACTTTGTATCTTCAGATGATATCATGAGTATTATTGATTTAAAAGAACTCTGGAGAGGAAAGATTCAGATATGGGAAAGAAAGGTAAAATTACTTTTTTCAGCTGTGGTTATTTTTTAAAGCATCTGTGTACCTCATTTAAAGCTTTTATTGTGCAGTGCTTTTTATGCCTTAAGGCAAATTTGGTTTCAACCATGTAATTCAAAGGTAATGTGCAACGTGTCTGGGTGGGTGGCAGGATGAAATGATAAATGAGATCAATGCATCAAGATTTGAACTTCAGAAATCCAGATGCTTCCCTCTGAAATATTTGTCTTAGAACTTACAAAATTAGATTGTTTTATATCTATCACAAATCATTATCCTGTAATTGTAAGTCATTATTGCAAGCACATCTAATATTTCTGCAAAAACTGAGAGCTTTGTGGCATTGTTTACATTTTCAGTATTATGGTTTTGGATTTAGTAGTTGGTTATCTAAGTCTAGTATTTTTTCTTAGTTTTACAGATCTGATGAAACAAATGTAATACTAATTGTTAAAAATAATAACACATCTAACTGGTTGAAGAGAAAGAATTTTTATCTCTTTTTGACACATTTATTGTCTTCTTTTTTTTTTTTTCCAGTTCGGATCAGGAGTAGACTTTCCAGAATTTTGTATAAAGAGCACTTCAGCAAAGACATTCAGGACTACAAATTTAAGCTCTTGCTTTGCTGTTAAAAAAGAGTGGCAATCGAGGAATACTGATGCTTTGCCAGAAGCAAGTATTATTCTTGATCTTACTTTGAGTTTTAGAATTAATCTGTTTTACTTTCCTGAGAAAAGTAGTAATTGGGTAAACCTGAGATGGAACTGAAAGTTAAGTGTAGAAGGAATGATTGGATAAGATTGAGGAATACTTCTTTTGTTCATGTGTGTTCTCGAAACAGGTTCTTAAAATTTCATCTGTTTGTTCTTAGGACTACAATACCAGTTTTTTTTCAAGTAGAAATTGAGACTTTGTTCAGTTTAATACTCAAAATAGCTAAATTATGAATTCCATATTTATATAACCTTTTCCACTTAATTTTAAAGGTTTGTTTGGGTTTGGTGGTTTTTTTTTTGACACTATTGCTGTTTCACTGTTGTTGTTTTCTACTGGAAGTAGATAATTGATGGGAACTTCAGAGTCATATGTGTTGATGAAAACAAAAATGAGCATTATGAAAATTGGTATCAGTTTAGAGTTTGTTATTTCCATTGTTAAAACATGTGCATTTTGTATTGCATTTGTCTGTTCCTGGTAGATCTTATTTTATTTTGGGCGAGAGCTAGAACTCATTTGATGCACATTGCTGACATTCTACAAAGTCAGATTTATTAAACAAAATTAAATACCTTCCTTGTTTTTTATATAATTATTTTTAATATGATATTGTGAAGTGGTTTTGTATTTCTTTATACCTCTTTCAGATGTTTTTTGTAAGGCTAATGCCTCCAGCAAACCACTTGAGGAAGTTCTGCTGAGATAGCATCATATATATGGTGTTATATGTATATGTTTTTATTTGATCTCTTTTCAGGTTTTTCATTACTATGGTCCTGCACTGGAATTTTTACAGATGGTGCTGCTCTCTGATCTACCTTCCATTTTTATATCAGATCTGGAATTTGAGCTGTATCCTTTTTTTAAGGATCAAAACTACTACTGATAATTGTCTATAGCAGAAAGAAAACAATCAGGATCTCCAATGCAAGCGACAGATAGATGAGGACAGGCAAGGGTTCATTCCATTTTAGCCTGCCAAAGTAGTCATAGTGATTCATCACAAGTGGATTTTTAAATTTTGAAATTTAAATTGCACTAGCAATAACCAGGTATTGTTGATATTACTGCACATAAAATTTGTCTGTTGATGTCCATGCTCTTTGTGGGATAAGAATAAATGTTTATTCTGTATAAGTTTAAAAAAAACTCAAGCCTTTCTAATGAATTAATGTTGCATGCTTCACAATATAGGAACATTTGTCCACGAATCATGTTTTTATTGTGCAGCAGCAAAATCTGTGCCAAGATATAGCAGAGGAGTACTCTCTTGAGTGTGTGTGCTGCAGAGATCTCAAGATATATTACTGTTGGTTTTTAAAAGTATGTACTTTTGGTACTAGTCTTGGTGTACCAATAATACCTTAGGATGTGTAAATCTGCCATGATTTTGAATATATAAATATCTGTTTCTGTCAGTCTATAATAGAGATGTCAGTGTAGTATTTTGTCATGTAACATTTTGAAGTGTATCACTTTACCAAGAAAGATGAGTTTTTTATGTTTTGTGATACTGTATTATCAAAAATTAGATACTTGCAATGCTTCTTTCAAATATGGTGGTAACTTGATTTGTAAAGTAGAGGTGCATAGTTCTTTGTGAAGATAAGGTTCCTTAAACTGTTCTGTTCAGGAGCCTGCCAAGAAGGAATACCAAGGAGACATCTACACTGCTTTTGGACCAGATTTCTTTTCTCTCTGGGAAGGTAAAAACTTTTTGTTTATGTATAGCAGAAAAATGAAGGTATGTATATTGCCTGTAAAAGATACAGGAATAATATTTTTAAACCTAGTTTCTGTGTAAGCTTCTTGAATATTTAGTTCTAAAACAAGTATGGATTTTAAAGTCCACGCTATACATACCCACTGAACAGTTTTCTCTTTATCTCAGCTAAGTTTCAATCTCCTAAAACATTTTCTAATTTTTAATCCTATCCTGACAGGTAATTTCTCTGCTATCATAATTGAACTATTGATTTTTTTTAGCAAAAGGCAGGCTTGTGTGCAGTCTACAAAATGTATCTAGCTACTGTGAAATGGTAAGCTTTTTTATTTTACTGGTGAATATTCTGATTTTGGATAAAAAGAGTTCATGAAACATTTACAATCCTACTTTTTCCCTCCCTCCTCTGCCTTGGAGGGATAGTGAGATTTTTCATAGCGACAGTATTAGTTTGAAGATGTTTTTCCTGAATGTTCTATCACCTTTACATACAGGGTAATGCATCTCGTTTAGGAAAGTTTTTTACTGTTTGTAAAATAAATCTATGCCAGTCAAAACAAAACCTCCAATTTGAAAATGCTGATACAGTTGTTATGAATAACATATGTTTTTTATTTACTGTGGAGATGGTATCCCATTATCAGGCTGTATGTTTAATTTTCAGTTTGTTATTTGGGTTTTGAGTAACTCTTTTTCTCCCCTGCTACTCCATTCTCCATTAGCTTAGACAGAAATGGAAAAGGTCCTTTTTCTAATGCTGTACCAAAAATATCTTTTAAAATGGTTTTATATTGGTAAATATCCCAGGTAATCTTCATTTTACTTAAGAACACTGAAAACACCTTTTACAATGTAAGGGCTTGCATTTCTACTAGTTTTTTTTTTAAAAAGAAGCCCAAACAGTTAAAACATGTTCTCAGGTTACTTTTTAGAGTGTGCACGTGTTGAATTAAATATATTTCGAAAATAACAGTGTCTCATAGGGATTTTTTTCAGTCTGCTACTGGAAATACTGCATGTTTGTAGGCTTTTCTAATACCTGTAACAGCATTATTTTATTGCTTGAGTATTCAGATATGTGTGCATTTTTTCTGTTAGTGCTTATTGGCCTGAAGTCTACTTAGAGACATAAACATAGTCCAGTACCTGGTTAAGGGACAAGGGTAATAGGAAAAGAAAAGAAATTATTTTCAAAGGAATGCAGAGTCACTGATGCCGACTATTACCTTTGAATTCTCTTTTCATTCTGGATATTACTCTACAAAAATGTTTGTAGCCAGATTATTGAGAGATTTGCAATACATAATAAATACCTTTTTATGTATGAAATGGAAATTCAGCAGTTAATGATCTCTCAACTGGACCAAAAACTGAACACAATTTTTACAGTTTTTGTGTCAAATGCAATTCCATTTCGGTTGATGTCAATGACAGATATGTTTAGCAGAGATACTTTTCTTCACTTCAAGTAGATTTGAAATAATGCCAAATCAGTAGCTCAAGAATCAAATGTAAAACAGGTTTCACTAATATTGCAGGTCTTGTATTTGCTCTCCTTATTTAGGTAGGAGCTTTATTTACATTGCCATGTAATGTAAGCAGTGTAGTGATCCCATCTCCTGCCCAGCTGAGCACCAAGAAATGGAAGGAATATATGGCTAAGAAACCCAAGGTCATTTCTGGTATGTGTATTTTCTTGTGGTTTTATGTGTTTGTATATATATATATGGGGTGAGTTTTTTCTGTACATTTGGGATTCTCTTTTTAAGTTCAATGAAATGAAGTCAGTGATTGTAATCTTCATGGACATGAGAAGATTTGGTGAATGGAAGTTCAGCTATGCAAACTTGTAGGAAAAATAATAATAACATCATGGCAAGTTTTGGGAAACAAGGCATCTCCTTTAAACCATTTTTGTGTCCTGTCTGTCAGTTAAGATCCAATTTCCACACATCTTTCTAAGGTGATTATAAAATCCATGGTCACAGAGGTTTACTTCTGCAGATGGAATTCCAGTAGGCTTCACTGAGGTGCTTCCCTTCTCATTTAAGCATTTCCAGAGGTTCTTCAGTGCACTTGCATTTAATTTCAATCTCTTCCTGGGAAAATACAGAATATTAAGTAATGCTGAATGCCTCCATTCACCTGAGAGCCATGTGCTAAACTTGTGGTTGGGAACGTGCTCCTTCCTTATGGGGCTGTACTGATGGCAGCTGTCTCCTCCTATGCGCTGTGCCAGTGCTTAGAAATCTGATTCAGAAAGAGAGAGAAGAGAATCAGTGCAGATCAAGGCTGGGGGAAGTTTCTCAGTCAGCCAGTATATGTGCCCTGCAAGTGGAGGCACTGTAAAAGCAGTGACTGTGAGGTTTGTAGGCACTTGAAAACATCAGGCTAAAAGGAACTCATGGTAGCCCAGTGCTTAAGTACTTACCTAGGACAGGATGAGGTGCTGGATTCTGCTTTCTTTCATGATCTTGTTTATACATGGTCCAATACGTAATCCATGTTGTAGATTCCAAGGAACAGTGACTATTTTTGTTGCCAACTCAAGACAACTTTTTAAAACAAATATGCAGATAAGGATGGCTCATATTGATGACTGATATTATTTCAGGTCTAGGGACAGGAAAAAATTGAGAGGAATTAGGAAGAGTTGTGTAACAGGACAAGAAGCTTAATTATGAAATGGGTGCTGGCAGTATGTGGATTGAAAAGTTATCTCTGCATGTTTGGAAGTGATAGAGTAGAGAGGGTGTGATTATAGAGCTGGTCATAGCAGCAGCATTTGTATTTATTGGAGAGGTACAACTGATGCAGTCAAATGAGCACAAGATCCCCAGTGTCTGCAGGATAGTTGTACTGTGCTCCAGTGGAAAGGTTTTGTACAAATATTAACTATTGTGTGGTCAGTAATACCCAATAGGTTCTTATTAAGCCTCCTGTGTAAAATTTAGAATAGGAGGAGAAACACGGCCTTTTAAATGTATTTTCTTGTTTAGTTGAGAACTGTTCATTTTTTATTGGTTACCACTAATCTGATGATCCTAAGGATTTGTGAATCGTTATTCTCTTCCATCTGTGGGAAGGTATAATTGTTGGAATTGGTAGTTCTCAAATGCTAAGATTAAAATATGAAATAAAAGCTTACCCATGAGGAATCAGCTTTGAGATGCCAAGACAAACTGGAAAAGGAATGTATTTCAAATGATACAGGGAACAGGACAATATGAAAACATTTCTGGAATCTTTTTTTTCTTTATTGTTCTTTTTTCTTTCCCTGAATTTATATATTGAGGTAGTGGGGTTTCCACCTTGCTTCCCTTCTGTGTCCAACTTACAATTTTCAAGAAACACTGGAATATTTTGTATTCGTTGCTAACAAAAATTTATGGTACTAATAAATGTTAAGTTCCTGTCAAGTTAATTATTGAGACATTTAATTACGTAATTAAATTAATTTACTTTTGAAACTTAGTACATCAAGAAGTATTCATTCTCTCAATTTCTATGTCTACCAAGGTGCTATGAAATGTTTTCTGTGTAAAAAGATAGCAAACCCATCCTTTCACTGTTACTGTCAGGTCCCACATTAATTTGCTTTCAAAACTGCATACTATATGCCAGTGTTTAAAAATAGCATGTCTTTATCTCTCATCCAGGCACAAGGGTAAAGAAGGGAGTGAAGCTTTTGTTAATGAATAATGCAGTGTCCTTGGGAAGAGTGTGTACAATATTTCCTTTTCTTCTACATCTGTATGTTCTTCCGTTGAACACTTACATTACTTCACATATGCAGAAAGGCCTGTTTTTACCTGGCAGAACAGAGAGGTCTCCTCAATGTTCCATGGTAAAAATGTAACTTTGCCAGTTAAAGGCTTGCCTGTTACTTAGACCACTTAAAAACTTCTCTTGGTTGGTGGTTAGAGTTTCCAGGTGTACTTTGTAGTCTGCATTGGAAAGCTGCCCCTCATCACAGGACGGTTTTTGGGTGCTGCTTTAAGCCAGCAGCATAGAGCAGCTCAGCTTTGCTGCTGTCGTTCATTTATTTTACTCTTCAGTTTGGAGCTTTATAGGGGGTGAACTTCACCTGCAGTTACTGTGTCTCCTCAAAAGATGTTAGTAAGCTTTCTCACAGAACAGAAAAAAGCAAATGAAAGAATTTTGATGGTGGATTATAGTTTGTTTTACAGCTGTTTTCCTGAGGGTGTTTCACAGTTATGTCCTGATGTTTGTTAAGTTCCAGAAATTGAACTGAAAGGAGAATCTTGCCGATATTATTTCTTGCTACAAGGCAATGGCTGTGGAGGATGTAAAGCAACCTTGATTCATTCAGCTGGCCAGATCAATGGGATGGCCACTCTTGCTGCAATAAATGGAAAGCTAAAGGCAAAAGCAGAAGAAACAGAGTCAGGTAAGAGTAATGACTTATTTATTAAGGAGTATCTGAGTGCAGGCAAATGCTACTAAATTTCATAAGTTCCTTTTATTCACTCCAGTCAGTATTAAAAGGGAGAAAACAAGGAGGAATATTAAATTTTTTATGACGGGCCTATTAACAATATTTTTCAAAATCCATAAGAAAATATATTAAGAGCTTATTTATTCACAGAATTTACTGCTACCATATTTTTTAAATTGACTATGTAAAGTTACAGTGAGTAATTTCTCACAATTGAGATTAGCTGAAAATGGTTTATTGTAAAGGGACATACAGGTAATATTAATGCAAAACAAATTTGTGGAAGCTTGAAGTTTAAAAAGTGTGTATTGTTGGTATAAAAACTTACTAGACCATGCCAAAAATCTAGGTAAATGTCTCTTGAAAATGCTGTTTCACTGATTATTTAAAATAAAAACTGCAAGGCTAGTAGGCAAGTTGAGTTTCATTGTCATCTGCAGTTCCTTTGCAGGTGTCCATGTTACTGCAGAGTGTTTAGGGTATGAGCTGGCACTCATATCCTACCTGCTCCACTAGGGAAGAGCAGCTATGCAGACATTTATCATGGAGTAGTTGTCATGTTACTACTACACCTACTAGGTAACTCTACTAATTCCTGTATTTGTTTCAATGACACTGGCAAAGAAAAAGAGAACGGTGACCTGCCTCTTATCCTCTTAATTCCTTATTATCAAAATAAATCTGTGTGCAATATGAGTGACTACTCTGCCATTTATCCTAATTAAAATCCCATTAGTACAGTGTCAGAAGACTGAAAGTCCTTGACTGTATGTTGGGAGAAAACTTTTCTTTCCTGATATCAAACTTAGGGTCTTTTTACTTGCTTTAAATGTTAGTCATGTTAGTGGTGTTGTCGTTATACTGCTTTTGTACAGAAATTCAAAAATACTAGTCAGGCATCTCTTCCAAATTATCCTCCATCAATTCAATTGGAATTGATTTGTTTGGTTTTTTAATGATTAGCCATATTTGAAAGTCTGGTTGTTTCCTTTGAATGGGAAATCTTTATGTCTCCTGTTTTTATGTCTTCTACTAAGTAATGACCCCAAAGTTCAAAGAAAGATTTGTAATAAAAATTTCTCCTAATCTATAGGCTTTCATATTTCTGACTTTATCAAGTCTCTGCCATGCTATTGTGGAGAGGAGATTGTACAGAGAGAAACAAAACTGTCTCGTCTCCAAGTGGTTGCCTTGAAGAAGTATCTCAGTAAGTAATGGGAAAGCACTGGTAATTCTCCAACTAGTATTTAAAAGATTATTGTTTCAAGTTGGATGTGATGGCTCACCTTACAAAACTGAAATTGTCTAACAACCAAAGGGTGTTGATTACTTTGTGAAGAAATAGCAGAAGTATAGAAAGAAACTTTGCAGTATATCCATGATTATCTATCAGATAATGGAAAAGAGAACACTGAATTAGTGTTGATGGTTGTTACAGGAATACTCTGAATTTTTGAGCATAGTGTTGAAATAGTTCTGTGGCAATTCTGTGATGATTTCCCCAAAATTCTTCACTGCTGGATATGCCTCCTACAAAAATAGAAGTTCTTGTCTGGGTTTTTCAGCTTTTTAAAATTTTATTCTTTCTTTCAAAAGTCTTACGCAGCAGAGGAAAACCATGCATTGGAGATTTGTTAGATTTATCATGATGCATCATTCAGAATAAAAATTGAGGGGTCACCCTGCTTAGATTTTTATAACTTTGCAGAGAAGTACATTTGAGTGTCCTGATTTTTTCCCTCTTAAGTCCATTGCTTAAAGAGACTCAATTGAAAGAAAAAATGCTTCAGAGAGATTGGCTGTCTTATAGAAAATTGCATTCTGTGGAGATAATTTAAGTGTATTATCATTAACAGAATAGCAACTTAAAGAAAATAAGATTTCTGTAAGTAGTCTTGTCTCCCACCCCCTGCCCCCTGCTAACTTACTGTCGTTTTCAGATTCCTGTCTGCTTCAACCCTGAGCTTGGGGCTGCTTTAGAGCTTGTGTTTTAGTTTCTTTTGTGTGGGTCACCCATTTCCATTAAGAGACTGAATAGGAGCAGTTGGGATTGACTGATTGTCCTAAATCATACCAGAATTACCTGACCCTTGATATTCTGACCAGAGTCCAGAACAGGCTGGAGCCACTCTCCTGCAGCAGCAGTAAAGATAGGTGGGTGGGAGACTCTGCAGATTGAAGCTCTTCACTTTTAGTCTCAGCAAGTCCAGATGATTGTCTCAGGGGGATTCACCCTGGATATACTCAGAAATGCATATATCCAGAAGTTAAAGGACTGTAAAAACATGATTCATGTGTGACTTCAGTTATTCTCACTGCTCTTTTTCACTTTTCTGTGGAATAAACCACCCATGTCTTTCTTCCTGGTACAACAGTAGGTGTTGAGTTAACTTACTTGTGTTACTGGTTTCGGGTGGGGATTTTCTTGTTTAATTGTTTTTTAGTTTTTCTTAGCTGCTTAGCAGGTGCAGTACCTTTTCTTTTTTTATTTTACAGAGAGAAAGGAATTGACCAAGCAGCCTGCAGTTATTTCTACCAATGAGTTTAAAAGCTTATTAAAACTTACAAGAGAATGTTTTTTGGACCTGTGCAGCACTAGTCTTCCTACACCTGTCCTACGGAAGGTCTCCAATAAAACCGGGTCATGCACTCTGACTTGTGGTAAGTGTTTTTATTTACAAAATATGCTGTTTATTTTCTTTGGATGTCTTTTCATACTGGTCATCAGCCTTTTGCTAGAAGGAGTAAAGTCTTTTTACCAAAAGAGGAAAACATGGAAGGAAAAGTAAAGTAGCTTTCTAGGCTTATTTTGCAAACTGAAATTACCCTTTCATTACCTATTTCTTTTTTGTTCCTTGACAAAAAAATTGTCCAGAAAACATTTCTGATTTCATCACCAGATAGATTTTTCTTCTATTTACATGCTTTTAGAGATATGCATTGAAGAATATCTATATATAAAGGACTGTATATATATATTTCTTTAAGGAAATTTATTAAGGATTATCCAAAATTTATTTCTTGCAGAGCCTGATTTAATAGAGCCAAATCCATTGGAGTGGCCAGAAAGACACGTTCTTGAGAATTTGGAAAACTTTGAAAAAACCAAACAAAAAATGAGGTAATAATGAAATACTGGAGATTTTCTTTGGAGTAGCCATTGAACATTACTGCAGAGGAACCTTCTGTGTTGATAACCATTGTGTAAACTGTTTTCAAATATATTGATATCTTTCAAAGAAAATGTTGCTTAAGGCTAAAACTGTTTTTCTGTCAAATTCCAAAAGGGTATTTTCTTGGTATTTAAAGAAGTGTTGTTTTGATTTTTATTGACTAAATGCAACTGGAAGCTAGCTAAAAGTAGAATAGTTCCAAAACCAAATTCCCAAAATGGCACTTCTAGAAAATAGTAGCCATGGTAGAAAAAAATACAAAAGCTTTTCTTTCTCCCAACATGCCCTAAATAAGAGAGATAATTTAGCAGTTTTTGTCAACATGAACAATGTGTTCTAATTTCCTCATATTTCCTAAATAGTCAGTACTTAGTATCATGTCTCAAGTAATTTTGAAGTCGAAGAACCTATTGGTTTTATGTTTGAAATTTATATTTAATTATGTGTTTCCTTCTGTGCTGTTCAAATGAAAGCTGTAGATCTTTGTGTCGCTTAATCTGTTGATTGCAGTTTTGTTCTCACTTTAGGTAAGACTTGTCAAGGAAGGTTTAGGTTGGATATTAGAGAAAGGTTCTTCACCCAGAGGGTAATTGGGCACTGGAACAGGCTCCCCAGGGAAGTGGTCACAGCTCCAGCCTAACAGAGCTCAAGAAGAGTTTGGACAATGCTCTCAAGGCACATAGTGTCACTCTTGGGGATGGTGCTGTGCAGGGCCGGGAGTTGGACTTGATGTTCCTGGTGGGTCCCTTCCAACTGAGCTGATTTTGTGATTCTGTGACTTAGTGATCTTTGGTGGTGGTAATGTTTTTGCTGACAGACCTGTAGAGCCAGGTGTCCAACTGTCCTTTTCTGAGTCCTTTCCATCCCATTTCTCTCTTTCAAGTACCATAGCTGGCCATGGCTTAGGTTGGAGTTCTGCATGTGAGAAATTCTCACATTAGATATCTGCTTTCTCATGGGTGGTATTATTATTATTATTATTATTATTGGCTTTTGTTTCTTAAACTGGCAAAGTTCTTCCTTTTAATTAGCTGTCGAAAAGCTTCCTGAATGACCTTTCTTTTACATAGTCAGTGTTTATTTCACTGGTCATAATCAGAACTGGTTATCTTTCTTATCCTGAATCAGGATACAGCATGTTGCTTAACAGTAGAAAAGAGAGAACTTTGATATACTTGGTTGTAAATACTAAAAAAAGAATGGGGGGTTACATGCAGTAGTGGCTTTATGGTTCCTTTCCTGTATATTGTATTTTTTTTTTTAACAGGAACCAATTTCAGGGCCTACAGTGAAGAAAAGGGATGAATAATCTTCTTCCCATGTTGTATTTCATAACCAAGCTCGAAATTCTTGAAGAAATTACTTTCTTCAGTGGAATGTTAGAGAATTTGCACCAATTATCATGTTCTTTATCATGAACTTTGTGTGAATGTTCTCAAGGGGCAACCTTGTTCATTTTACTTTGGTACTAGTTTAATTACTCCAGAGTAGCAATGATTTAATTTCTTTTTAAACACCATAAGTTTATTTAAAAAAGAAAAAAAAATCTTAGATTGGTCTTTACTTGCTTCCTTTTTTTCTAGAGTTCCTCTGTTTGCACATTCATCTGAGCAGTTGCTGGGACATAAGGACAGCCAGCGGGAGTCCCTGACGTTGCTCGATGCTAAAGAGCTGCTGAAGTATTTCACCCCAGAGGGGCTGCCCGTGGGGGATCTCCAGCCACTGCAAGTTCCCAAGCGGTAGGATCAGCATGTTAAAGCCACTGAAAGCCACACTCAGAGCTGATGTAGGGGGATGTAAATAAGGGTGGAATGAGAGTCACAGAATGGTCTAACTGGATTTGAGTTTATAACTTGCAATATCCTTACATCACACGCCTGCCAGTGAAATCAACTGTTTCGGTCTCCAGTCAGCCTTGCTATTTAGTTCTTTCAGAATCTGAAATGGCTGGAGATGATGATGTTGGTGCTAGGCTTTTAAATAACAAAATAATCACCTGAAGCACAAATGTGGGCTGGTAGAGCCCTGCCGAGCTGCTGCTGCCCTGTGTGTCCGTTTCCAAAAGTGTGTTCCTAGCAATGCAGAAGTTCCTGTGGCAAAACTTTAATTTTATTGGTGTGATTTCTTTCAGTGGAGGGGAGTTTAGGTGGGAAGACAAAATAAGAAAAGGCAGTAGCTGAGCCTATTTAACTGTGTTTGTCTCCTGTCATGCTTTTTATGTGGTAAAGTGCTTCTTAAAGGAAGCTTATCTACGCTGGTGGCTTTGCAAGTATTCATTCTTAGTGTGTCTGCTGGTAAGTATTAGTGTATTAACCGCTGCTTTTTCAGCTGGGAGTTACATACATGGAGTTAATGGAGTAATTTTCAGGATCTGAACATTTGTTAGAGCTAAGGCCAGACTCTTACAGAGTCAGGTAGTGTTTGTAGAAGCAGAGCCTATACTATTTGTTCAATGTCACAGACTCCTAGGTCAGCAAGAGAGTCTTTGCAGTCAGTACAGTTGTGTTTGTTGACCTTTTTAATATTGAATAATAGAATCTATAATGCAGTTATTTGATAGAGTCCTTGATCCTTTTTCAGACTTCATGATATGTAGAGTGCTTGTGAGAGGCAAAGGTTCTGTAGTATTTTGGATTTTCTGTAGGATTTTTGAGACTTCTGTAAAATACTTAGTGAAGTTTTGAAACTAACCTAACTATGTTCTGAGCAGAGAATTCAAGTAAGTTAGCAAATATGCAGTAAAGATTTAGAATCTCCTACTGAGTTGTTAATGAGTGCATAAGGTTTAGAATTTTGGCTGAAATATTTTCCTTCCAACTAGTTGTGTGGGAAAGAAGTGAATAATATTTCATTACAAAGATCTATTTTTTAGTCTTTGATTTTTTCAAAGCCTCCAGAGAAGCACTATAACATGGAATACCTTTAGTCTCTTGAATGATTTGCTTTGAGCTACAGATGAGTGAGATCTGAATTTGAATCGAGTCCAGCAGAACTCCAAGCTGCTCACTCCCCTAGCAGGTGCTCTGACTAAATTCTCTGGAATAATGAGGAATTTTGCACAGTAGGTGATCAAGAACAGTGAATACAGACCCAAGGATTTTCCTGACTAACAGAAGGACTGAAGAGATTTTGAGAGAGACTGGTGAATTAAAGGGATGTTCACTTGTTTTCCATGTTTGAGCTTTAAATAGAAGTTTGATAGATTACAGTTTTGGCTGACAGTCTTTCCAAATTATCTTCTCGCTAGCTTCAGTATCGCTTCTTTCCTGGATGTTTTGCTCAGATAATTATTCCAGTGGAAATGGTGCAGAGACAAGTCTGTGTGAATAAAATTTGAAGCAATGTGTAAGTTTCAGATTCTGCTACATCTTGCCTTCATCTCTTCCCTTCTTTAGAGATAAATGTCAGGGTATGTTGAGATCTGGCAGCAAGGTCTTTCTATGTCTTGCTATGGCTTATTCTGTTGAAATACCTTCAAACAAATACACTCGTATGATTTAGGTGCAGAGAGTTACTAGCTGGAATTGAAGTATCCCAAGAGACAAGCCATTAGTTCTGAAGTCTGGGAAAGATGACTGTTAGGTGAGGCAACAACTTGAAGCTAAAGAGAAGGAATTCACTACTTGTAGTGTGTGATTGAGAAATGGAAGGTCAGTTCCCAGTGCCTCTCAGTTCATTCTACTACTCAGGTGTCCCATTGTGAAATGGAGTGATATTTGCCTGGTTTTATTGGTAAATTATTTGGAGCAGTGACCTTCACTGTCTAAGAAATGTCTAAGAGCTTCTGTAACAATAATAGCTCAGTAGGAATTAGTTGAACTTAAATTCTCACTTCAATACAGATTTAATTTTCCATTGATGCTTTATCCTAGGGGCTTAGCTGCAAGGCATGTTGATTTGGTCTTCCTATGTCAAGACATTTGTTTCTGATTTTTGAAAATATAATTTATCCTGACAGTAACTGGTTAAAAGAGATCTGTATTTTTTCCTTTCAGTGAAAACGCATTTCTTCTGACACCAGAGCTTAGTCCTCGAAAACTCAGAGGTTTGCCTTTTGAAAAAGCAGCTGGATGCCATTATCATGGACTTGAGTAAGTTACCTGGCTTCTTTTCCCAGATTTATTTTTTAGTTTCCAGTCTAGGTATAATTAGAAACGTTTCAAGCAACAGGTATGTTAATTATGGAAAATTTTATGTATCCTTTTCCTTCATTGGAACAACAGCACCTCTCCCTTTCTTACCTTTATTTTCATCACTGGTTAAATTGTAACATTCCTGCCTTGATGGTAATGTAGAAACATTTAAGTTTCTTTTTCCTCAGTTGTACTGCTGTATCTATTCTCAGTGTCTCTGAAAGTTTTAATTCAGAACTAAAAATGGCAAGGGTAGTAGGGTTCATTAGTACATATCAAGTTCCTAGGGGAGCACATGCTTTAAGTGTATACATAGTTTCTGCTTTGACATTTAATTGTAGATGCTTTCAGACTAATAGTCACAAGGTTTATGAGACCTGCTGTGCTGCTACCTGTATGATCAGGGAACCTGAAAACACCAGCAGGCAAGTGTTAGTGGCAACAGTGTTCAAAAGGATCCATGTGGTTAGGGCTGTTTGTTAATCCCAGCCAGCCAGCAATAGTTATTTGTCAAAGCAAACAAATGGGCAAACTGTCATATAGTGTAGCTGTATAAAAGTAGTTTAGAAAAATACAAATATTGACATTGAGGAGAGAAGGAAAAAGACTATAGAAATGCTGGAGTAGATAATGAAGCATAACTCTTCCATATAGACAGTCTGTGCAGGGCCGGGAGTTGGACTTGATGTTCTCAAGTGGTCCAAGTATATATTAAGAAATGCAGTGGTCCAAGCATAGTCAGTTCAGTCTTTGTGCAAACTTCTGCTGCCTCCTAAAATCACACTTTCAGATTGTCAGAATGTGACTAGCAATGCTGTTGGTATTTTTTTACTATTAATTTTACAAATAGTTTGGTTAAGCCTGTGTTTAATGTCTGGTAATTTTAGCCAGGTCCTCTAGGGCAATGAAGCACTCCTATCTCTTTAGTTATCTCTTTTTCTAAATGGTAACTCATGAACCTGTTAGCCTTTTTAGATTTGTGGTAAGTGGCACAGAGAGGCAACTGGGTAGATAAGAGAAATGCAGATGGAAGAAACCACTTGTCTATTGTCTGTTGCTATGTGGTATCTTGCTGCCCTACCTGACCTCAGCAAGGAAGTGTGCCTGAGATTTCAAATTAGGCACAGCACAGCTTGTGCTGCTTCTTCTCTTAGCAAAATATGACAGGTATAGACCACAGGGAGGCCTGGGTATGGTGGAGAGGAGGAAGATCCTGGCATATTAATATTGCAGGGGTAATGTGCTCAGCAGCATGGGAGGGAAGCGCCAGAGTGAGAGGTAGCTGTGTGACCAGAACATATTGTAAGAAGAGTATCATGGTTGTGGGGCAGATGTGTTTTGTACTGTGCAATTTTCATCTACCCAGCTGCTGTATTTATATTTGGAGGTAAAGTCTTGTCAACAAAACAAGGAGTAGCAGTTATCCTAGAAGAGTTTGAGTTGGAAGGGACCTTAAACATCATATAGTTGCAGCCTCCATGCCATGTGCAGGGACATCAGAATCCTATATCTTTTTCCCCAGAGCTGCTCTTAATTCATTTTTCACTCAGCCCATATTTGTGCTGGCATTGCCCTGACCTAGGTGCAGGACCTTGCACTTGTTGAACCTCATCAGGTTTGCACAGGGCCACCTCTCAAGCCTCTGGATGGCATCCCTTCCCTCCAGTGTCAGCCACACCACACAGCTCAGTGTCCATGGCAAAGTGCTTTCCTGAAGTCCAGGGGTGAGCTTGCTGTGTGCTCTCCTTGCTGCTCTGAGGATCTCAAACTCCACTACTTAATGGTCACTGCAGCCAAGGCTGCCCTTGAGCTTCACATTCCCCACTGTCCCCTCCTTGCTGGTGAGAACAAGGTCCAACATAGCACCTCAGCTCACCCACTGTCCCCTCCAAAGCATTCCAGGAACCTGCTGGATTGCCTATGCCCTACTGTATTGTCCCTCCAACAGATTATTGGGGTGCTTGAAGTCCCCCATGCAGACAGGACTTGTGAACATGAGGCTGTTCCTGTTTATGATTAAATCAAGTTTTTGGTGTAATGAGCATGTGCCAGACACTTGAATGCTATGTTGCAGAGAGAAAGCAATTGCCATTAAAGCAACGAGTAAAATGGCAATTTAACTTCTAAAGTTAAATAGATTTTTTATCTTTGTTGAGGATGTGACTACTCAGGGGACTGAGAAAATAAATAAGAAAAATTAAATACCTTGAAATTTTTAAGTTAAGAGAACTTACTCTCTTATCAGATAATGAATTTATGTCTAGTGGAAAGTTTTCCTCAGCTGTAGAAATGGATTCATCAGACAGTTATTAGAAAAATTAATTTCTCCCTGAATATGAAAATACTCTGAAGAAAGTGGAAACATCCGATCTAGCAATTTAACATGACTCCATGTTAAGTGATAAAAGTAAAGAATGTGTCTGGCATTCCTGAAAGTAGGAAACATCGTTGAGCAGTTTGAAGGGTGGGCTGAGCAATAGCTCACACTGCTCAGAACACTTTGTAACAAAGAGGCTGAAATAACACTGGATTTACTGTTACCTTTCCCCACAGTACAGGTAATGTAAGTTACTGGGTGATGAAACACTGTTCTCTTGCAAGGAATCCTGGAAATCATTTACACCAGAGAAAAGTTAGTTAAGATGCATTTTGTGTTATCGCATGTGTATGTTTCACTGAGTTAGCACTGTTTGTTTGTTATTTTTCAGCCCCACTGTAGTTAATACAGTTTGTTCTGTTGATTTGGATGATTAAACCACTTATTCATTGTAGTCAATAGGAATCTTGTCCTTGTTCAGGGACAATTTTTTTGTATTTTTCACACGTAAAAAATGTGAATATCTCATACAGCAGTGTTTATCTCAGCCAAAGCTAAAAGTTGCATTTCAAAGAGTTTGTTCAAGGAAAAAAATCTACTAATGTCCATGGAAATCTTATAAAGAACATAGAGTAAAGTGTTACAAATAGTACAGGATTGAGCTTCTTTGTTGAAGTTGGACTTAAGTATAGCAAAATCCATCAGGCAAGCATTAATTTACTGGGCTGTTAAAAGTTGTCTTTCAGAACAGTACACCAGTTCAAACAAAAAAAAAAGTTTTGGAGTTCACATGACTGTCAAAAGTAAGTTTTTTCTGATTGTAATAAAGCAGAGACTTTCTTCTCCCAGGTTTCTCACCCAATTTCAATTTCAGATATTGTCTAGATAACAGAAGAGCCTTGGAGAGAGATGTGGGATATGCTGAACTTCAAACTCGTCTGATTCGCTATGAAACTCAGACCACTTGCACCAAAGAGTGCTGCCCTGTGCCACTTGTCTTGAGTCCTCTCCCATCTCCTGCAGTCTTGTCAGAGCCTGGAAGTGTCCCTGATGGAGAGTCTTTACAAAGCGAATTCAAAACAGAGACGTCAAGGCTAAAACGCAGATCAAAAGACCTGGATTGCTTTTATCCCAAGAAAAGGTAATGCACTGAATAAAATGAATCTTTAGCATGAAATATTTCAGTAGTCTCTTGTGAACTGTATCTTTTCTTCCATCTCAGAATGTTTTAGTGAAGCTATCTAGACGAATGTTTTAGTTGTTTAATCCTCTTCTGTAAGTTCAACTTTTTTCTCAAGTGTGATCTCTCATCGATGGCATTAGATTAATCAAAATCATGTGGCACAGGCACACTTTATTTAACAGGTTTGGGGTTATATCTTGCAAAGTCTCAAGTGCCTTTGAAAAGATGACAGCCTCATCTAGGGCTGAAACTGTCAGTGCTGCTGCATTACGAATAAACAACTAAAGGTTGAGAAAGCCAAGGATTGTACAAACAGAATAATTGAATTTCTAATCCAAAGGACTGCTGGCATAAGATAACCTACCGAAATTCAATGTTATTGTCAACCTTGTTTGTTAAAGTCTTTTCTGGAAGTTTAGTTTTTAAGATTTCCCTTTGTACCTTGTCCTCACTCTGAAGATGCAAACTCTGTGTCAGTGAAAAGTAACTGCTATGTAACGCTATTTCCAAATTCACTTTTTACTGCAATACTTCAATTCTTCCTTATTTCCAGTTTGATACCCTTTGCAATCTAATTACAATAAGCCTTTAACAGAGGTCTGGTTTTAGAAATATGCATATCTTTTGCAGCTTACTGAATAGTTGGAAAAGAAGATGTGATTGTACTTAACATTTTGTAAATTGGAGTTTGGAATTACACTCTTACAGTTGAAGGATCAAAGATTAAAATGTTCCCATAGAATTATAATGCCCGACTTCCTGTAGTTAAAGATGATTTGTGACTTTCCTATAGGGCCAAAAGAAATTAGGTAGTTTCAAGAAGTTTTGTCTCATCCTAGGACTGGAGGCCAATTCTCTTCCAAAGAGTTTTATTTTCTTAGTTACCTGATTTTTTCAATTTGTTTCTAGACTTTTTTAATGAGAGGTGCAATGGGTCTACATACCAGAGCCCAATCCAGTCAGCAGAGTGTTCTTCTAATACAAAAAATTTTACAGAATAGAATCCTGTCTTCCTGTCTGTTGTTTTCAAGAATGCTCAGTACTTACTGCTCTAAAGCAGCAGTCTCTGTAGCAGAAACAATGGCACTAAAAGAGTCAGTACAAAACCTGAAAGTTATTTTTATTGTTTTTTTTTTTATTATTCTTTCTAGGCTGACCAAATCTGAGAGTACAGACTCCCTCCTGTCTCAGGCAAGCAGAAGCAGCAGGAGTCACTGTGCAGTTGCTGTGACGAGGAAACGCTCAGAAAGATCAGTTTCTGTGGCTGCAGTGCCAGCAAAACAGCCCAGCCAAGCCCACAGAGCAACCTCCAGGGCTGGCTCAGCTGCAGAGCCTGAGGCCTCAAAGCCAGAGAAGGAATCGAGATCCCAGAAACACACGAGGGTAAAGATCTACCTTGTTCTCTTAGTGAAGAAGCAGCTGTTTGACTTCTTTTCATGGCACTTGATTTCTAAAAAAATTTTAACTAATGGTGAACTATCTTCATCTGTATTTGTTATTAAATTTCATTCTGTTCACTTGTGTAAGTGAATCCTGAAGGCACTGAGGAGAGTGCTGCAGAAGCAAAGAATGAAAACGTTTGTAAAGGAGGTTTTATCATGCCCAGGGAATTAAGGCTCAGAGAGATAACAATGAGGAACAAAAAAGGTGGAAATGAATATCAATGAATAGGAGTTATGAAATACAGACAATTAATATAAAACCTAAAGGCACCAAAGAGATATCTGTGCTGGAAGAGTCAAATGCATTGTGGAGGAACAGACTATTCTGAGAATAAAGAGATTCCAGTAGCTCTAAAAATCCGTTAATTGAGATAGCAGTTAAATAATTTGGTGGAATAATGTTTAATTAATAGCTGTATATAGTAGGAATGCTTCTTTGAAAATACAATACACAAAACTCTTTCTGGCTTGGTGATACTAATTTTAAATTAATCCCAGGATACAAGGAGAACACTGCAAGAATGTTAATGTTGTGCTGTCAAAGGCAAGTTGGAATGATCCAAGGAAGCATAAATTGGTGTGACTCATTCAGACCTACAGCAGAGTTTAAACATCTCTGATATAAAGAATGTCAGAGGAAATTTTGTAATGAGACTTTAGTGTCAGATTTTTTTAAATTTTTTTTTTTAATATGGATGCATCAAACAAGGGAATATCAGTATAGAAAAAAGTAATCTTTTCATATATATTATTTTGGAGAACAAAAAACCCAAGTTAATATTGGCTTCTTTTTTATCTTCCAAGCTCCATGTGAATATTCACTGATCCTTTACATTGCCTTGACATGTAAGCATTTTCTTAATTTTTTTAAATGAAGAAAATGGAAGTAGATTGTTAAACAACTCTGCTCAGATTCAGGCAGTGGGCTGATGGTGTTTGGGCCGTGGATTAAAGACAGAGGCAAGATCACAAAAGATCAGGTTTTCTGTTTTGGGCTTTTTTGCTTCCTTTGGACAATTTTTTGTGTCAATAGTTGGGATGAACTTCTGAGTGTGTTTCTACTGTTTCCAAGATGCTGAAGGATGTGGTTGCTAAGACTCTTCAAAAACATGGAATTGCAGAGGATCACAAGTGCTTTGCATCATGCAGCCAGCGTCTATTTGAGATATCAAAGTTCTACTTAAAGGTAACTAGAAGACACACTCTTACAGTTCTTTATTCTTAGTTAAGTGAAGCCACTCCTGAATAAAACTTGAGATAACATGTGGGATACTCAGAGTTGATTAAGCTAATATTTCCCAATGGTGTGTTAGTAATGTGTAAATTGTGTGGAGAAACCTTTGGACTTGTTGTCAAATGCAGAAGGTAGTTGTACAATACATTTTGGTGGGGCTTTGCTTGTTTTTAAACCTTCTAAAGCAGTAGTCTTTTATGTGAAATAACATGCTAAAGCATGGGTGTGCTAGGTCAGGTCACACTGCAGCAGCTAAGGAAGCAAGAGTTATCTTCCAGCTGTGGCTGTGACAGCTCTGTTTCTCCTTTGTTCTAAGGCTGTTGGCTCAATAAGTAGCTTACAGAACTGACTCAGAAATTGCAGTTTCCTGACATGATGTGCACTATTATCTAACACATACTGGCTCAGCAGCACCCTACAGAATTGCATCAACCTCTTGTTTAGGGGGAGATGAGAATTCTTGCCACGATACCTAGGAGACTGAGTCAATGCTGAAGCCTATGGTACGTGGTCTGAGCACAAAATTGAGTTAATTACAGTATGGGGTGATTAAAAGCTATTGTTCACAAGCTGAGCTGCCATTCTGTTCATTTGCATGTGTTTAACCTACCACTGTGGGTGAACCAGCTCAGTTCAGTCAACTTCAGTAATGGTGCTTTAAGCTAAATGAAAGTTGAACAGGACTGGGTGCTTACACAGACAATCAGAACATCTTGCTGATAAGCACCAACTTCATAAATAATTGGAACACAGTTGTGCAGTCATTCTGTAAGTGCTCCAAAAATCTCCCTGAAATACGCCCTGAAGGAAGATCTCTTAATCCAAAATCAGAAAAGGCTGCATGTAGGGATGCATGAGTAGGGCAAATCAGGGTTCATGGTTCCATTCCAAGTAGAAAAGGAAGAATATGGCAGTGATCCTGTCCTTTCTAGAGAGGGGTGTCACAGGATTTTGTTCTCCTGAACTGTCTTTCAGCTCCAAGTCTGTGGGTGCCCTTTGAATCCTTTTGTTTGCTGCATAATTCAAAAGCATGGTAACATAGGTATCATTTTCCTCTGGAGACAAGTAGTAAATGAATTTTCTTTCTCTTCAGGCAAAGTTTTGTTCTTGCTTTGTTTAAAAGAGTAGGTTAGGTTGGACTCATTAAATGGACTACAAAACAGAAAAGCCATTCTAGATTTTTCCCTTTTTTGCACTGATTTTCTTTTCTGATGTCTGCTTCTCCGTTCTTTGCCAGAACTCCATATTGCAGTGTAAGCTCACAGCTGATTTCCATGTTTATATAGAAATGGAATTGCAATCAAGACTATAAGAACTTTGAATACTATTGAAGAAAACAAAGTTCTGGAAATTGTGCAGAAATGTGCAGAAGGTTGGGAAGACTCAGTCATAATTGAGTACTAGGTTTGGATTGCTGTAAGGAAACCTGCAACCCATTGGAATAGATATAATTTAGGTTTTTTTTTTAATTAAAAAAGCAAAGTCAAATAATTCTTCTGTTGTTCTGAGCAAGGTGATAGAAGTGTTAACACCACCCTGGTTATTAGGGCTCTTATAACCCAAATTAGAGTGACCATATGAGTTTGGTGACTTCAGTGGCTTTTTGTTTCATATGTAGGATCTTAAAACTTCTAGAGGACTTCTTGATGAAATGAAGAAAACAGCAAATAGCAATGCTAAACAGGTAAGACTGTGTATTTATTTGTTCCTGTATATAGCCAAGGCTAAATGTTGCTGTGGCAACTTGGCCATAGGATGGTTTAGTCCACAGCTTTAAGAGATGAAGAGGTGCATTCCCTTGGCTGTGGGTCTCGTTTCACTCTGATCTCACAGAAACTCTCTCTCAGTCAGTAGTCCCAAGGCAAAATTTCCAGGTTTTGGATGGTATTTTAGTTACAGCTGCCAAGATGATGTGCCACAGTGAGAAATGGAGATGAAGACAAGAAATGTTTCTACATCACTGAAACAAAAAAAAAAAAAAGAGGGATGAGATTTTTCTTTAATTAGGATCATTAGGGAATTCTTCTTTTCTTGTGTTGAAGGAAATAACATTTCTTTTCAAAGGTTAGGAAGTAATAAGCAGGCCTATAAAAGGAAATAAATTTTTTAAAAGAAGCAATGAAAATCAGTAATTTTAGGCTTGTGAGTAACTGTAAGCCCAAGGGATACCAGGTGAGGTTATTTGTGTGCAAAGTGAGACTTACATGAACAGCAGCACACAGCAAATGACAGCAGTAAATATTCCTCCAGAAATTAAGTAACTGATTTAAATTCTGAGAAATACACTGATCTGACTCCATGATTTGGGAAATAAAAAAGGGGAAGAAAAGTGTCATGCATAATTGCAGTACAGTTTTCATAATCATAAATTAAATTGAAGAATTCAAACTGAGGTAGGTAAGTAATAGAACACAGACTCAAGGAAAACTGCTAGATCCCCACAGAACTTATTCTATGAGAGCAGTATTTGCTGTGTTCCTTTGTGGATTGCTCTGTATGGATAATAAGGTTTCAAAAACCGTATGGGTTGTGATGTTTGGTGTTGAACTGGGCTATTGTGCTGATATACTGCTTCTCACCACCATCTTTGTCTGGGCAGAAAATTGGTAGTTTTTTGTATGTTTGCTGTTGGCAAAAGAGCCATTAAAATTCGTTTTCTCCTAAGCTACTTAATTCTCCCTGTATTAGAGAGTATTTTGAAATTACCTTACAAAAATATAATTGCCAAGGATTAGTCAGTGGTCTGAACAACTGCCCTGTTTGGAAAGCAACTGTGGTAATGGTGGTAGATACAGCAGTGCACAAATTATCCTTTATTCCTTCCTCTCTGGCATTAGGAACTGTTAGTGCAGGAAGCATGAGCTGTTTGGCATTATGTGCACCTTGTTGCTGGTATGTGGAGAGAATGGGGTGAAGATTTCAATTCAGAGGTTTTAAAAATGCCTTTTCCTAAAGACAAAGCATTCTGTAAGATTAAATACAATTCTAGGGTAATACTGTTTCCTCTCAGTTTATTAACAACACTTTCTTCTCATGAGTAGTTTTCTTTTAATACCTCACAGATGGTGACAAAGGACTAAAGAAAGAATTGATAAAGTGTGTGAGATGTTCTTAAGTTGCTTTCAAAACCAGGAGTTATGTAAATTGTTTGCTTTCTCATGTATTTGCCCAGGTGATTGAATGGGTTTTGGAGAAGACTGGCAAGTAGAGGCACTGTGTGGATTCTATTCACACGTTCCCAGGAGCTGTGGAGACAGAGCACTTCTGGCTGGAGAAGCATTATACTGCCTAATGCACACACAGATCTGCACACTGGGAGGACTCTGGTCAGTGTAATTGTATAGACTCATTCTTCAAGCGCAGGAGCAAGGTTGGAAACTTTTTATACTAAAAGGTTTTAATTTTTTTTAAAATTCAAATGAAAAGAGGTTGTATTTTATATGCATATTTATTATGTTTGTTAAAAGGAATATAGCTTGACTTGGTTTATAAAGTTTTGTATATTTTTCAACCAGTGTATTTGGTTTTTATGTGAATAAAAACCCCCACATATTTAATTTTGGTAACTCCTACTTTGTTTAGCCTTTTTGTGTGAAGANAGAAAAGGCACAAAATCAATTGTTTGGCATAAAGCCGTGATAGGGGATATACATGATGGAGTCACCCCAAGACACCCCTATTCTACTTATTACAGCTTGCTCTTGTATAAACAGCTGTTTACAGCATCGGCCATTAACATTTTATACACTAATTAAGAACAGTTCCTATTCTGCAGGTGAAAATAAACATAATTAGAATTTGAATCATAATTATCTCTGTGTTGTAATATAAGGAAGAAAAAAAGCATGGCTTGAAACTTGATGCAAGGTCCCATTAAAGAAAGTTTCATTGTTTTACAAGCTGAATTTTCAGTATAATTTCCTGCATGTTCTTTGTAACACTCCTTAGAAAAAAAGGTTTAAGGAGAGGTCTGAGATTTCTTTTCCTGGAGGAGGAGAAAATCAAAGCAATAGTGGTAATGAAGATGGTGAGATCTGGGAAAGAGCTGGCATGCTGTGCTGAAATGTAAGGGAAAAAAGAGTTTCTACCTGTGTTGCAAACACAGTAAAATACTAAATTTGGCCTCAGTTTGCTTAAGTCTCAGGCATGTACCTGGCTTGTACTAATGTAATTGTTCAAGTTAGTATTTTGTTGAGATGAGTTCCTACTAAAACAAAGGTACTTTACAGCTTTCCATATAAAGATTTCCTATTTATCATAGAAACTAACGGGATTAAAACTGATAGAGATGCAGGGCTATTGTTTGCTGTATTCTCCTGGTAGGAAAATAGATTAAGCAATGAAAATATAAATGAAATGGAATGTTGTGAAAAAGTAATTGAACTAAACCCTGTGGAGGTTAGACTTGATACTGTAAAATCTATGCTTTCTCTAAAGAGTCTTCCTGATTTTGTGACGTTATTCTTTGCTTAATTCTATTTCATGTAAAGCTGAGCCCTAAGGAGGTTTTTCATTTCTAACAGGATCTTGAGTTTAACTACTCTGTTCCTTTTTTCACAAGTTTATCATTGTCCTGAACTCTACAAGACCTTTTCTAGGTGGGTGTGTACTTGGTTTAACTGCACTCTGAGCTGCAAAAGGAGAGCTCTGAAATTGTTCTGCTGTGACAGTGGGCTCTAGTGAGTACTGTGTGCATCTAAGCCCAGGACAAACATAACTTCTTATAAGGTGGATTACATTTTTCTGCAGAATGCCACACATCCACAGCATCCCAGTTTTACTGATTTGGTTAAATAGAAATGCAATGAAGAGAGGTATTTAAATAATAATTTAATAAGTGCACGCACAAAATTGCTCCAATGTAATGATTACTGTGTATGGCTCACATTTCTTTGCATTCAAGATAGAAAACAAGAAAGTGATCAAGACATTAACCTTTTTTAACATCTTATAGTGATTCAAGAAAGTCTCTACTTCCAAACAGAGAGAGAAAAGCTGTAAGCTATAGCCTTCTCTCTTCAGCCTGAATGCTGGTACTTTTGTCTGAACACTAAAGCAAGCCACTGAAAGTTGTATTTTCTACTTAATTTTGGGAAGTTTATGTATTTGTAATTAGAAAAACTTTGTAGTTAATAATTATACACAAGTTGATAAGCAAAAGTACAGAAACTCTGCATTTCATAAAATCCTTGAGGCTGGCTGCCATGAGCAAAGTAAATACCTTCAGGAAGTAATTAATACTTTGAACTGGTTTTGTTGCACTTCAAGTAGAACTCAGTGGTTATTGTTTTAATTAATTCTGTAGCCTCAAAGGCTGTTTCCTGAAATAATCAGCAGGAAAGCAGTTAGGGAAATAGAAGCATTTTGATGTATTGGTTTTTTGCACAATTCCCAGTGCAGAACAAATACACTGCTACCCATGCCTCTCTTGCTCTTTATGTTGGTGGCTTTTCAGGGTAAGTGGTAGCTGGTTTATTATTGTGACTTAATAACACTGTGCCCCATTTGAGCTGTGATAACTGTCCCTTTCCGTGCTCTTAACCTACAAAAACGCAGGCCTGGTCTACTGTAACAGCACTAAACCAAATTATTTTACATCTGTTGTAGTTTCAAAACCCCACACTGAGAGTTCCTGCAGCTCAGCTGATGTGCTGTAACTTTGGTGATACAGAATGTAACATCGCCCTTTGCCTCTGAACTTCAAATTAGTTTTTTGTTTGTGGCTGCTGAACCCCAAATCCAGTCTGCTTTATGCATATTTTGGGCGCTTGCTTTCATGTTTTGCAAGTCAGGCTATAAGTCATATTCACCAGTACACATTTATGGTTTACCCATAATCCATCCATCTTATATAATAAGCACATAACATAACATAGCATGATATAATACCATTATGTATTATATGTAGAAGCACATCCTCCATCCATGTTATGTGCTTATATTCCGCACAGGACTGGGGTAAGACAGCATTGATGTGGTAGCAATTACTTGGTGATACGATTACTTGTATCATTACAGCAATTACATGATGAACATCACTGGGCTACCACAGAACTTAGCTTGGGTACTAATGCTTGTCCAAATTCACAAACTTCTTTGTCCAAATTCACAGTTTACACTTGGAATTTTTTTTCTAGATTTGCTTTCTAATGTCTCTAATTATTTACACAAGCACAGAAATTCTGATGAAGGAAAAAAAAATGAAAAGCTAATCCCATGTGGGAAAAGCAGGTGATTTTGTTCAACAAGAAGTTGTCATCTTTGTTAAATATTTAAAATGTTTTTCCCCTCATTCTTTTAAATTAAATTTTTGTCCTGGTTAGTCAAGGGGTTCACTTACAGCAAGCAGGCTGAGTTTCTCAAAATTTTGTGAGCATATTAAAAAAATCTGCTCTTTAAAATCAAAGTCACCACTGAATTCAAAAGTGGCCATAATAGACACAGTAATAGTGTGTGTATATATATTAATATGTAATGTATACTGTATTAATGGTCTCTCTATATAGTAAATAGACTCAATAAACAGCTAGTTATCAATCTGCCAGTTTGACTTTTATGAAGAATAACATAAATTTAGAAATCAATGATAGCGTAATGATCTGGAGCACATAATTTCTTTAGGCTCTGATTCTGCTTCCACTGAAACCAAAGAAGCTCCAATTAACTTTTATGCATGGGTAAGAAGACACTGAGAACCCTTTCAGATGGAAATCAGATCAATCTCCCCTTCAAATCAGCTGTGCTTCCCAATGCAAAGAGCTGGATGGAGTGTGCTCCCATGTCCTGGGAAGGAGGAATTCTAACATTCTGTGGAGTGAAAGAAACTTGTTTTATTATTTGCAAAAGATCAATTCTAATGGTGTTCGTGGTGGGGATTTGCTTGGTAGCATGTCAACACTTGTGTTCTGATTTCCAAAGTACCTTAAGGGAGATGCTTGTTCCATTTGAAGGGCAGGACTACTAGAAACACCAGTATGATTCCCTGAACACAATCAGATCAGCTTTATTTTCTTTTTTTTTTTTTAACAAACACCTTAGATCACATTTTCCAATAATATTTATGTTCCAAATCATTTATGTATCCAGATCTTTCTAATGATAAAGCTGCTACACAAACTTTCTGATAAGACTGTTCCATTTATAGTCATTATTTTGTGAAAAGAGTGAAACTCTGGAATACCCTTTTTAGGATTTCCATGAGGTTATTCTGTCATAACTTGGGTCAGACTGAAAGAACAGGCTTCAATTCCCACAGTTAGCGTTTCTGTTTGGGCCATTAAGTTAAGAATTAAAGGAAAAAACAATCTCTTTCCCATAACCATTCATAAGAGAAAAAAGGCACATGTTGGCCTCAGTCCTTGAATGCAGAAGCTTCAGCAGAAATTTCTACTTTTTCTTTATTTTTTTGTAAGTCTTCTGTTACCACCTAGTCCAGTATAAGCAAAAGAGAAAGCATTGCAACTTCAGCAGAGGTGTCTGAATGACCTGCCCTGGAACATCCCTGTGGGATTTCAGGGTTCTTTTTAATTTTACGTTTTAAAAAGTCATTCCACCAATACAACTAACAGTTCTCTCAATTAACAGAATTCTTAACAGAAGCTCTAAAGTTTAAATGTATTTTTCCCCAGCCCAAAACCAAAGGACAGCCTTCCAGATAGTTTGTCTGGGTACAAAGCAAGCTCACCTCACAAAAATTCAATAAATGACTTTATTAAATATATTCTTTTCCTCTAAAATATAAATATTCACTATACTCTTATAAATGTGGAGTAGGTTCATATTTCATTTGTCTATCCCATCCAAATATGAATCAGTCCAAAATCTGAAAATGAAGAAATAGCATCTGTAATTATAATTTTTTTCTATAAATATATATAATATGAATTTTCTTTGCAAACTGCTTAGTTATTCACTTAGACTTCATATAGTACTGAGCACCTTAGATTACATTTTGTGTCATTTAATTGTTGGCACTAATATAGGAATTTGTAATATTTACAATGCACATACATGTTAGGTATAACATTCCAGTGATTGGTAAGTGTCAAAAGGAATAAGAAATAGTGCAGTATAGTTTACATATGTATTTAACCTACCCCCCAGAATGCAAGTTTTCACATCAACCTCTGCAACTTTTGTAGGAGTCTGTGTCCAAATTTTTAAGTTATACTTTGGAACAGCAATAAAAATGTCCTGAACTGGTTTTTAGACACTTCACACAACAGTTTCCTTGATAAGGTGACGTGAGCTCCTCCTCAGGGTCCTGTCCCCCTGCGTACCGACTGCTCTCAGCTTCTCAGACCTCTCCCAGGAGCTTCCAAGCCCAAGGAGTCCCAAGTAACTGCCCCAGAAAGTTGTGAAAGGCAGTGGTCACTAAATGAGAAATGTCCATCTGGAAATTACTGGTAAGTTACCTAATGTTACCTCCTACCTTGTTAATTTACACGAGGAATTAATTTTTAAGTGCAAGTACCATGACAATAAAACCAAAGTGCAGAGCTGGGTGGATCCCTCCCTGGTGTGCCTTTGACTGGTGAGAGGTGCTGGGAGTGGGGCTGCTCTTCCAGTGGGGCATTGAGCTGTTCTTCAATGATTATTTTCTGTATTTATGAATTCAGCCCATCATTCTAATATTTTAATTGGTTTTGATGATTAAGATACCTTTGGAAATCACCATGTTCATATGATGTGAATAGACAGCATGACTTAGGCTTAACTCTCAAACTTAGCTTAAAAACAACACGGAACCAAAATTTGATTTTAATTTTCCCCTCTGCCAGCCAAGCAATGCTAAGTTGAAATTTATGTGCTTTCTCAGGAATAAAAGAAATGTTGTAATATGAAAACAGAACATCTACAAACATTGAATATATATACCTGTACATTACTGTATATTACTTCCTGTCCTTCCAAGTGTGAATTTAGGGCAAAACTCTAAAAGCAAACAAAACCCCACCCCTGTGTGAAGCTGTTTTTTTTACAAAGGAAGAACGACATAAGTGGCATCCCTATTTTGCTTCTTCCTACTACCACCAGATCACATGATGCCAGTTTACTACTTCCAGGTGCAAGCTGTGTGTATCATCTCTGGTGCTGAAGGTCAGTGTTCCTGCCTGCTTTGTGCTGCTCAAGTAGCTGTGAACAAGGCTGAAACTCAGTGAATCATGTTTTGAGTCACAACTGTAAGTTGTGTGCAAAACAGTTACTAGTAAGTTGTGGGCATGGAGATGAACATGTTATATTTCCCCAGCAAGAAATCTGGTCTTGCCAAGTCATGCCCACAGGAGCAGTTCCATGTCAAGGAGTGCAGCTCATGTTTCTGCCCTGGTGCATTTTTCTTACTGTCGTGGAGCTGCTTCAATAAATTTTTCAAAAACTCATAAAATCAAGTCTTCCTCCTTCCCTACATTTGTTCTTCAGTGAAGACCACACAACCAGCAAAGGGGGTGACTCAGTAGGGGTAGGAGGACAGGAAGCTTAGTATGGCTTTCTACTGGAAAACTGCCCTGGAGATTTACTGGCAGAAGCTTTATCATACCTCAGCATGGCTTCAGGTAACTTTTACCTGAGCTGGGGCTCCCAGATAGCTGAAACTCATTAAGCTATTCTGGGAAGTCACTATAAAAATGCATCCTGTGTTCATTAACAAAGGACACTCCTGCCTATGCACCCCTTACAGCTGGCTCTCACACCATCCCTGTGGCTGGTCCTGTGTGGCTCCATCACTGGGAGTGTAGGTGATGTGGTTACTGCTTAATGTGAAACTGTCCTCTGGCAGGGGCCCTCCAGCTGTTCCCTGACCACAGCTGGATTGCTTCAGAGTGTCCAACTCAAAGGTGTGTATTTGCAGGCTCTGCTGGGTATTCATGCAACAGGTTCTGGCAGAGCTCCAGAAGAAAACTCTTCTGTAAGAGGTGCACAGATTATAACTGAAAGAACCTTTTAGGTAATGGAACAATCTTGTTTAGAGGATTTCTCCCCAACCAACCTTGACTTGCATCACAACCAACAAGTGCTCTTGTCTGCATAGCCCTTTACTTACTCTATATAGACAAGTACATTGAAATAGGCACAATTTATGATTCTGAAACATTTACACGTATGGTACTACACACTTTTACGGTCTCATATGGGATTTTAAAATCCCATTATTTACAATGAAATCCCCCATCTTCCTTGTCATGTCATCTCTTTAGCTGGTCAAAATGAAACCTGGGCCTTGGAGGCCTGCAGAAATGACCAAGGCCCAGTCCTGAGTCCCAGGCTGGTGTCTGCTGCCAGCTGGGACGTGTTGCTGCTGTTGACTGTACTTCAGATTAGTGTGGTTACCGGGTCTCTCTTTGAAGAAACAGATGGATCCCACTTATGCCACCAAGCCCAGTCTTGTGATCTTTGCTGACAGGAAGGAATGGATGATGAAAACAATTGGTTTTGGACAGGAATGAAGGTCCAGTTGCTGAAAGTACAGAAAAACAAATCAAGCTGAGAATAATTAATTAGATTACAGCTCAAACAAGAAATCACTCACTGAATACTCAAACTGCTGTCTGGTATTTTGATCAGGCTTCTATTAATAACAACCCTTCTTTACAACATACTGTTTTTCCTTTCCATTTAGCTGCAAATATTTAGGTTACTAAAACTAATAAGCATCTTGGGAGCAGGTGAGATCCTGGTGCCTCTGGCCTTGTATCCACCTGGGTGAGCAGCAGAAAACTGAGTCAGATGCTGCAAGCAGCTTTCCAAGAGGCTCAACGCCTCCATCTTTTTTGGCCGTTTCTGCCTGGGATGTGGTGGGACTGCTCTGTCTGATGCCCAGTGCATCTGCTGTTGGTGCAGCTGAAGTACCTAAAGCTGGTGCTGCACAGTTGCTTCTCTGTTCTCCCAGCCAGCACTGAGACTGAACTCAGACTTTGTTTTCCACAGTCATGGTTCAGCTGATCTCACCACATGCTTGCTAAGCAGCACAGGCTTGTCAGTGTGCACAGAAGCCCAACAATAGGGTCATATCAAAACAAACCCTGTTGCCTTTCGTGGTGGTGCATTCTGCCCCCCCACCTCCTTTTTCCAGGCTGCACTGCAATCTGAGAAATGCTCCTTAGGCAGCCTTGAAAAGCAGCACCTGGGCTCATCTCCTCTTGAGCTTATCAGAAACACCCTCTGCTCCCAGGAACTGCTGCTGTCTAACGAGCTCCTGTTTTCCTTATGGACAACCTTGGAAACTATTCTCCTTGCCTGAAGGGCATAACATTCCTGTTCTCACACTTTCAAAGAAAGTGCCGACCCAAACAGTGGCCAGGACCTCTGAGGGGAATTTTTCAGATACCTTGCTTGCACTGACTCTTTCTGTCTGTGTGCATGCACCTGTGCATATGCTGTGGCAAATCTGGGAGAAATGCTGCTTTCATAGATGTTTAAGTAGCTTAGTAAGATATCTCAGTACATTAGGCCTGTAAGTAAGGTTAAGCCATAAATTGTAAGCTAAGTTAAATGCTGCTGAGTGTTGTTCTTCTTTTGAGTTGCTAAGTTCAACTCTGAAGTCTTAAGTTGGGTTTAATGCTGTTATTCCTCTGTTAAATTGTTACACTTAAGTTATAATTTAAGTTAGGTGTAAGTTAAGTGTTGTTCCTGTGTTAAATTGTTAGTTTTAAGGTGTAAGTTAAGTTAAAGTACTGTAAAGTTTGAGTGCTGCTAAGCTTTTAGGCCGTATTCCTTTTTATCCTTGCCTTCACCATCCTTTTGTCACAAGCACCTTAATACACACACACAACCTCCATAGGTAGTTCTCAGTTCATTTCTGTTTGGATTGCCTGGATTTTGTTTTGTTTTGTTGTTGCTTGTTTTTCCTTGGTGTGCTTTAATTGTCTTGTAGGTGGTAGAGTGAATTTTGCCAACGAACTCTGTCATGCTGTTGCTAAATATTAAATCTGGTTTTTGCTGATACCCTTGCTGGTGATTTTTTAAGTGATCTCAAACACTTGTTTGTAACACCTTTCCAGCAGTCATGTATCAACTTTATTGATGGCTAGTAGGAAACTCCCTTCAAAAGCCTAGCAATAAGTAGTTTGTAGAGTATATGTTAACAAAGATGATGTTTAGAATGAAGCACCCACCATGTTTGGGAACTGCTGAAAAAATCTGTGAGGAAAGACCATTTACATTCATAATTAATGGATCTAAACTGCTCGTTGGAATATGCACCTTATTTTTAGGCATTGTGACAGCTTAGAGGCCTACGCAGACAGTTTGCACTACATCTGTAGCTTTTTTTTTTCAGTAACTACATGTTCAGAAACACCTAAAACATTGCTTGTTGTCATAACATGAAGTCTCTTATGTGTACCTCAGAATTAATAAGGTCTCATTCTTAAAGTTCTTTTACTCTCAATCATTTAAAAAGTGAAAAGGATGCATGCAAAAATTTTAACATCTGGCTATTTAGAGGTGCAGTTTGTTCTTAAACTAAAAAGACATTTAAAATTGTAAAACCATACAAAGAGAAAGATTTGTCATATTTATCTCCTTCTAAAGCCCAATCATCATGCTGCACTAGAAAGCACAGTGTCTAAATACTGGTACTGGAGCCTGGCACTGGCCAGCTCTTAGAACAGAACAGAATAGAATAAAGTATTTCAGTTGGAAGGGACCTACAGCAACCATCTAGTCCAACTTCTGTACCCCCACAGCCTGTAGGACCACCAAAGGGATGGTAACATGCATCCCTTTGCTAAATGCAGTACTTACAATTTCTCCATCTTTTTCTCCGAAGTCTAAATAAAGCATCCTTATCCCATCATCTGAGGACATTTTCAGTTTTTCATAGGGATATTGTGCAATTGTCTTGGAGAAGGCACCATCTTGTGGTTCGGTTGTAAGGGAGAATCCGTGTTCATAATGGATGGTCAAGCGGCACTCCTGGCTTTTGTATGTGCAAGCTGGAGAAGAAATCAAAATTTAGTCTGTCACATTCTTAAAAGCAGTTCTTGTTGCAGCATACATCTACATGCTGACAAAAACCAGTGTACTGATGTTTAAGAAGGCTCAGACTGGTGTTTCCTCCTTCCAAACCTTGACAAAGTCACAGCTACTCTTCTTGTTGCATCTGACAGACACAGCCAAAATCAATAAACACGGCACACAATGCATGAGAAAATTAGAAGCTGTAAAGGGTTTCCCTAAAGTGTTTTGACAAAGATGAAGACACTCCCGAGTCCTCATTAGTGTCGTGGTAATTGAAAAAGGGCCCAGATAATTGTATGTAATAGCTGCTACTGCAGCAGAAAGTCTGCGTCTTCCCCTCAGCTCTGAAACGGAGGCCATGATCCAAATTAAAGAATGAAGAGTTTTGGTGTTCACATCCCAAGTTCTCTATTCCATCACCCTCCTGTGAACAATTCTGCCAAGAAGGATCCTTGGCACTGGGATAAAAGCGCTGTGATAAAAGAAGGGGCTGATGCCCTTCTCCTTTTGGAAAGAATGGCATCCATGTCGTGGTGCTGAGGAGATGGACCTGTCCTTGAGCTGGTTCCCCCTGAGCTCTCTGGTTGGTTTGCACATCAGGGGCCCTCACAGAGCATCCTGAGCTCCCTGTGGAGGCCGGGGCCTCGCAGCAGACAGGCAGAAGTCCCCTGCTCAGCAGCACGTGGCTCTACCTGAGCTTTGAGAAACCAGAGCTGCCCTTTGGCATGGGTGGATTTGTGCTTTGGCTCCTGCTCCCACATTTTTAGGGCAAGTGGAGATAACATTCAACATTAACAGCCCTGCCAACTGTAGGACTAACAGGGGGAGGACTGCAAGGTCTGGGGCCACTCAAGAGAAAGGCCCAGCCTCAAGCCCCAGAGCCACCCCAGGCTTGCAGCTGCCTGGCCTAACAGGGCATCACTTCAGAGCATCTGCAGCCAGGTACTTTTATTCCGGTTGATTTTGCATGTACAGAAGTGCTGAGAAGTGACACCATGATGTTCAGGGAGAGAAATGACTACCCATCAAAATGAGGTTATTAGACTGGTTTGTGTTTTTTTACTCTTCTCTAGTGTGCAGAGCTGGGTGAATAAATGACCAATTCACACTTGTGAATGTGCCAATCCTCTTTTGCCTCCTCCCTCTGCAGGAGAAACTCCTGCTACGCTCACAGAAGTCTCCTGAATATCAGAAAAATGCTCTTTTGTATGGGTTTCTGGACAAACCTCTGACAATCACTCCTCTGTGACATGCAGGCCTACATGGCTGACTACAGACTTGTTCCTGAAACAACATGCTGAAAACAAACCCAAAAGTCAGCATGACAGTGACTGTGTCACTGCACACAGGTACCACACCAGCTGGGACTGGCTTGGAACCTGACAGTATTTTAAACACACAGAATCCTAAACACTCACATTTTTTAAATGAATCACCTCTAGCAGAAGGAATGTGAACTGCCACGAGCATCACAGGAGGGGTGTGGAGCCGTGGTGCTGCAGGTGTTACTCACATGTGGTGATTTCTGTGATGAGCTCTGCAGAATTGTGGCAGCCCTGCACTACACTCCTCGTCCACAGTGAGAGGTCTCGACTGGTCTCAGTCCTGAACAGATGGGTTTCAATCCCTTGTCTTGTACCGGTACGGGTTGCGAAAGACAAATCCACCCCTGACTTCGGTGAGCCTTTTCCTGGGCCAGAATGAACCAACCTGCAATTGGATTTGAAAACACATCAGGGAATTCTAACAACAGTGCACTGCACCAAAAGCCCAACCTGAGCACAGCTCTGCTCTGCACATTCCTAAATACAAGTGGCTGGGAGCCTGAGAACTTGCATCTCCTCTATATTCACTCAGAAGAGTGAAGGTCCAAGGCAGTGAGCACAGAAGCAGCTGGACATACAGGTGATGACATGGATGTCCCAAAATTTCTTAATGAATTGTACAAAACACCCCTTTGGATAATGAACTGAGAGAAGTCCCTGACTGGTCTGTGGTGATGGAGTCTGGTCCACAGATACAAGTGCTGGCTCAGATGAGGTAGCTGATTCCAACTTCCACTATGAAGCAGCATTTGCTCTAAAGCTTAAACATCTGCCATCAAACTCAGTGATAAATACTCTTGAGTAAAGTAAGAAGCTCTTCAAAATATGTCAATGCCAAAATACTGTCTTGTGCTTACTTTTTCCATAAGGAACCTGTAAAATGCAAAATGTTGCAGCTACTTGTAATCTGAAATTCTCTCGCATTTGTCTGCAATTAACAGTTTTTTGCCCAGCATCCACAGCTGATCTCCTGTGGCCAGGAAAGGCTTGTTCATCTGGGCAAAAAAAAAATCTCAGGGAATATTTTGAGTGAGAAAATCAATACCTCATAAAAATTAATTCTTCCTTAAATCTGCCCTTTTGTGTTGTTTTTTTTTTTTTTTTTCCCCTCTAGAAGTGTGGACAGTCAGGGACACAACACCGATTCATCTGAAAAGAATAATCCAGGGGAGCTCATCACTCTGAGATTTGGAGACTAACCCCCAGAGGCAATCGCAAAATGAAATTTGCCTGAAAAGCTTATTTCTGTCTCCTGCCTTCTGTTTTCCTTTCTATAGGCAAACAATATACTTCATAGGAATCTATAAAGTATGTGGCATGGTAGTAGAACACTTGTGCTAAAGGATAAAACATTAGATTAAACTAATCTTCTGAATGCTAATTTACCCTCAAATTATTGTTTTGCATCAGCACAAACAGTTCCTGTTAGCTGACACTGTAGGAGTATGCCACCAAACAAGAATGTTCTAATAGAAAAGAAAAAAGCAGAAAGGAAAGAAAAAGTACAACTTTAGCTTTTCAGTTATTGAACACCAGCCACAGGTCATCTGAACTTTTCCCCAGTTCCCTGACAGTCCATGCTGACATTTGGGATGCACATTGTGCCGAACAGATGCACCCCTCTTTCATACCCCACTAGAAGATTTGCAAGATTTTTTCATGCTCAAGTTTATGGAAACTTTCTTTGGATTTTGAGCATCCCCCTTGATTTTATGGTCCCAAGAGCTGCCGGGAAGTGAGACACAGAGTATCCTGGTCAGAGATGCCCTGCCCTGTGTCTGGGCAGGACAAGAAGGGCTTTTTTCCCTCTAGAATGGCTGAGTTAATGCCCCACTCAGCTTTGATACTCAGGGCCTCCTATCTGCATTATGGGCAGATTTTGCAGTTGGGGACTAAGTGGCAAACAAACAAACCAAAAATTTTAATTCCCTTTCATTCAGTGTGAGAGGGTACAAACTCTGAGGGGAAGCCACATCTTGATAATTAAGGCAGGAATCAGGGAACTGAAGTCTCCAGTGACATCAGCCGCTGTCTGTCCCTGGCCAGTCACCCAGGCACAGGCATGGCTACTGCTCTCATGCTGCCTTCTGCTACTGGGCTGTGGAAAAGCAGCCTGGAAAATCACATCAAGTTTGTCATCAGAAATAAAACTATTCCACCTTTTTCCTGGGTCATCTCCTTTATGCAGTGCTCATCAGCTGTACTAAAAATAATTTTCTATTATTTATGTTACTGAATACATAACAAACAGATGGTTCCAATGTTTGATTTCCTTCCAAAACACACAGCACCACTACCCACTCCCCCACACCTTCATGCTGTATCCATAGTACTCTGTTGTAGGTTTTTCAGCATATAGATAGAATGAAGATGTACTTTACAAATTGAAGTATGTGAACACATCCGACATGAACATTGATTCTTGCCTGCCTTTTCTTATTATCTCCTCATTATTAAAAATCCAGTCTCACTATTTAAAAATGCTTTTCCATCAAGCAACTCCAGATCATGCTTTGGAAAGTTATGTACTTAAACATGAACTAGACAAACATGCAGGAGGACATTTGATAGTATTGATGTACCAGCTGTCAGTACTGATGTATTTGGGTACAGGTCAAAGGATTCCCATGCTTTAATAAAGTTGTAGTCATGTGAGCCATTTCATTTACATAGAAAATATTTTATTCAAAAGACCACAAAGATACCTTAAAAGGCAAAAAATAGCCTTAGAAACCTCACAGAAAGCTTCCCCTCGCTCCTGCCTCCCATCACCCTGACTGCAGGGGAGGCTGTGTGTGTGGTGTGTGCTGCACCCCAGAGCCGAAGAAGCACCCCAGGCCCGGCTCTGGTAATATTCACTCGCGGCCTTTGAAGGTTTCTCTGCTCCGCGGAGGTTTCTGGGGGGAGTCTCTGAGCACCGGAGCCCGACAAGTGAGCCCCGAGCGCCGCAGGCTCCTCCCGGCACAGCAGAGCCGCGAGAGGGCAGGAGAAGGCTGGGCACGGCCGGGTGTCCCGGCACAGCGCGCACGGAACGCGGCGCCTGAAAAACGCAACCCTTGGCACGCTCCCGGCAGCCAGGGAGACACTTCTAATCTGCTCTCATTTCTCCCTTGTCTCTCTATATTTCGGGGACCTTTATAACTTTATTCTTTGCAAACGTGTGATAGCAAGATGGATATGGTCCAACATGAAGTGCCGGTGCAGGGTGGGATGCACTGGGACCTGCTGCTCATCCTAATACTATGGGAAGAGTTTCAACAATTTACTGCAGCAGCCAGATCTAATGGCCTCCTCAGAAAGGACAGTGAGACCAGCACTGACATTCAAAGGAAGCCTTCAGCTGCTCACTTGAGATTTATCTCAGAAGAGACCATGCTACAAATGCATCAACACTCGTGCAGCTCTGCTGGTTAGAACCCCACTGCCATCTGACCTTTCCTGTGTCACCCTGATTTAGCATTTGAAACCTGCCCTGGAATGGCTGTACTCCTTGGAAACCTGTGCACATGCTCGCAATTCATCTGCATGGAGGGAGCCACAACCCCCGTCCCTGCCTCGAGAAGAGAAGCAGAGAACTTGCACAGCACCTCATAAACCTTCTCGGGGCTCTCAGGGCACCCAGTTCTCTCTGCCTGTCCCTCTGCCCACTTGCCCAGATGACTCATCAGTGCCCTAACTCCTTCCCCATCTTTCCATGTCATTCGCTATCAAACTGCTTTAATACTTTCTGGTTACAGACCTCGGGTGTACACAAAAGCTTCTTACCTGATCTTTCATCAGAGCCCAACATGGGCTGTTTTTTTTTTTTTTTTTCCTTTCCTTTCATATCTGGCTATGGTAGATAATGGAATTTGATTGCAAACATATAAGATGTAATTACTTAAGCCCCATTCCCATGCTAGAGGGAGGCACTGTTATTCAGGCATAAGGAAACACTGAAACAGATTATGACAAAAAGGTCCTTGGAGTCAGAGCTGTGTGCCAGCTGCTGTGCCTCCCAGTGCAGAGATTTAAAGGAACAACTTAAATCTGATCTCGGTTTTATTTGAGCTGTTATTTATATTCCACACAAAGCTGGAAAAGACTGATGGGAAAATATTTTTAGGTCTTGATGGCATCCATAGGTTGTAGGCAAACTTATCAACAAACAAGAAGGGCATGTTGAAATTTTGCTGTGAAAGGACTGTGAGAAAATTGTAATCCTTCTACCACTTTCCAATTTTCTCTGCTCATTATGTCTTGGGTAGATTAGGCATGACTCTGTACAGTATCTGGCACTGAAGTTTTCCAGTTTTCAGCAGCTTTTCAAATATGCATTAGCTAAGCAAAAATGTTTTCCCAAGGACTCATAAAAATCTGAAAGATGGGAGCAACTAAGATTACAACATGTGCTCTGCAAACTTTCCAGGTGAAAAGTTCTAAATTGCACTGATCAATGCACAGAGGGGATTAAAAAACTTGTCACGAGGAGGGGAATCACTGACCGAGAATGAACACAGCAGTCAATACCACCAGCAAACCCGCTGTATATTTTTGCTATAACTGTACTCAGTGTGGCAGATCACAAAAGCAGGACCCTGCAGGGTTTTAATCAAAATCATCCAAAACAAGAGGTGTAATGATTTAGGGAATCTGTCCATTTATGTAATCTGCTCACCTTGGAGATTCATGTATATATGTGTATTTATCACATTGTGACTCCATTCTGAACGACAAGTTCTCTATAGCTGCTGTCTTTTTATCTGGGTGTTAAATTCAGTGATATTAGTAAGAAATCACAGAAATAGGGCTGGAATGGTTGTCAGGAGGTAACCCAGCACATCCTCCTTCACAGAGCAGGGCTAACTGTGCTGTGTGTCACCCACCCTTCAAAGTCCCCAGGACTGCACACCTTTCCCAGAGAACCTAATCCAGTACCTCAGCAATTCCCTGCCACAAGTGCAGTCAACTATGTCCTGTTGTGTTCAGGAGGGATCTAGAAAAGATACTCCCCTGTCCTCCTTGTGTCTTATCTTCATACCTGAAAGCTATTGACATGTTTTCCATGGATTTCTCTTGATTAAACTACTAAGGTTTCTTAAGTATTCACCTACTGATAGTGTATCTATGTTATATATTTGCATTGCTTTCTTCTAGACCTTCCACAGTTAACTGGCATGTTTTTGGAAGTGCATTGCCTCTCATGAACATTGAGTATCATCTGAGGCTTTACTCATTCTCTGTAGTTAGGTATGATTACTACATCTGCCCAAAATGCAACACTTCTTTTATAACCCAAGATGATAGTCTTTATTTTCCCCTCTCAAAAACATAACACCTTAGATTCAAGCAATTTTATCACAGTGCTCAGATGCTTCCTGGCAGAGCAACTACTTTGTTGCTTGCATTCCACCCCAAAACAGCAGAGGTGATTATTCCCCAGCACTGAACTTTGCACCTGTCCTTTCTGAACTGTGCCCTGGCTTTCTTACAGACCATCCTGGCTTGCTTTCTTTCCAGTGTGTAAAGACCCCTCAGCAGCCTGACACATGTGCTGTACAGCTTCTCACTCCCCTCCAGTACTAAGACCAATGTTTTTCCCCTCAGGCAGGTATCCCATCAGACAAGGAGATGACCATCCCCATCCAAGGCAAGCCCATCTGCAATCAAATGTGACCTCTTGAGAAAAAATAATTAACAGGCCCCAAGATGTGGATGTAGATTGTCTGATGCAGTAAACTGGTCTCACTGATGATGGGGGCTGGTGATACTCGCCAAGGAGCTGTCTTTACATATGACGATGTGTGGCCAGGAAGGGTGTACTACAAGATCTCCAGTCACTTTAAGGAGGATTTGGGCCCATGTTAAAATGAGACTCCGAAAAAAAGGGGAGGAAATGCATCACCTTCTGCTGGGGCGCTCTTCCTTCTCGAACTCTAAGGCTTAGTGACACAGCTGGACACAGGCTCCAGCTGCAATAGTTTACCCAGCTTTCACTGGGACTTGTCACCTGGAATTGTCAACATCCAGCACCACACCGTGCCAGCAGGCTGCAAAGCTGGTGTCTCTCGCAGCATGTTACAGTAACAAAGGGGGAGTCAGTAGCTGGCTTCCCAGGAAGTCTGAAAGCTCTGTCATGAGTAGGTAAACTGGGACAAACAACCACCAGTGTAAATCAGTGAGTTCAATTTTATTTTTTTAATATAATGACTTAGCAGCAAAGCCTCAGTTCATTTGGGGAGAGACAGAGAACAAAAATTAACTAATGAGAGTGCAGTAAAAGACCCACTGCTTCTGGCCAGGGGCAACCAGCCCTTCTGAATGAGAGCTCATTTAAAATGGTATAATAGAGGCCTGTAGCAAGGCTGAAACAAGGAACAACAGCTCTTTCTCAATCCCTTTGACCATACTGGCAGAGAAACATGATTAAGATTCACATCGAGAAGCACAAACAGTTTCCACTTAATAAAGGCAACCATGGGAAAGCTCTCTCTGAATTAGTGCTAATGGATACCTTCAAAATAATGCAAATTGTTACTTCCAACCTAGATTCAAGAATGTGTCTTCCAAGCTTACAATTTTAAGCTAAAAAAAGCCAGGAATTCATTTGCTAGAGCAGGAACAGAAGCTGTGCTGCAAGTGTCTCCATCACATGTGGAACTCTCCAAAAGCCCCAAACTGGTGGTGCAGAACTGCCACACCAGCGTGTTCAAGTCAGGGCAACAAGTTCACTTTTTTCCAGCCTGAAGGAGCAGCTGGAAGTCAGAGTGTTTCTGCCAAGCTCACAGGTTGCACTCTGAGATAGGAATCTCAGGAGATAGAGATCATGGCTTTTTCAGCACTCCTGCCTCTGTATTCAGGCCAAGTGGCCACATCCAAAATCCTGGTGAGTTTCTGGCCATCAGCCTCAGCCAGAACTTGAAATGGAGGAGAAGAGAGGAGTTAAGCTCAGCCCATTGGCCCACTGAAGAAGAACCCGCTTCTCCAACCACAACATTTCAAGTGTGGCTACAGCTGTGCAGCAGCCATACACACTCCTGGATGACTCAGCTGTTCCCACTGCTCCTGGCAGCTGTCATGATAAAAAAGCACAGGTACCTGGTGGCGAGCAGGGGGTAGGTATGCACAGGGCTGAACCAGGCTTCCTTCATCCGTGGCATGCTCTCATATATTAAGAGGTCTTTCTCTGTCAAAACCACTAACACTGGCTTCCAGTGCTTCTCGTTTTCTCCTGGCACCTGGAAAAGAGCAAAGTCTCATTGAAACAACAAGAGACAAAACTACCAGCATGCAAAGCCAGACCAGACAAACATGTTGAGTTCTGGGTGAGAAAATGAACACAAGAGAGTATTACTTGTTTGGCTTTTTGACATCTCCCACTTGAATTTATAATCAGATGAAGCAGAAATGGAATAACGTGCAAAGTCATCTGCTGCTCCCATTAGCACTGCCATTTCCAGCCTTCCTTTACTACAGGCTACTCCATAAATGCAGTATTGGAAGAACACTGAGGTGGAGCTGGCTGTTACTTAGCTGTGGTATGCATGGAAAGACCTTAAATGTATATTTATAATGTGCACCATTCGTGTGTAGGTGGCACATTAATCTGAGTGCTGGACACTGCTGCTGCTGTTTCTGTTTTCATGAGTAAAAAAAGCTGCAACATCATCACCATTAAGGAAGAGTGACAGGCAGCAAAAACTAGTGGTTTGGGAGCAGATGCTTTTTTCCTCAGCAGTTCACATTTTTTTGCTTCTCCTTCCTTCATACCATTCCTTCAGTTTTACAAGTGCCAGTTTATAAAGAGATCCAACCTAAATGTGGGGTTGATGTCAGGCATTGACTTGGTGATGGATCTCCTTTCAAATTTCAAACCTGTCTGTCAAAGATGTCTAAAGACTGGGGCATCAGAGCCCTTTACTGGCTGCAGAATCCAGATGTGGAATTTGCTTTGCAGGTTAGATGTGTGATGTCCACATGGCAACACATTTACTGTTAGGGGGACCAAGTATGGATCCTGGTTTTTACTTATTCTATCTGACAGCATAGAAGTGTCTTAAAATAGTTGATAATATGAAAGGACCTTTGTTTTAAGTAAGAATGAAGCTCTTTCACTGACAAACAAATCATTTTCCTTTTGGTGCACATAAAGAAAAGAAACACTGGTCCATAGTAACACTCACAGCCATGCTTTCAAACACAAACATCTTGGCTGGGTACTAAAAGGAATGAAACAAATCCTGAAATTCATCAGAGAATCTGGTCGTCTACATGACTCCTCCACTAAAACCTCTTCAGGGATAGAGAAGCAGCTGTCAAGGCTGTTCTAGGGTTGATGCCAGCCTACTTGACACATGGGCATGTGTCACTGCGCACATTGTTGGGTGGAGAAGCTTATAAAAGGGATCAAAGTTTGGCCAGGCTGGGAGTGGCACACCCAGGTATGATAATTCAGAACCACATTTGAAACCCTTGTATTTTATACAAAGCCAGGCTCCTGCAAATTTCTAAACTTTTAAGGGCTTTCAAGACTGATGTAACATACCTTTACATCAGAACACCAATGCCCAAAGCAGATCTTAAACTAAGATTTTTGCCTTGTGTAATTTTTCAGATGTATTTCTCCCTCTGAATTAAGCTTTTCCAATAATCATATTCCTGTTTACAGCATTACTTGTTCACTGGTCGCTAATTTCTCTTGAAGTCATAAACAGTTCATCCTTTCAATTTCTTCAGAAGCATTAATACTTATTTACAATTTTCTTGTGGTGACAGTTCCTTGAAACACAATCTTTCATTTTCAAATAGGGCCGAATAGAGAAGCCACATAATTAACACACCTATTACTACACTCATGAAAGAATGCAAAATCCAGAGTTCTCACAGTCCATATACCATGAAAATATTCACATGAGCAAAAAGCATCCCCAGCTTCTTAATACCACATTTATTAGCCACAGTTAACACCCCGGTTCCTAGCGTGGGAATACAGAAATGAGTGTCATAGTTAATGTTAACGTTAAGTAAATGTTACAGTTAATGATAACATTTAATTTTGGAGCACCTGCCTGTGTTCTTTAACTAGAAAGGTTTTAGTACATATTTTTGAAGTTTTCCAGAAAAGAAAAAGGAAGATAAATATGAAATCTCTGTGACCACAAGCAATCCAAAGACTATGGGAAGCTATTCACAGCTTTTCTGCAGAACCATTCTGCCTGTGTAGCATTTTCAATCACATGTTTTGCTATTAAGAGGCTGGTCAGTCAAGAGTGACTCCAGAAACTTTGAGAAACATTGTTCCCTGTAAAGCAATCACAAGAAAGAGAATAAAACTAATTTTGCTGGCTGCAACCACAACTCTTTGCTGGGCAGCTGTAAACATTAGGAGACAGAATTTCCAGCATGAACCCTGCAGTTAACAACTTGCACTGTGAAGCCCACAGCTTTGCCCCAGTCCTGCCCAACAGCAGCGTGACTGTGGAGATGTGGCTTGGTCATAAAGTATTGAAGATTCTTCTCAAGAATAAGTGACCTTACACTACCTCTCCTTGTAGGATACATCCCTTGTTTGTAGGGTGTGTACTGGGAGGAGGTGAGGAGAGGAATGATGTTTGCCTGTGCTCTGCTCTGAAGCCCTCCCCAGTGAGAAGGGCCATGCAATGCACACACTTCTAAGCACATTTTTTAAACCTTGCTGGGACCATAGCTGCCTCACTGATGAGGAATGCTGGTGTAAGGAACACTGCTGCTATTTCAGACCTGAAGAAGGATTTGTGTGCCTGAAAGCCTGTCTGTTTTTTCCCAACTGTAACAGCTGATCTAATAAAAGATACAGCCTTTCCTTAAAAACCTTGAATTGCATCACTGTTCCCTTATTTTGTAGGGTTTGGATCAGGCTGTAACAGCTGATGCCATGCTGTTCAACAGGCAGTTGGCACTTCTGGAAGGTGTCAAAGAGAACATGCTGTCTTGTAAATAGTAATAGCAAATTTTACAAAGGAAGAAGAGAGGCTGCAAATATACCATTAGCCTACAGGGCACATTCTTCACAAATCAGCACGGGAAATTAATCCAGATCAAGCAAATGTCATACCAAGCACGAGTATAATAGCAAATTAAAAAACAAAAGCAAAAAACATGCTGCTTATGGGCAGCTAAGTGAAGGATTTGTTCAAGTTTTAAAGGTTTTAATATCTGACATACCATAAAGACAACATGAAATGCCTATGTAAGAGTAAATTTAAACATCATTTGAGATACATTTTAGAGGCATTGTTTTAGATAATGATTAGGACCAGCTTCTTAGCCAGAATTTTGCAGAATTCTGGCACTTGCACTGGAGTTTCTTCACTCCAGTTCCCACTTGCACATGTACAATTCAAAGTGCATGGGTCCGTGTTGCAGACAAATAAAATCAGCACTCTAAAAAACTTTTCAAACTCAACACTTTTTCAAAGTCAAAACTGTTAGATCAAATCTAGATGAACCACAGAAAAGAAAAATCAGTACTCCACAATAAAATGAATCAGCAAGTATTTTGCTGGTGTTCTGGGCACTGCTCAAGTACCTCCAAGCAACAGGTACCAGTGTTCCCTCTCTATGTGTCACTGGGGTCACTGCTTATATTCCCAGGTGAAATTCCACTTCAATGAAGCTGTAAATGTTTATACAAGAAGCAAACTTGATTTTTTTTCTTTCATAGACACACTGTGTCTCTGGATCAAAGTCTTAAAGCAAAAACTTGAAAAGGGAGAACATTTTCTAAGAAAAAAACCCAAGTGGAGTGAAGAATCCTTTTTGCTACTCCAAACCTCTTTGCTCCTCATTTACTCACCCCCTTAAGTCAAAATGCCACTTTTTCCCATTTGCACTTCTTTGGTTTACCTTTCCAAATTCAAAAAGTATTTCATGTGCTGCAGGGGTGAAATCTAATTTTTTTGTGTGTAACAACATGATGGCTGGGCTTGGGATGACACCAGAAGAGACCTGTGTTCCTGACTTGTTCAGACACAGACTTCCCCTGCAAAGCCAGGTCAAGTGTTCTGTGTTTCCACACGGACACCGCAGTCTCTGCTGGGGCGGCTCCTGTGACAGACACGGCGGGAACAGACGGGGATGTGGGGCAGACAAACCGTGTGCAAGTGCAGCTGCTGCATTCCAGCAGCTACAGGGAGGCTTGGCCATCAGCTTGTTATGCATAAACCCTTTTAAGACTTTCGCATCACCTTTCATCAAGTATCAAAGTTGTCACCTAATTACTAATTAAAGAATATTTTTATGAAATATTATTCTAACCAAAATATAGAATTAACAAACTCCTTTATTTTAGATAGTTATGAAAATGTTTTAAGAGTGTTTAAATAGTTTTAAGAGCGGTAGTTTAGTGTTATCTGTCTTATATTCTAAATTCTCATACCTTGTAAGCACAAGATCCTAGTTCTTGCAGCCAGTGTATGAGAGCATGCTCTTAGATGAAATCAAACCTCCGCGGCAGACAATGAAGCTGCCAGCAACCCTAGAAACCCACGAGCCATTGGCTGAGAACTGCTTGGAGAGTGAACAACCAATCACCGTGGGACAAGTAAGCAGAACTGGGAGTGAAGAGGGGCGGAGACTTCTCCTTTATCCCGAGCCGGATTTTCAATTCCCTCTCTTTTTCGTCTGGACAAGCCACGAGGGAGCCTCGGCTGTTAGGACATCAGGCCATATAATAACTTTTTCTGCCTTTTTTTAGGCAGCTCCGCGCCGAGAAAAAAGCTATGCTTGGGTTTTTAATAGCCTAACCGGCTGAAAAAGAGTCTCTGATCGAAGGATCTCGGACTTCAATTTTTATCTAATTTTTCGGGGCTTTTTGGTTCCAGTTTTTTTTCTTAATTGGTAAATAAACCGTTTTTTTATTTGATTTAACATCCGAAATTATCATATTTTCATAACAAGCTGACACCAGGGCAAACACGCTCCAGTGCAGGACACGGGCGGCACACGCGCGGCTGGGACACCCCACGGCACCGAGGACGCGCCGGAGCCCCGGCTGCCCCCCAATGCCTTTGCAGCGCTGCTCCAGGCTTTGCTCTGGGACCAGATCTGCGGTGTGAAGGACTCACTGCAAGCAATGACACAAGCTCAACACTACCTGTATGGCCACTCTGCTCCTGCTGCTTTTCTGGCCACTGCTCACAATGTACCCTTAAGGAGTAACTCCCCTGGTACACAGCAATGTTTCAAAGGAGCCAGCTTGTTGTCCCTGAAGTGATGGGGACCCCTGCCCCTCCAGCGAGTATCAAACCTTTAAGAGTTTTCACATATCATTAGTTGCAATAAAGACAGTGGGCATCTCACTGGTGATAAATCCTTCTACAAACTGTTTGGACCTTTGCTCTGTCATCTGCCAGGTCTCCTTTTCAAAAGGTTTTTCTTTGAATTTCAGTTATTCATCTACTTCAGGCTGCCAGGAATGGATGCAAAAATACTTTTAATCTATGAGGCTCGCAAATAATTAAATTAGAGGCCTTGGTCTACTTTGAAAAGCTTTTATATTTTTGTTACCTCAAAAGGGACATTTCAATTACATTCCCTGTTTAGTAAACAAATTATAAACTGCCAGCAGACTTCACTGCAGCAAGTATCCAAAATGTGTCTTTTCTGAGACCACTGTGTAGGCAGCAAGTTTATGTTTACAGTAAGTGGTTTGTTTAATCCCCTTTTCCAACACCTCCTCCCAAATCCCAGACCTACACTCTCTGCTTACACTGAGCACAGGAGGAGCAACCAAGAAAGAATTTTCTTGCTATTTTACCTCTTCCTTCTCTGTGCTGGGATTTGACACAGGCTGGGATATGTTCTACTACGTATTTCTTGCCTTTTCATTGTCTTTTGATGAAGGGTTACATCCATGTTCAGAATAAATTTGATTAATTTACAGAAACCCACTTGTCAGTTCCTGAAAATAACAGCTGGGACTGAAAAGTGTTTTTGCAAGATGAACAGCAGGGATGCAGAAATACATCCTGCAAACCCCAGCATATGCAACAATGCTGATATTTCTGTGAGCTCATTTGATGGAAGGCAATTTGCAATGCAGGAGTGGGTGTAAGTGACAGCCGTAGGCAGGGGATGTCAACACCTCCCATACCACACGCAGATGAGATGTGTTTTGCTGCTAAACTTTGTCGTTTTAAACAGAAAATAATATGCATGTTGTTTAGGGTTTAAAAAAAAAAAGCTAATGAAAATGTGTCTGGTCTTGTTTTTCTCTTTCTTTGACCTCAGTGACAGCTCAAAGGTAGCTTGTGCCATTATCAGATCTGGATTAAAGTCAATGCACACACAAAAATCCCCCAAAGGGCACAATATTGCCTCCTGTAAGCAGTGAGCAGCGAGTGAGTGATGCACACAATTGGCCAAGGTACCAGTGCTGCGCAAGCAACCAGAGCCACGGAGGTCAGGTGGGAACCACAGCAGGGACCACACTGATCCAACCCTTGCATTACCCCGAGCAGGAATACACCGACAGCCTCAGTTACAGGCACTGCTGAGCATGGACAAGACACCCATTCTCGACAGGTCTGTTCAAGTCTGAACTCCTTCTAATTATCCTTTAAAATGACAGGACACAAGCCAACTTTTCTCAAAATGAACACAGTCAAACACATCAACACAGCAATATTTTCAAACAATGTCCTTACTCTCTGGACTAATGGGATTTTCAAACAGCTCTGCCTCATATCCAAAGACCTCTAAATGCAAGAGAAGTACCTAAGTGCAGTGAACTCACCCAGGCAAGAATGGCAGGTGGTCTGAAATCTTTCCTACAGCCAAACAGGAATGCCTGATCCCAATTTTGCAGTACAGGTTTGTTCCAGAGTTTGGTGAAGTTAGCTGGAGTTTTTCTAATAACTTTTTAGTTTTAGACCATGCACTTGGGAAACAAGCCTGGAGGGTTCCAGGTCTTCCACACTACAGAGAAGATGGAGCCAAATTCTTCTTGGAGGTGCACTGGAGGAGGATGGCATTCAATATACACAAATTGAAGCTAGGGGAATTTTGATTTGATACTCAGAGAAACCTTTTCAGTATGTCATCGTGGTCAGATACTGGGACAGACTGTGAATAGCCACCCCTCAAGTTACTCACAACATGACTAGGCAAGGGCCTAAGCAAGCTGCTCTAATTGGGTCTACTTAGAGCAGAGGGTTGAAGCCCTTCCAGCTGATAGTATTCTGTGAGTCTGTGAAATACCAGAAAAAAATGAAGAAGTCCAGATTTGGATCAGAGAGTCATCACATAGATTGCCCCTGAATTAAAGTTGGTTGTATAATTATTCTGTTCGCATGCCGTTTTTCATGCATGTGTTCCATGAATGTTGCATCAATATGAATGCAGTAGTAATAAAAAATAGTTATTGGTGCTAAAGGGTTTGCAGGATGATTTGCAGTTGCCTTGAACCTTAAATCCTCTAGAGCTGTATAAGGTGTGCATTCCTGATCCTTCTGACTTGATGGAGTCTAACACTCTGCATTTCCATTGCAGTAGATTAAAGATAAGAAATGTAAGGGAGTGAAAAACCCAGCACCACATAAACTTTATTCACTTAACCTTAAGTAAAAATATTTTACATAACAGCATGAGAGAAGTTCAAAATCCTGATGTGTTGTCTTGGGGGCCACAGAAATTGATTAACTAAAACACAGAAATCCAAGTCCAGGGGACTCAAAAAGGGACAAAATGGTAATTCATCTATTTCTGAAATCTCAACCATGACCCACAATCCTTCTGCTATGCATGAAGATGAGATTTGAAGCTCCATAAGAAAGAGCTATTCTGCAGTGAGACAGGAGACTCTAACTTTCTGATAATGTCAAGAATCTTTCCAGGGAAGAACAAACAGGCAGTATGCACAGGAGATGGCAAATACCCCATACCATTTGTTAAGACACTGATTGCTTTTCATCTTAGTTAAGGTGACCATTGTGATTTAAGAAGTATGCTGGTGCTTCCTGGGTAAAACACATTTTCTTCTATATCAGTGACTTCAGACCATGACAGCACTGTGTGAAATTAGAGTAATGATAATTTATGATAGCAAGGCTTTGCAAATAGCAAAGGTCCACTCCTGAAATGATAGTGTTGAACCAAATAATTTCTATAGAAAAACCTGCACTTTGCTATCTTTTCTTGTTTTCATTTTTATTGCTTCTCAGAAATTTTCAGGGGAGAGCAGGGAAAGTAAGAGGACATTTCATCATTCAGGGGCTGTGGCCAACCTGTAAGTCACAAGGACTGAGACAGATGCAAGTCAGACACACAGGAAGGTCAGCACAGCCCAGCTCCACCGGCCACTGAGGCTCATCAGGAGATAGTGAACAGCTAAAGTCCAACTGACCTTCAAAGGCAACTTGACTGGGAACAAACCTGGACTGGAAGAGGTCCTGCTCAGAAAAGAGGCACAGGGGAAGGAGGACTAAAGGGAAGGAAAGACCATAAGCTTCAGGCTTTTCTAATCAGTTATACTGGCTGAACAAATGAATGGAAAGCCTGAAGAGTGGGGGTGAGCACAAACCTGCTATATATAAACAAAAAACTCTGTAGAAGTGGAGGCAAGCACAGGTACCAACCTCCATGACCTGCTAGCAACCATTTGATCTGCCAGCATTAGTGTTTCACACAGCAATCTATCTCTCTTCCAGCACGCTCACACCACACAGTCAGGATAGAAGTGAAGATGCTATTAGCAGACACCTTTGAATCTGTTGTGTGTTCATGCATAACTTATTTGTGCAGTGTCTGGGCTCTTCAGACTGCACATGAGAGTGGCTGTAAACTTGCTTTCTGAAACATGTGTCATGAACATATCACCAAAAAGCTGGTGACAGCAGCTGCCTGAAGTTGAATAAATATTGAAATAAAAATCATAAAATAAAAATGTGGGAGAAAACTGTACTTCTAAGATGCAGCTTAGTTTTGGGAGAGGTGAGGAGCTGTGTTGTCTCCAAAATAACCTCTGGACCCCAAAGCACTAAAAACCTAGTGGTAGGGGGAAAACCTGTACTTCCCTTTAAAATGGAGCAGTCCCCTTCCTCCAGTAAGCCAGGCTTGCCCTGGGAAAAACCCAGAAGGAGCACAGCTTGATTGTGTATCTTCTGCTTCAGTCCATGGAGCTATTTTGCACATCAGGGTCAGCCACAGAAGGAAAGGGATTCTAGTTTGTGTTGGAGGCTTTGGAAACTCTACCACATCTCCTGTGGAACTGCCCAAGAACAGATACTGTTACTCAGTGATGGGGAAAACAGGTATGCCACTGAACAGCCACTGCTCCCTGCTATGCCCTGCAGGTTACTGTGTGCTGGAGCTGTGCTGCGAGCAGAGTTTTCTGTTCAAGCCAAGGTGAAACACTTTTTGAGGGAGTTCATCATCATCAGTGGGGCATAATGGTAATTGTACAAGAGCAGAATCCATGTGCAGACACCATAGTTTCAACTCACTGTCCCTGAAGAGTCTATAATTTACAGTTGAATCTGACCAGTGCTGATCAAATGGGTTTCACATTAGGATAAATGAGTAATAAGACACATTGCCTCAAAAGATACAAGAGTGTCATCTTTCAATCCAGTAAAAGTGTGTGGATTTCTAAATATCAGCCCAAGAACACTTTTCAACAGCATCCAATCAAATGTGAATGCTGGAGGTGGACTTTTGATTTGAAAGCAGCTTGCAGTTTTTTAATGATGGCTGAAACATGAAAAATGCAATTTGAAATTATTATAGTGTCTATTTGGTGAAGGACAGGTAATCATCGATGTCTACATTAAAACTATAGTGACTGAAATCTGTCCCAGGAGATGTTCTGTGCCTTTGTCTACCACATTGTCTTCCCTAATATTCAGTCTCAGAAATAATGGTCCATCATGACTGGTACCTTTTGAAGACTGACAGACTTGACTACTTTACTCAAGGGTCATAATCAATCACAAATGCTGGAAGAAAAAATAGTAGGGGAGCAATGCAGAGAGAACAAGATGTGTCATTCTCATTATTGTGTTGTCTGAAGGACGATCCAGAATACTGTGTCATTTCAGTGTGTGTGTCATTGATCAATATTCAGTAATACTGATAGACTGCAATACAACTAATGACCTCGAGCAAATGAGGGAATTCACTACATGCCTGGCACAAAAATGTGTTACATTCAAGAAACAGTTAAAATCTGTATGCTATGCTTCATCAACTGAAATTTTGAACATGCTGAGAAATATTTGGACTCCTTATTGAAAAAGCAAAAATTCAGTTAGAATTCTTAATAATTTCACTTAAAGAATGTGGAGCAGCCACAGATGTCTGAAAAATTTGGTGAAAATTAGTCATAATTTGGAATCTAAATCTACTTATTAAGATTTATCACAAAAAAAAAATCTTATACTTATCTTTTTTTCTGATTTATTTATTTACCTAGTTGTCAGTTTCAAAGCCATTCAACTATTGGAAACCTTTTTTTAAAATGTTTACAAAGTCTGTACCTCCATCAGCACAATGACAGACCTCCACAAGCCAACTAAAATACTCAAGCAACGTACCTGTTTTTTGGGGGGTTTTCTTGGGGGGGAGGGGTAGAAATTTAAACATGCACTTTTCATTTTCATTTATCGTATTCAACATTTTCTGATGGGCAGCATGAATTTTTTTTCCCCTGAAAACCCAGCTGAGCTCCAAGAGACCTCTGCTCACCAAAGATGTATTCAGTTTGCTACACCTTGGCAGACAGTATGGAGAGCTGGGAGAACATCCAGTAGGTCTTCTTGGTGGATCTTTGCATGAGTGGATCCCAGGGTTCCAGTAAAGGTAAGAAATGAACAGCTATTCCATTTAATATCCAATTCACTTTCTTTCACTACTTAATCAAGACAAAACTGAATTTAAAATCTTTGCCCTTTTGGAGAGCCCTGCTGATTCGCTATTTGTTAGTTTCCTAAGGAATCTGTAGAGAAGAGAAATGCTATCTAACCAAAAGTGCCACTTTGCCCACTGAAAAGCTGAGAATATATTTCTTCTGCCTTCCAAGAAGGCTTAAGGCAACCATGGGTACAGAAATATGAATGCTTAGATTCATAGAGAGAGGGCTGAGGATAGAATTATAGAACCATAGAAACATAAGAGTTGTTTTAGTTGGAAAAGACCTCTAAGATCATTGATTCCAACCATTAACCCCGTTCAGGGGATTTGGTACCTGAAGAACTTCTGATCTTACCATTAAAGACTGAGACAAAGAAGACTTTAAGTACCTCAGCTGTTTCCTCATCCTTTGTTACTATGTGTTCCCCCTCATCCAATAAGGCTGGAGATTCTCCTTAGTCTTCCTTTTTTTTTTTTGCTGATGTATTTATAGGAACATTCTTTATTGTCTTTTACCACAGCACCCATATTAAGTTCTACATGGGCTTTCACTCTTGTCATTTCCTCCCTGCATAACATCCTGGTAGTCCTCCTGAGCTCCCTGTCCCTTCTTCCAAAGGTCATAAACTCTCCTTTTTATCCTGAATTCCAGTCAAAGCTCCCTGTTCAGCCAGGCCGTCTTCATGCCCACCAGCTCATCTTTCAGCACACAGGGAGGGTCAGCTCCTGCACCTTTAGGATTTCCTTGTTGAACACTGTCCAGCCTTCCTGGACACCTCTGCCCTTCAGGACTGCTTCTCAAGGGACTCTCTGAACCAGTCTCCCAAACAGATGAAAGTCTGCCCTCCCAAAGCCCATGCTATTGGTTTTGCTGACCCCTCTCCTTACTTCTCCAAAATCTGAAAACTCATTTTGTGATTGCTGTGCCCAAGACGACCTCCAGCCATCACACCACACCAGCCCTTCTCTGTTCCCAAACAACAGGTCCAGTCAGGTGCCTTCCTGAGCTGGCCCTCTCACCAGCTATGTCATGGCAGGAATCTCCCAGGTGACTTGAAAGATGAACACTGCTCAGGGGAGGACAGACTTTGTTCTCAAGATTTGTCCAGCCTGTTCTTTAAAACCTTCCCTGACAGAAATCCCCACCTACTGTATTGTAGTCCTAGGCCAGTTTCACCATTAGGAAATTGTTGCCCATACTGGAGCTCATGCCACTGTGGTCCTGGGGTTACTGTGAGTTCAGGTATCATTACTTGCTTGGGAGACTAATACAAAACCTGAATTTGCTTTTTTAGCTAAAAGAAGTTTTAAGATAGTCATCACTGTAACCCTGCTGAAGTAATTTCAGAAGAGCAATGGTCACAGAGGAAACGGGTAAGTGGGAAGAGTGCAGGAGAGGAAGTTCAGAGCTAGAGGATAAGTGCAGTTTGTCACCAGTCTGTGGTTTGCTGGACAGCTGTCACCACTAACTGTGTGGCACATGAAGAAGCACACACATCCCTAATGATGCAAAAATAACTGGCAAGGCAGCTTTAATAGGAAACCACTGTTACCAGCTCTAGCCAGCCAAAGTTCCCTTGGGGATGTCAACTGGGGCTCAAATATCAGTCTGAGGTTTGGCTGGTATTTAAAATACATTTTTAATTCTTGCTGATACAACAAGCCATTTTGCTCTGCTGACATTCCATAGTTTCAAGCTTTTCTCTGTGGCCAGGAACACACAATAAAAATGAAAGCTCAGCTTTCATAAACCCTATTTATTTCAGAAGATGCAGTAGAAGAAATATCCCTAAAGTAAAAAGTATTCAAGCTATGAGGTTGGCACCTATAGTCAGGATGTGAGCTGCCACTTCTCAAAAGGCATCACTTTCCCAGATCTGATACTGTTTATATTAGAACACCAGGCAAGATCACAGCCCAGGGGTTTACAGTAACAACTCTTTTAATTAAATCTACTATCTACAAAAAAAAAAAAAAAAGCAAATATTGAAGGCCATGTGTTAACAGAAACTATGAATATTCAACAGAGCTACACAAGGAAGACAAATAAAGAATATTCTGCTTGGCAGTTACCTATGCTAAGCTTTAAATTAGCCACACAGGACAAATGGATTTAGTGCTGTGCCATGTTATTTCATTTAGATTACTAAAAATACACAATTAGGGCCATCAATCTGCAGACCCAAATCCTACAAGTATCAGCAAATAACATGCTATAAGATATGTAATTTGGAAAGCTAATGCTCTCTATCTGTTCTAATTCTCAGTGTTTCATATTTTTTAAATAATTACAGCATTTAACACTCATAGGAAATTCTACTGAGAACTGAATATCCTTCTAGAAGAAAAACTTGGGAGAAATGAAGTTAATCTCCAAAGTTAGTATAACCAGATTGCATGCTACAGGTTATCTACCTGTAGGGTCAGGATGAGAAACTAAGATTTCAGATTTAAGAAATATCCCTGGAATACATAATTTAATAAAATAAAGAACTTCCTGGTAACAGCATTAGACTTTCAGATCACTTAACAAACATATCACATATCCAAAGAGAAATTATTTTTGGCACAAGAGATATACGATCTCACAAACCAACTGATTTGATCAATGGAAGTTTCTTTCCTGCTGTGGGCTAATAAATCACCCCAGCCAGCAAGTGCCAGCCATTTACAGTACGAGCTGGCTGAGGATAACTTGAACATCACAGAGCTGTTATAACTTCTGCACCTACAAGAAAGTGGAAACTCCAAGAAGACAAACACGTGTGAATATTACCAAGCGACGACACCTAATTCCACCCTTGGTGTTAGAAATATACTTGCCCTGAAGGAAAATTTCACTAGGAAATTTTACAAATTATTTATCTTGCTTTTATTCCCACAATAGAGATAAATATTTGTCTATTTATTGAGATCTCTTCTGTAGTTTGTACTGGCCTAAGCATCTTTTATATATTGGTATAAAAAAATCTTGAGTAATTCAGTTGAGTAACACTGTAAAAAGAAAATTAGGAACTGTGTATTTCATTACATGGTTATATGCTAATATTCACATAACCCATTTTAGGAGTATAGCAAATGGGATTGCACTGGCTATCATATCAGCAGTTTCATACCAAAATTTCTGGATTTTTAAATACCATGTCCTCATTGGCTTTTTTATTTTCTTAGCCATATGGAAAACAGTCAGGCACAATTAACTATTTGTCAGAAAACAATCTATTAATTAACACCATTCTGTGTGAATGGGCTGAAAATCACATTCTCTGATTGCCAAAAAGCTTCCATTTCTGCCTCATGTTTTTGCTCTGAACTAAACATAGCTACAGATACACAGCTTGACACAACTGACCAAGGCAGAAAAGAACAACTGCTGCCACGGTTTTCCAGAACCAGCAGCCAGTGAGATTTTGTAAAGATAGGTAGAGGGTCAGGAGAGCTTCACCTCTGCATCTCCTAAAATTCTTTTCTGGCAGACCCTTGATTAAACTGGGCAGAAATAGACAAAATCCCAATTAAGACATTTAAATTTGTGACAGAGCTTGAAAGAGAAAAGATTTGAGGGGGGAGAGGGAGAGCAAGTTACAGCATTTTTTAGGCTTAACCTTAAAAATACAGAGTCTGACTTCAATTATATTTATGTCCTTTCAGTTCTACTGACGTCAATGGATTTACTTCTAAATTATGCCAGATGGAAATCAGGCTGGCTATTACAACATTTTCATGCATATATATAAGTAGTACCCCTTTAAAAGCACTATTTATTCAAAAGGACATCCTCAGAGAGCAGCCATGGATAGCCCAGGCAACATCAGAGGAAGGGGCAGTCAGTGAGGGGGAATGCTGAGGCTGAGCTGCAGAGTGACAGAAGGGGAAGAGAAAGAGATCTGGAGCAAACTTCATTTGTTGTTATCTGCAAGTGCACATAACCTTTGCTGCTACTGAATCCTGGGCACTAAGCTGTTAATCTCTGGGGCTGACACAAGGCAACATGGTGGCTATTTGCTTCCCTAGAAGAAAAGCAGGCTGAGATCTCTGTTACCTCTGAGACTGGTATTCCTACATTTCATTTTTCAGCAGAGCAGCCTGTAATGCTATTGTTTCCAAAACTGTGAACCCCTTTGCAGGTCCACACAGGGCTACAGGTGTGTAACCATTATCAGTTAGTGGTTGCCTCCTTGCCACTGTTTCTCAGAATTGCTCACTCACTTGAATGTGATCCTGTAACCACAACCCATTCCTTCTGCCTGCACTTGCAAATATCCAAGCAGCTGTTTCAAGTTATTTGAATAGGCTAGAGACTGAAGTTTTACTTGATGTATCCGGGCTAATAGAAACTGATGATGTACACGACCTTTGATGAGTGCAAACTCTGTCCAATCTGAAGGAAAATAAGAGAGAGGACCTAAAATTTCTCTCTTTGAGGTCCTCTTGCAGCTGTGAAGAGTTAATCTTACATGGCTATGAAAGGTTCAGAGAAGTCTGGTCTCATTCTTGCCAGTAGAGAAGATTTCAACACCTTCCAACCCACTCAACATTTTATACACCTGTCTGCACCCAGAGCTCTTTGCAGTTCATTGATGAGCTGCTCCTTCCACTGTCACCTTCCTCCAGGCTCTTGTGGCTCAGATTCATCTTCCAATTCCTCCCAGGACTGTCCCACTCCTCCCTTCTCCCCAGCTCTAGTTGTCTTTCTGCACTCATCCATTTGGCTTATGTCCCAGAAGAACAAAAATCTCAGCAGAGACACACCAGATGTGTGGTCCCATGTTTCCTTCTTCCTCTTCTTGCCTACTCAGATGGTGAGAGTTTGGAGCAGGGTCTGCCCCTATCAGTATTATTTCTGCTGCAATCTCATGCCACGGCATTCCAGCTTTGGCTGTACCCTAGGCACTCTCATACTGACATAACTATTAATATTAGGTTATTAGCCACAACAACCACCCCCAGAGTCAGTGCTGCTCTCCTTCTCATTTCAAACTCTTGCAACAGCAAAGGAAGACTCCAATAGCTAGTCAGCTCATCCTCAACAGCCAGCCTTCCCAAAACCCACAAAACCAGACAAAAACATCACATAAAAGGTTCTCACACTACCCCAGAGATGCTGTGCAACCCCTCTCCACTCCTCTTTGCAACACTTCCAGCTTCTTCCATTTCTTCCATTTGCCTTTCCCTTGATAAAGCATGCCTGCAGTTTTGGGCAAGCAGATTTAAACCTCTCTTTTGAAATTTTATGTGGGAGAATATTAATATTTTCTTTGACCCTGTGATTCAGAGATCCAAAGAACATAGCAATAATAAGCATTTTTAATGTGGAATGAATACATGTGTGTGTTTAAACATTAAATTTTAATGTATTCCCCCACCTGAAGAGCCCTGCATTCAACTTCCCATGGTGACAGAAGCCAGAGACAACACCATAAACTATTTTTTTTCATAATAATGTACAAGCTTTTCATTCCACAAACAAATAGGTAAGCTTCTATTCCCGTAGCAGACTTCTCCTCAAAGGGAACCTTTTAGAGCCATTTCCATAAACATCACTGGCATTTCCAGCAGGAAGTACAAAAAAGCAGCTTTAGCCACACTACACATTGGCAGCTACTCTGGCTAATGTCTGCAACTATTTTCAGCACAAGATCAACAAATGAATGTTTGCACAGCAGCATTTGCTCAGCAGAAATGTATAAACAAAAAAATCTCCAAGAATAATGTGTTCACACAGTTTCAGGAATCTTCACTGCAGCTAATAGTCACTAGTGATTAAAACCCAGGTGATTCCTTGCAGCAGGGCTACTGGGACTGCAGGAGCACCTGAAACTCAGGGAATCCAGAAACATCTGAGAAAACCTTTGGCAAGTCCATTTGTCTTCAACAGCAGTGTCACTACATTGAGAGCAGAAGGTCCAAACCCTCAAGCATGTCCTTCAGACATACACCCAGACATGCACTTTGGCTCCAGACCCCCGTTTTGTACCCTGACCATTGAACAGGCTCACTGTACAAACCAGCACACCCTTCCAACAATGCCACAACAATGCAGGATGGGACAGTTTATCATATCTGGAGAGAATTTTGCTCTTCTAGCAGACCCTGTTTTGGATACTCCTACCCCCTTCTCACCCTGCCCCTTTCAGCTGTTTCCTATCTTGCATCCAAAGTCTAATGTGAACACCAAAGATTGGATCTCTGTGTACTTTGGGTTTTTCCATTTGATTTCACTGAATTTTCTATCTGAAGCAGTAACAGTCTTTCAGCCTTATTGATCAGTTTTCATTGCACAAAGAGGAGGACACAAAACTCTGTGTGATCTGCAGAAATCAAATTAATTCTGTCTCTATTTCTCTATCTCTTACATGTGGTTGTTTAGAGCTTACATTAAAATTGAAAATGTTTTCTTAGTAGTCATTGAGTAATTCTTCCTTCCTTTCCTAATTCTTTCTTCAAGTGAGGAAAACAGGCAGTAGAACGATATTGTGCATGTTGGGATTTTTGTCTATCTCTCCATAAGGATGATTAGCAAAACACTGTCTCTCCCTAGTTTTACAACCTATAAAAGGTTGTAACTTTACAGGGAGACCTGTAAAATGAGGTCAAAATCTTGTCCTTTGAGGGAAGTGTTGCTTTTGGAAATGATCAGAAACAGCTTCTTTCAAAGCCAGGGATGCTGGCTGTTTGTGGTAATTTAACAATTGGTCTTAGGAATTTTACTTATGAATAAAGAAGAAATTTGCTAAAGTATTGCTAAATAAGGTATCTACTAATAAAAAAAAAATATATCAATGCTCCCAAATTCCTTGCAATGCCATTATAGCCATTAGATTGTAAGCTCTGACAAGGTTAAATCGAAAGTTATTCAAAGGCTGTTCCCTGAAGCAGATTCCCTTTTGGTAGTAGAATCATTGTCTTACTGCTTAAACATTCAGGCTTTCCTCTCTATTTCACAGTTCATAAAGCACCTTTACGGTACTGAGGCTTTTTTTTTTCCCAAACCGAACAGAAGGCAGTTTGTTTTTCCAGCTTTGATTAAATCCTACATCCCACAAGCAGTGAACCTGTGATACTGCTCCAATGTTTTTAATTGTCTCCTTCTATTAAGATGCCAACACTGAATGTCTTTCCTGCAGCCCCAGCGCGTTCTGCTCCGAGCCTGCCGTGAGCGCTGCCGGGTCTGAGGTTAATGTGTACACAGTACAACTCATTAGCCCTGCATTACTATCTGAGCCAAAAATCAACATGATTGATCCAACAATATGTTTGGGCTTGGGACTAAGACTCAAATGAGGTCTCACCAAAAGCAAAGGTCAGCAACTTGGCACAAATTCCGCTGTGCACGGAGAAAGCTTTTCTTCCAAACTATTTATCAGGGAAGGTACAAATGACAACTAATATGGGCCTCATTAAAAATGAGTAGAGGAAACCCCTAGGAGAGGACAAGGAGGCTCCCTCATGATCAATTTTTTGTCCAGTACTTCTCTAAAGCTTTTATTTATGTTACAGTAAAGACAATGTGGAGCTTAAAGATAGCTGTGGGTCTTGGGATTTAGGAGACTCGTTAGACTAATTATCGTGACGTGCACTATCAATTACTGTCCACTTAAGAAGAGAGGATAATTCTGCAGGCAAAAATAAATCTTCAGAACCGAAGAATCTGGGGGAAAGGGAATAAAAGGATTTTTTTTTTTTTATCAGCACTATTTTTTTAATGTTAAAACTCCGTTGTCAAAACATTTCCCATCTTAAAATAACTAAAATAAATCAATCATTAATTTAAGAGTGGGAGAGAGAAGGTTTCATTATACATGAAACCTTTTCAATTGTGGATTTGTTTCAAGTACAGTTCTTACAAGGATTTCACTCATACTCAAGCAGTTTTGCCATAGTCAGGCCCTGAAATCAGAACTTCAAAATATGCTATTTTACATATAGTATTAGCATGTTCTTTCTTCCTCAGTAACCAACGGTGTTGAAAATACCATTGATACAACAATTAGACTGGATGAGAAATACTTCCCTGCAGTCTACAGAGCTGCTGTGTTGCAATTAATTGTCTAATGGCACATTTTTGTAAGGGCTCTCATGGTGTTATGGGGTATAATTTTTTTTTTACAGGATTTGATAGTAAGGTGAAAGGCTGGTATTAGTAGCCTTAGGAACTTATTACATAAACAGAGGTTGAGCATTAGAATTGAACTGGATTTGTAGAGTCGGCACTGAGTGACTGTCTTGCCATGCTGAGAATTGTAACGCCTGTAACTTCTCCCTCTTCACTGTTTTTTGAAAACTCTCTTATTCTTCTAAAGGTCAATCCCTCTTTCCAACAGAGAACACAACTTCTCCTCAAGATATATTTAGAAAATCTGTTTATTTTTCTCTGTTAACAGTTGTTTGGCAAAACAGCTTTCAAGACATGTATGGCTCCTGCTTGTACCAGCAGTGGTACTCTGCTCTTCCACAACAGCCCTCCAACATTAACCAGCTCATCTGTCCTAAAAGCACTTGTGGTTAGAGATAGCACTCCTCTGACTGCAAGCTGACTGGGTGAGCATAATGGGGCAATAACATGCAAAAAGAGAGGAAAATATCCAAATGTTTCCCTCTAATTTAGGGTATTTTTACTAAGAATAGCTCCACTTTTGCCAGAAGTTTTCTCTGGGGATCAGCTGAGGGACCTGGCGGGAAAAGAAGGCTGCAGAGCAAAGAGGTTTTTTTATGGCAAATTCTGCTGCTTTCTGATCTATTTATTCCTGTCATTAATCAAAAAGCTGAAATAGGAGTATTGTTACGCTAGGAAAAAAACAAAGAAACGATGACTGGGGTGAGAGGAATTCATATTGGGCAAAGCCTGAAGGTCAACACTCCCCTAGCGGGCCCCTCCATTTCCCTGAAGGTGATTTTTAACTTCAGGAGACAAAACCAGCAAATGAGAACCAGGTAACTTTGAATGGAGAAAATGCAGCTTGATGGGAACTTAATGCCTGAAAAATCCAGGATTCCCTAAGACAGACAATCCCTTTCTTTTCAAGCTTCTGACATGCAGCCTGAAAGCAGAAAAATGCAGACAAATGAGCAAACAGAGTACAAGGGCATAGTTCTTGCAAAACAGTGTTTGCCAGCACCCCCACATCGCATGGATGTGTGCTCAGGGTGAATCAGCCCTGGGGATGTAAGCAGAAGTCTGCTTGTCCCATAGAAGTGACGTGGGATCCAGGGGCTGAGGGGTGTCCCAGGGCTGCTCGGGTCAGTGCAGTCAGTGGGGTCAGTGCTCAGGGCTTTCCTATTGCTCAGACTGCATTTGCCTTGCTCTTTGCTCTGGCTGAGTTTGCCCCAAAACATTGCCTGAATGGCAGCTTCCTCACCCTGAATAACCACGTCACAGCATCTCCAAATGCCCAGGATGAGCTCCACACCTTCCTCAACCATTGTGCTGGTCTGGTTTCTCCCACCCTGCATCCCACAGCTGGGCAAGAACAGGTGTTTCCATTTCCTTACCTGCCACTGCTGGCACTGCTGCACACTTGCATCAGTGAGGGGAGGAAGAAACACAGTGGGGCAGAAGCAGGTCAGTTATTTTGGCACTTAAGCACTTAAAATAATTAGGAAGGCCACCCTCCACTCCCCACTGACAGCAGTGCTGGATATAGGTTCAGTAGACGTCTCTGCTTCGTATGAAATGTGTTTTATAAAGGAGGTTCATGTTGCATTTAAATCACATTTGAAAACCAAGGAGCATCACTGTCTCCATCCAATTCCTTCACTGTCTTTCTTGCAATATTTTCTGTCAGAGACTGAGAGAAAAAAGGAAGCCTTTTCGCAGCTTCTGAAGGAAGGGGATCAAAGCCTTCTTTCACATCACACCTGTATCTTTGCTGTCTTTTTTTTTTTTTCAACTGAACTGTGCTGCAAATATGTTCAAACATAGGCTTTCAAACCTGTGAAGCCCCAAAAGGTAAGATGGCCCAGCACATGCATGAGGGGAGCTGGACTCTTGGACATATCAACTGCAGCTGCCAAGGCAAAAGATGGAAAGGCCCAACATCCTGAAAATTTAGCAAGATCTAAGACGAAAATACCTCGTCTACCAAAATCTAGAAAGCTCCTTGTCCAGCAAAGTCCAACCCAGCCAAACAGCAGTTCCAGTTTGGTTTATCTAGAACAAAGAGTTAAGTATTCATGCTGTGGCGGACACACTGTGCAAAGTAGCCAGCGCTCAGAACCACATCAGGATGTGCTCCGGACCCCACTGGCATGTGGTCCCACAGCCACCACCCTGATATGTTGGAGAAACAAAGAGAAACAGCTCAGGAAGGCACTGAACTCCCCATTCCCTTTCAGCATCCTCTCCCTCCTTTCAAGCTACAGCCCATCACTTCCCCTCTCAAACCCTGCCCCGGGTTTGCAGACCAGACATCTGCAGAGGTCCCTGTCACAGCAGAGACACGAGGACCCCACCTGTGGCTGGTGTCCCCCTGCCTGTGCAGGCATAGCTGACAGAGCAGCAGCCACATCTTATGCTCAGAATTCCTCCTGGTGCAGGGAGGGAGAAGTTAAATAAAACTCTGTGGGGAGGGATGACTATAAAAAGGACCTTTCTCATCATTCCTGGGGTTCATAGGAATAGCAATAGATATATACTGTATTTTATGGAGAAAGTTAAGTCATCTGCAAGGACAGTCAGATCAAAGCTGAGGCAGAGGGAGAGCGGGAAGGATGTGATTACCTCTGCTGGGATCTGACCAGAACTAATGCAGCCCTCACGGGAAGGGCGAGGGGATATGCAGGGCCCAGTTCACACTGCAGCTCAACTTCTGCAAGAATAATTTAATACCTGAAGGCTACCACAGGCACAACAGTGCTCACTCACTATTTAACTGTGCTCTATAATTATCTGATAGAGGGGTTTTCCTTCACTACAACAACCAGCTGTACTGCAGAAATACAGACTTTCAATTTCCGGTCCTTCATGCATTTACCATCACTTTCCCATAATTTTTCATTATCTACTTATACCTATTCTTCTTTCCAGTCCCCTTGCAACGAGCACTTCACTTAATTTTATTATTTGCTCGTCTCTCATAGACATGGGAAGAAATAGCAGATATGTTACAGATAAAGACTGTCAAAGCCTTTAAAACAGTACAGTGAATGAAAAGGCTGTTCTCAGCCTGAGTTTTCCTTAATACAGCCATTTACTGAAGGCACTTAAAGCAAGGAGAGAACGATGTTGCTGCTGGTAAAAATGGCCTGTGGAGGAGCCTCGCTGAAGCTTGGAGAGGAAATTACTCTTCATGCTATTTCAGGTTTACGTCTTTCCTAAACAGGCTGATCGTTATCCCAGATAATGAAGACTGTTAATGTAATTAAGAACTCTGTTCTGGTGCTTTACAAAGCAAACAAATAAGTTGCAGAATTAATAAGCTGCAAGGTTAAGTGACACAGGGCAAAGCAGGATTCTTCATTCGGATATAAGTGCTCCACAGCAAGTCATTAGCTGGTATTTAAAAGTGCAGTTTCTAATTTAGGACACAGAGAAGGTTTTCCATTTGAGGTATGTGTAATCTCTAAAAGGTCAGATCAATTTTAAGATTATTACCAGATGTATATTATCAATATGAGAAACTGCATCCTTCTTGAACCACAAAAACCAAGAGACCAGGACCAAATTGCCTTGCTCTTCTTCCTGGACGTTATAGGTGGGTAGTATTTCCAAATTTGTCTGTAATTTCCTTGCAAATATGTTAGGCATTTCAGTAATAGTTTTTTTAGCAAACACCCATTTTTCTAGCAGTTTATTTATCTTGTGAAACCGTATAATGATTTGTACTGGGTTAACACACAGTACAACCCAAAGCTTGCTCTACGCTCAGCCTGAACATGCACAGGTATTTTCCAGGCACAGAAGAGAGACCTGGGGATCAGTATAACCTGGATTTCATTCCTGAAAGTGCTGCTGGTTCAGACTGTGCAGCCTGATGAGGCAGCCACCCCAGAGAAACAGTGACACACTGCCTAATGAACCAGCAGCTTCCCAATCCCCTCCTCCTTGCAGGCGGGTCTCACTACTCACCTTGCACTGGGATTTGCTTCTGTCACAAAACCTGCAGAAAATTAATGGTGTCCCTCCAAAAGTAATGACTTTTCTACTAGAACTGCCACTACCATGATGGAAGAGCTGGGAGTGCTAAGGGGAACAGTGGCAGCTGCAACCACAGGCATGGCTGCGCCACATTTTTTAAAATGCTGCCTAGCAGATGCTGTGCTAGGTGGTTGAAGTAATATATAAATAAATAAGATCAGATAACATCAGATACATCATGTTAAATAATGGCAACATGTTTTAACTATGTGGTGGGCTGGTGGTTTTCTCGTGTAAAGACATTTTAAGCTCACTTTTACAATTTGGAAATTATATAAATTTTTTTAACTAAAGATCTCCATTTCTTCAAAAACTCATTTCTCTGTGATGAGAATAAGAACATGGCTCTGTTGCTGTCTACTTATTTTGCTAACCTGTGAACATGCTTCCTAAGGAAATGGTAACCATTTCATACTGGGGAAAAAAAATAACCTCAAATACACTCTCATGTCATTTGCCTAAATCTTGTTTGGACAGCTTGCACATCTCACAATTTTCCTGTTATCACTAGCTCCTCTGAATTAGAGTGAGAGCAGGGAGATAAATGTAATACTGCAATATACAGCTTGATACTGGAGATCACTCTGCTGTGACATGCCTGGCACTTCAGCACTAACACAATGATACGGTTATCTAAGGTTTGAGGAGACTGAACAGCCTGTAATATATTAACACACTTTTCATTTCAGAGATAGTGTCAGGAACTGAAAAACAACTGGTTCACTATGCTGCTTTGGTTATTTCCCCTCAGGTCTTTTCTGCCCTCTGAAACCCACACCAGATTTGTGGGAGCAGCAACACCCTCGCCCTGCATAGGCAGAGCAACATGAACAGGAACCAAGTGCTGGGGTAAGATCTAGTGAGAAAAGCTCGTAAGGTCACTTTTTCTGCAGCTTCAAAAATTAACATTCTAAAAGACAACTTGCAGCAATTCTTATTTTTAAGTTTCTCAAAGGAGCTTTGAGATAATTTTAAGAAGTCCACTGCCTGTAAGACATTTGACATCCGGAAAGGAGAACAGTCTCTGGCTGCAGAAACGCTTTTTCTTTCTTCCAAGCCCACATGAAAAGTGTCACTGGCACAGTGAGGACAGAGAGATGCACAGCTCAGAGTTTCATTTAGTTTTGGTTTTTTTCTTAACTGACCCAGCTTGACGTTGGCGCCTGGCTACAGTTTCAGCTGCCCCTGAAGCCAGTCATGCTTTTGATTGTGTGGCTGGCTGACTGCTGAATTGGCAAAAGCTACCTTTGCAAAACCCCTTTTGCCAGAACACCTTTTTGTGTTTGCATTAAAGAAGAAAAAATTTTGATAAAGCTTTTGCCAATGATATTTTGGTCTATTGCAGCAGACGTTACAGAGTGATAAAATAAACCACCATTTCCTCAGTATTTTAGCTCTTCAGTTCAAGAGCAGAATTTGCTCCTCACAAAGGAACTCAATGGTAGATGGGTAAGTGTAAGGAGAAGAGCAGCGATGCCTATTTCAGCTCCTCAGTAAGTCATGAGATGTGCAGAAGTATTAAAAAGAGGGGAGGAAAAAAAAGCTGGAGAAGACATTTCTACAAGGATTGAAAGCATTCCTGGAAGGAATAGAAACAATACACACTTGGAAAAGTTCCTCAGTGTAGATGACATTACTAACGTCTTTCCTTTTATTTGGTTGCTAAAAGTATCTTTACAGGGAGCATTATAAAAAGACAAGACCTAGAAAGATTAAAACACACATGTAACTGTTCCCTCATGATTTGCACAACTGTTAAATGCACAGGTCTTGCTGAAGTGAAAAGACAAATACAGGAAACACAAAGTGATGAGGAGTGCACACACTTCATTACAAACCAGTACTTGGTATTTCTCTTAGTTACAGAGAAGTTTTAGGACGCTGGTGACTAATACAACTCCCTAATCCTTGGTCAGCTTTAGAAACCTTCCTCATGAGGCCAAGGTCAGGACAAGGCTACTTCCTTAATAAAAGAGGGAATATGGCATCTCTAATGATTGCCCCTGGCTGTTTTTCTCCTTGCCTATAAGAAGGCCACAGTGAACATTTGCTTTCTTAAAGTGATGCAGAGCTCTCTATTTACTGGCAGACAGACCCTCACTGCCCACCAAGAACCTGAAGGTGGACTTGCAAGATGGAAGTTTCAGGTTGAAGACCATTGAAGTTTAGTGCTTTCTTCACAGGGAAGTTCAGTTAAGGCGGTAGAATCCTGTTAGCATGCAATGGCTTAGTATCTTAGATAACCTATTATTTATTTTAATGTTACCCACCTGAGGGAGGCTCCCCTAATGAATCTATTTTTGTAGTATCATGAAGGTTGAAGTTTAGAGCTAAGTTTAGAGCAGAGTCATATAAAAAATATCAAACCAGGAAACAGCTTAATTGAAGCAGAGAGTAATCACAGCAAATTACAGTGAAATTTCTATGGGATTACATTTTGCATTCCCCAAACAAGCAGAGGAATTCAGCTCACAGTCTTTCCATTTTGCTGAGAATTCATTTTAAGGATATGCTATATAAGTAACATAATATGATGCCATAAAAGCTGTCTCAAAAGTTACAGTCTAAGATGCTTTTGTGACCCTGTGGGAAGCCCATGCTGGAGCCGGCTCCTGGCAGGACTGGTGGCCCTGTGGAGAGAGGTGCCCACCCTGGAGCAGTTTGTGAGGAACTGCTGCCATGGGAAGGACTCATGTTGGAGAAGTTCATGGAGGACTGGCTCCTGTGGGAGGGACCCCACCCTGGAGCAGGGCAGGAGTGTGAGGAGTTCTCACCTGAGGAGGAAGGAGCAGCAGAGACAAGGTATGATGAACTGACCACAACCCCATTCCCGCCCACTTGTGCCACAGGGCAGGGAGAAAGGTAGAGAAAATCACAAGTAAGGGAAGAAGGAAGGGGCAGGGGAAAGGTTTTTTAAGATTTGGTTTTATTTTCTCATTACCCTGCACTGGTTTGTTTGGTAACAAATTCAATTAATTTTTCCCCAAGTTGAGTCTGTTTAGCCCATGATGGTAATTGCTGAATTATCTTTCCCTGCCCTTATCTCAACTCGTAAGCCTTTTGTTTTATTTTCTCTCCCCTGTCCAGCTGAAGAGGAGGAGTGATAGAGTGGCTTTGGTGGGCACCTGGCATCCAGGCAGGATCAAACAACCACACTGGTATTCACAGTGCACTTCCACAAATCACTGCAGAATTTCATCTCTTCCCGCTAACAAGCCCAGGTTTGGCACAAGGAGCATCTGTGGTTGGCACCTCACCCACCTGCCCTGAGCACCTCCTCTGAAACAGTATAAAAACAGCTGGCATATATGCAGTACATGCAGGTTATCACTCTTTCATCCACGCTTTACAGCCCACAGCCCAGTAACAAAATAAAAGGAATTTCACATCACTTTTTGCCATATGTAGGGATTTTCTCTACTTTTCAGCGAGTCTCCAACATGAGAGAAGGGTGGGAGCTTTTGACCTCAGTTACTACTGCACAGTTCTGGATGGTTTTTAGTGAAAAAACCAAGTTGCCTTTTTAGTAACAATGCCACTGCAAATCTCCCATGGCTAATTCTTGGTAACAGCCACTGAAAATACACTGGAACATGCACAGAGCCACAGCCTGACCCTAACAAAGGCAAAACAAGTTTCACCACTAAATTTAGGTAGACGTCAAAATGGTCCATAATGAGTAACACAAAACAAGATTTCAGCCCATAAGGGGAAAAAGAAAAAAGAAAAAGAAAAAAAAAAGGAGAAAGAGAGAAGCATGTGAATGGGATATTGTGTATTAACTGTAAGAAGAGGAAATTCATAAACCAGAAGCCATGTGTCCACTTAAAATGATCTGTGCATATTATACTTATGAGATCTATGTGATCGGCTATAGAGCAGTCACCCTTTCAGAGGAAAGGATTTTGCAACAGAAGAAGCCTCTTATGTTCAGCTTTTTATAAATTTATAGAAATACAAAAAGGAAAACAAGATTAAATACCAATGCTTCGATGTTTTAATCCCAAATTATTCCCTCAAACTTGTACATTTTCTACAGCACTAAGCCAAAGCATTGTGCTGTTGTCTCCACTCTGTGAGCTTGGAGGGAGGGACAGAAAAATATACAAAATCTGCCTGAAAGTCCTTGCAGTCTCTGCCTCACTGCAAGTGGCGTAGCGCGAAACACATTTTGCTAAAAACTAATGGTGTGCCTTCTTAAAGGACGCTAGATAGAAATATGGCACCTGTGGCTTCCATATTTTCATCTACAAAATACCAAAAAGAGATAAAACATACAGTTTTTTTTTCAGGGCAGGTACAGTCAGTTTTCCACAGCTGTGCTGGATGCACAGGTTGAAAGGGCAGTGTGTACACAGTGGCCATTTTTCCACTCACCCCAGCTGGACAGGCAGAGATGCTCTGAACAGCTGCCCAGGCAGTAGATGGAAGGGAATCATTTCTAGGTAAAATTCTAACACTGCTAATGTAGCAAATCCACACTTACCAGTTGGTACCGTGCCTAAAATGAATTCTGAGACTACTGATTTAAAATCAGATCATCTAGTACTGATACCACCCCTGTGCGTCCAGGGATTGTCTTTCCACGGGTCAACAGACCCCAAACTACTCTTGAACTGAACACCAGGTTTTCTCTGTGCATAAAACATTTTAAGACTCAAACTTCGGAAGATGGGTAAGAGTTGCAATTGCAAGCTCAGCCTTATAGGATGCACAGCACAAATGCAGGGTTACAATTAAAGAACAAGCTCCCAGCCTTTAAGGGAAGCTCCAGATCATGCCCAGCTCCAGATCGAGGTCAGGCACAGCAGAGGGGTGGCCCATGGACCAGGTAAGTACCTCCCTAGCTGGGAGTAGGAAGGTGACAACTCATATATGTGATAGGAGTTGTAACAGCAAGTGAACCCAAGGGCTGGTGTCAGTTCTTATGACTCATGTCCCATCCCTGAACTTGACATGAGACTTTTTGATCTCCCAGGAAAGTCTTTGTTAATTGGCATGCAGAAGCAAAGACTATGGAGACGTTATAGTTTTCCGCTTGGTTTTTTTAAAGTACAAAATTGGCACGTTAAGAAAAGAAAGGTCTTCAAGGAAAGCTAAATCAAACCCCAGAATCTCATTTAGTCTATCTACTTCCAGACAAGGCTGAATTCAGGAACAGAGAATAAGAGATAGAGAGCTTAGAAATGAAAATAAGAATGTTTTTGTTACCTTTTCTGCAAGCCAGCCTAGATGCCTAATCTCTCGACTTCCAGCAATCCCTGTTTTACCCAGCTGGTCTCTGACCTCTGCAATCACCCTGGGGATGAGCTCATTGACACTGGAGTGGATGGCATTGAACCAGGCCTGGGCTGTAGCTGAATCCTTACTCCTGAGCACCACGGTGTGCTTGGCATCAGGTGAATGAACTTCAATAATTCTAGAAAAATGGGGGGAAAAACATTATGTTCATTCATATACTAATAGGCAGCTAAATTTATTACCTCGTTTAGTGAATGCAATGAGTTAAAAATTAGGATACTAATATTGAGACCTAGCACTAAAAACTTACCTTTACAACACCAGAATAGAGTAGGACCTTCTTAACTGAGGACAGGTCTCTACTGGCATTATGATAACATCCCTGAGAAGGGGATTTGCCAGTGCCGATGCATTCCCACTTACAGCATGTCAGTTGGAGTTTCAATTATAAAGGCAAGAGGAATATTCACTGACATGGACACCACCCACAACTGCAAACTGCATGGAAGATGACTATGGAGAAGCCAGGGATAAGATGCTGCCTTCCTTAGCTGGGTATCATGGCACAACCAGAGTTCTTCAGTGTGTTTATTTTACACATGCAGAGATAAATGAAAACCATCCTCATCCCAAACAGAGGAATTTTCCTAGGATTCTGTGGTTTCAGTGATACCACTGTGCATTAACCAGAGGCCTAGCACAACTGGCCTTCTCCAGGAGTTACCAGCATCCTCAATGCTCCATTTAGGTCCTGCAAACAGTGGCAACAAGAAAGTGGTAACAGCAACCATGTGATTGCTGCTGGCAGGCACCTTTTACAGATTTTCAAACTCCTGTGGAGAGAGATGAGTTTTATTTCAAAGAAAACATTCCTACTAGACTATCCTGTGGGTTTCCACCATGGTTTGAAAAGTACAGCCGAACACAGTTTTCAGGAAAACGAAACCTGTTCATTGTGGTTATGGGACCTGTGCCAACACCTCTGCTAACAACAACAACAAAAGGGCTTTGACAGGCAGCTGCAGCTATTTCAGCTCTGTTCTCAGTGAAGTTATTAGTGGGGCTTTGTGTACTCTTTATAGCTATGTGGGCCACTTTACTTGAACATCTGTTAAATAACCCACAAAGTAATAGCCTGTTTTATCTTTATGTGGCAATTATAAAACAAAGCTCTGGTCATTGCCCATCACTCAACCCTGTATCACATTTGTGCTTTTTTATTATAAAAGTACAGTGACAGCCCCAAATGTTACTCTCACAAATTCGACCTGGGATCTGAGCCTAAGCATGTACTTCTGTCCTGGGTACGGCTGCCCAGTCTCTGGGACACACAATGAGTCCTTTCTGCAGCAGAAAATTAATTAGTTCAGTGGAATTTATTCAGGTTGAGGTTCAAAACAGTACTGTAATGCAAATATTTGTTGTGCAATTACAAAATCCTGCATTTTGGAGCTTAACTAACAATTAAGAGGTTTTAATTATTTGGTTAAACCAGAGCAGAATCCAGAACTGAGAGTGACTTGATCTACACAGCTCTCTGGGGCTCAGAGAGGAAGGATCCCTGGTTTCATGTTTGTCCATTTTGGGAAGGGGAGGTTTCCATGTAGACACTGTTCTAAATATAGAAAAGGTCATGATTTTCCAAACTCAGCAGCTGAACTGTTCAGGGTCTTAAATCACTGGGTAGCTTAAAAAGTGGCTTGATTTTCCAGGAAGCACTGAGCCAACACAGTAATGCATGTTTCCTCAGTTAAGCTGCCGCAGCTCAGTACTGTCTGAAAATTAATGTTCTTATTTAGCCACTCCAGGATGCACCCAACATTCAATTTCAGGTACCAAAGCAAAATTTCTTGATACATGATGGCAGTCTTGTGAACTAGAAAACGATATTTATAGATAGGCATGTTCCAAATCACACTCATTTTTTCTGAACTGCTAGAAATGGCCATCTCCTTCATGGTTATGATTTAGCCATTTGTGTCCACTGATCATTACGATCATGCACAGCCACCATACCCGGGTCTGTCTTCATCAGAAACACAGCTCTCCCACTGCTGAGTCCCACTGCGACTCGGAACTGGAGTTTGAGCGTGTTCTTGTAGGCAGCTACCACCAAAACCAAACTAGACAGGCTTGGATTTTCAAAATACATTGTGGTAATCAGTGAAATGTTGCTTATTACTTACTGAACAGTTTCTGGCAGGAGATCTTACAGCATTTCACAAATGAGGTCAGTGACAGCATCCTCATTTCACCACCAAAAAAGTGGAAAAGTGAAGAACACGGACAAGGCAGGGAACAGCCCAAAAGCAGCAATCAGGATTTTCAGTCCTCTGTCTCCCATTTTAATACTTCTTTTAAAAACAAAAATTATTTGGACAACACAGCAGTATGGTGCTGCATTTGAAAAATGTTAGCACACCATATAGATTGTGTGAAACAACGCTCTTTACAAAGCCTGTGGTTTCTACATGGGAACTCCCACCTACAAGGTCACTGCACATCATGCAGTACACAAAGTGCTGAACACAGACTCTAAAGACTCAGAAGAAAGTGCTGCTTTTTCAGCTGCAAAGGAGCAGCAGCAAACTAGTGTGATTTCTTTACAAGTTAGAGTCATAGCAGATTGTGACTTAAAAATAAATTATTGAGAGCTGAAAGAGCTTCCAAATGGCAACTTGCGTACCTCCAATTTGTAATTTCTTCGTTCAAGTGGATTAACATACAAAAGGGTATTTTAGTACTTATGCCTTCATCAAAGTGCATTTTCCCTGATGGTGACTATTTAAGTATTTGTACAAGAGTTCTATCCCCTAAAATAATGAACATTTAGACAGTACTTAACAATTCTGTTTAAGGGGTTCTAAACCATGCATATTCTTTCTAATATCTACACATACAAATGTGATATCAAAGTCTAAATTCTAGTATACATATGCATACACACATACTGAGCCATGCTTGCAAAATACTCATCCCTCAGCGACTTCTAATGGAGCTAGTTTGGGAATGCTTGTCAGTCATCAAAGTTTGATGGTGATGCACTAACAATTGCAGAAAATCTTCCTCGTTCCCTGAGCTGAGTAACAAGATGACTGGACAATACCACTACACTTCCCAAAAGTTAGTTCAAAACAGGAATCCATGCTACTTTGACAGAGCTAAAAATTATTCTTTTTATCTGCGGCACTTGTCCACTCCCAGAAATACATCTGCAAGCATCATTCCTTAGCAAGCTGCTACATAGGCCCTACTTTCATTTATACACCTTAAAGTCTAAATCTTCAACTGTCTGAACTCTGCTACTGCTGGCTATTGCTGTAAGATCTGGACGAGAAAACCTTAGGAAACTGAGCTTGCAGATTTCCAGCAAAAATCCAGGACTCCTGTCTCCACAGTCAACTGGGATGGAGATACTAAAAGAAACTAAATCTTCTCAGAAACCCATGGGCTCTGACTGCAATCAGATGCTGAAAGTGCTGCATCCCTATAAGCTCTTTCCTTTTCTGCCTTTCAGCCCACGCTGCTTTGATTCACCAGTCCAATTGGATGATGCTTTCTGTATAGCAGCTGACTGATGGCATTTCCATACTTTCTGAAAAGCAAAAAAATACCAGTGACCTTAGTAAACTCTAAGACTAAGGCACTTAAATATTTCCAGCAGTCCAGCCATTATAGTTTTGATTTGTTCCTGGGCTAAACTGACCACCTCTTACTGACTTCTGTTTATCTGCAGTTCAGTGATAAAGTTCCCTTAATTCCCCACTGAATTGAAATATTTAGGGCAATGCCACAGCTGTGTTTATTCTCACACTCCACCACAGTTATGTAAATACTGCATATGGAGCTGTTTCTGATAAAGCCCATATCAACCCAAAGGAATTATACGTTAGCTCTAGATGACTGCCAAGATGCACGGCATCTCTCCAGCTTGGCAATGCATATGAATGATATCACATTTTCTCAGAGATCATTTGGCAAACCTTATAATAAAAGAGTAATTTTCTCTCTCCTTCTCAAAGACCCTCAGTGAGCTGAGGAGTGTTTCCAGCATCCCCTTCTCCACCCGCAGAACACGGGGGTGACAAAAAACCCAGCGCTTCCAAATGCTGTAACCTGGCACGTAAGAGGAAAATGCCCTCCCTCGCTTCATCAGACTTTTTACTTTACAGAGGATCAGAAGAAGTTGAAAGCAAATGTTTGGTAGACCATACTCATTCCACATTTGATAAAGCTTCTTTCTGTAGGAGTGTTCATTATCTAAAAAATACCTTTTATCAAAACTCTTCAAAGTACTTCTGCCACCAGCATTGGCTCAGGACCAAATCAGGCACCAAGTTACAGTTCATGACTCTTCCTGGGTCAGATTATGTATTCAGTGACTGATGAAAGTGTGAAGTAAATCCCTTGAAGTTAATGATAAGCTGGAGCCAGAATTATTCAAGTCCATCACACTACTTTGATTTTGCCCTGGCACAGTGAGGAACAAAACAGTCTGTCACTGACTTTGCAAACTTAAAGATGAATCAAAGGCCAAACTGTTCACTCTGTCTCCTCCATCACTTGGCACAAGAAACCAAGGTAAGTAATTTTTTTTTCCTGAAAATACAAACATAGGAGCCTTTCCAGGAAAAGGGAGGATTCAGAAGAACATAATCTGATTTATATTTAAATAGTTGTAAGTTTTGTTATAAAATAAATTTAAAAAAACTGTTAAGGTTCTTTTGAATTCCACATATAGCACCAGGAGATGAATCAGGAACAGAATACATTCCAATTAAGCAATGGAAACCTTGGGCTTGGTCTGCAAAGAAAATATTCCAGAGAGAGACTGTTAGGTTTGCAAGGAATTCCCCAGCATACCCTCTGAAGAAGCATCTTCATTTGATGAATCTAAATGGAGGTGAAAGCAATTTTACCAAGCAAGCGCTACTTGGTAATCAGGTGGAATTTTTCTGTGTGAAAGACTCTCGGTCCCCTTGCTGTCAGAAGGATACTTGGTGTCTTAACAGTTACTTGGTGACTGTCAGCTTACAGTGCTAAAAACAGTGTAGATACTTTCTTGGGAGCTGGACTAGACTGATGTCCAACCAGAGGGTTTATATATCACTAATGAGCTGTCACAGTTGATTTCATTTCTATTTGCCACCAGCTGGGTTTTAATAAAAGGGATATCAGTGGAGTTGTGCCACATGCAAGTAAAGAAGGGATTTGGTTCTGCAATTGACTTGCTCACACCACTGCCTGCAGATGCTGACCAATCTGCAAAGACATCACACACTGCCTTCTCCACCCAGAGCAATCACAAAAGTAATTGAATAGTTTTTAAATGTATATGGATATTAAGGAGAAGGACTCTTACGCCACAGTGCCTAAAAGACCTCTCATCTTTTACTTTCTTGATTTTTTCTTTTATATTCTGGTTGTATTTGTACTGAATATTGGTAATCCAGGCATACAGAGTCCAGGCTTCTTCACAGCGGATTCAGCACAAAACAAAGGCATAAGCGCTGTTTCAAGGAGCAGTTGGGGTCAGTTATTTGGGAAAAACACCACAAACAGCATTATTTCATAGAGATGTCAGGAATTTGATTTAACTTTAGAAGATGCTGAAGCTTTAAGAATAGAAGATGTAATTGGTATATTCAATACACTGACCACAGCTCCCTGAAGCAGCTGTTTTCCCTGAAGCAAAGCCACAGCCAAACTCAAAGCATCTTCTGCAGCAAAGCAAACCTTCTGCAGCTGGAGCTGCATCTGGGCTTGGCAAAGAGCATATGACTGTAGCTGGTAATAGTAGTAAATGATCCCTTCAAATTGAGAAGAGAGTGGAGGGTCTCATGCTGCTGCATAAATACGAGATCATGGGTTTGGAGATGAATTACATGCCTTCTGAGAAGGAATGCCACTGCTGCTGTTAGGAGTGCTGTAGTAGGACCCAGGAGAAAGAAGAGGATGTGATCCACAAACATGGGTGAAAACTGATATGGAAACAGGAAAAATTAGTAGGGCTGCTGACAGATCAACTCTGTCTTGTGGATCAATTGTCACAGAAGAAAGTCTTGCTGGAAGAGAGAAAAGGCAGATCCACCTTATCTAGCAGGATATGCCTCAATGTCTCATTATTTTATATACCTACTTTTTGGCTTCCATGATCAAGAATCCCAGGGATCACTCTTTACCCAAGTGAAGCAAACCAGAAGCCAGACAACAATGACTACAAAGCCACAAATCCCCTGTGGATCAATTACTGGCCTCTGAGTGCTCCGGGGAGAGGCACCACCTGGGAGCCAGTCTCCCAGAGATACTGCCAGCTTCTTCGGGGACAGTGTCCATGGGTCACCTCCTGACACCTTCACTACTGGCAGCAGACCCACCTGCCCACTGAACAGACACAGAGACTGATGGAAAAGCTGTATGTAAGTGATGAGAAGAAGTAGCAACTTCAGCAAAACTCTTACTACAGAAAACCAGGAATTTCCATCAGCTGAAACACAGGTGAAAGCAAGCTAGAAGTGACCAGAGAGTATTAAAATGGCAAAGTATCCACACACAACCTAAGCACTAGGGATCAGCCTCAGCATCTACCAGTACTGAGCTGGGGCACCTCTGATGGCAGCCCACCACCCAGGGCTCACACCGTGGATGTAATTTGCTGCCATACCAGTGACTACATGAGGTGCAAAAGGGAGTAGCTTTAAATACACCAGCTGAAAATCTTGCTCCTTAATTAATGGCAGATCAGGCCAGATCAGGGCTGTGAGACTGAAATCCAATTTGCAGACCCGCTTCTGAGTGAGGGAAAGTCCAGCACTGAGCACAGGACAACAGTCAGGCAGGAAAAAGGGCCTTGAGCTTGTCACTCTCTCCAAGCCATAACACAAAGACTGTGGGGCCTGGGAGCATAGCAGGAAACTGAAACCCTTGCACATCAACTTTCTTTCTTTGGGAAATCTCAGGGGTCTTTAAACTGCTCTTCCATTATTTAGCACCAGCTTGGATGTCAGCCCTTACGTCCTTTACATACAGATGCACGTTAGAACATGATTAACTATTTGTTCTCCTCTGCCCTGCAGCACTCACACTGATCTTCCTTTCCCTTTATTCTGTGACACATTTCTTGGAGCATTTCTCTTTGTCCATCTCTCCAAAGCTTTGCTTTTTTTCCTTTTTTACAAAAGTGCTTGTTAAGTAAAGTCTGCTGCAGTCTTCACTCTCTGGGTTGGCTGCTCTGCCTTGCTTGTTGGCTTCTTCCTTCATCACTTTTTCTTAATTTGTGCTCCTCTCTTCCCTCCGTGCATTTCTCAGGGCAGTTCTTTTTGTTTTGTTCTCCTTCACCTGATTAATTTCAAGTTCCTTTGCTCTTATTTCCATTCCTCAGCTCAACCCTCTACAGTTGAATGATTGGAAAAATCAAAATTCTTTGACCTTTTCAAAACCCTCCTAATGGTAGCAATGGCTGAAAAAAAACCCCAAGATGCAACACAAAAACCCATCAGCATTTTTTTTTTCATTACTTAAATATTTTCACAGGAAAGAAAGACTTTGGTTAAAAGTTTGTTATTCAAAAGTCCAGCTGAAAGCATTCTTCCAGCCTCAGTTACTATCACCTCCTCATCGCCCACATCCTTCCTCTCCACCCAGCTCACAGTGACACATTTTATTCCTGTCAGGTCACGTTCAGTCCAGCTCACACATAGACACACACATGTATACACAAAGTTTTATTCATAGTCACAGATATGCAAGCATGCACAGACACTGCTTTTGAGTTACATGTGCAGGAGGTTTACCCATTCCTTTTTGATTTATGCTGGAGATGGGAAGTACACCAGGAGCTCACCTGTCTGGCCCAGAAGGATGGGGAAGAGAGAAAGCCCCATGTCATTATGTCAGGGGAAAAGAGTCAACTTTTTTTTTCCAAGAAAATGAGACATGCCTAATCCCAAATTCACCAGGACCTGCAGAGATTGAAGGTCAGCCACAACATGCTGTAACTATCCAGTTCTATGCTGGTATCTCAAACACCCTGCAGGAAAACTCAGGGGATTCACTGTGTCCCCAAATCCTGGCACATCTCCCAGTTCTCAAACTGTTGCACAGAGACTACAGCAGGCTTTAGGACATTAGAAAGCTATCTCAACATGATTTAACAGAACAAGAATTAAATCACGAAGAAAAAAAAAAAGTAATGAAGTTCACCCTAGTTTGGTGATTTGTCTCAAAAAAGACAAAAATGCTCATATTTATGGAAGGGATAGTTCTACAGACTTGTCTGATCTCAGTGGCCTTTCAAGAAAGCTGAGAAGAAACTGAGGCTAAGATAAAAATTGGTATGACCCAGACTAAAACTGTTTGGCTGGTGGGGAGTTTCACAAATGATGGAAAACAACTATTCTGCATAATGAAAAAAATTTTAAAATCACCATTTCTGCCTAAACTTTCAGAGCTTCAGCTCCTACAGGTTTGAAAACTGTCCCTTATCAAGATTGATGACTGCAGCTTGCAAAATGCATCAGCTATTGCACAGCTGCCCAAAAAGCAGATGATGTAGATGACAGAGAACTGGCAGACAACCAATTATAGAACCATTAATTATTAATTCTATCAGCTGATGAATTATTAATTGTAGCAGTTAATGACTTGCCCCCAAAATACTGTTATGAGAGAAAAAATGCAATGTTACAGGTCCCTCATCTGACAACCCTAGCCCTGAATGTATTGACTCTGGCTACTGAGAAGGGTCCCACAGCCATGCAATGATTGAGGAGGGAGAGGAGGCCTTCGCATGACCCATCCCACAACTCCACTCCTGCTCCCCACACCTCAACTTCTTCCCTCTCCTACCCTCAGAGTGTTGAAGGGGATGCAGCCAATGCCTTTTTAGCTAAATTACCTAACTTCTCTCAGCTTGAAAGAGGCAACAGCAGATAAACCTCAAGTGCTGGCTACTTGTTCATCCCTTTCAATAAGGGGCAGATTTTGTGAGCAGATTAGCAGTTACAGTACTATAAACAAACAGGAACATGACAAGAGACATCCAACTTCACACAAAAGGTGGATTTGGACCCATTACAGCAAAATAGTTGGAAGCTAAGGTTAAAAACACATGTTCATCATGACTTTAAATTTGCAGCCATTGTAAGGCAAGGCTGTAAAAGGTTTCTAACAGACCATGCACACTGTGATAGCATAGCACAACAGGGTGATTTAAGGATGAGGGGAGAGTCCACCAGAGTTTCACCCTGATTACTGTCATTTTTGTTCTTTTCTGGATTTGAACTACACTCTTTCAAGTTGCTTTACTTTAATGTTGGATTGTTGATATAGTAATCTAAGGAGATAATAAACACAGCCCACCAAGAAAAAAAACCAAACGCTAACAAAAATTCTTGATATAAATCAGACTGACTCGAGCAGGCTCAATGACTTCTTCAAAGGACTTATTGATATTCATATAGTAAAACATGTCGGTACCAATAATCATAATTAACTGCTATGTGCCTTTCATCCAAGGATCTCAAGCTGTAGCTCACGCCAACACTATGAATTAAGTATGGTCTCTGCATTTCACAGAGGTTCTACAGCCAGACAGCAGCTCAATAACAACACAACGAACAAGGCACACATTCCTTGAGGAGGTGAGGAGGGGGACTTTCAATACTGGTAATGTGCCCATTCTATATCTTTACCTATGTCCTATTCCCCATGCAAACATAAGTTCTTTGCCTTTCCTTTGTCCACCTACAACATACAGTGAAGAAAAAAGTCCTGCTAAATCTGTACTGCGCAGTAGGAAAGGAAAATTTTCACCTCCCCAGAAAGCCCCCCAGAGCTGTGGATGTCCACCCAGCTCAACACAGCTCCAGTGTGCCAGCAATGCCAGCACAGTGGTGGAAATGGACCATCACCTCCTTACTCCTTGGTCCAGGGCTCAGCCTTTGCCCAGCACCTAACCCCGTCTGGGCTTGCTACTGCCAGTGTCATTGACTATGTCCAGTGCTATCAAATTACCTCCTAAGAGGCAGAAAACAAGATAAGTGTGACCTGTGCTCTCCAAGAGCAGCTGTAACTCATTCTGGTTCTCTGGTCACTCTCTGTGGCAGAGCCCTGCCCCCTGTGAGCCCTAAACATACATGACTCAGGGAAATCATTCCCCCAATAGCAGAGAAAAACCCCAGGCTGCAAAGGTGCACCCCTAAGCCACACTGCTCTTGGAGGAGAATAGGCATCTGCTCTGCACACCAGGGCCTGCTCATGCCTGGCAGCACCAAGGTGTGGTCCTGTTCACTAAGCAGGAGACAGGCAGGGTGGGGGCATGAGCCAGACCATGTTTTCATCAAAAAGATATCCAGAACCTGCCTAATACTTGGCTCCCTGCCCCCTCAGTTGCCCTTAAGTTATATAAGCAGGAACTTGAAGAGGTACAGGAGCTCCTTGGTCTTTCATTCCCTCATCTACTTCAAGATGTTTGTCTTTTTATGCCATTTTTACAACCTTCTGCTTACCTCTTACATTTGTTGTGAGCATTCATGACTCAAGATGAGGTTTCTAATAGCTTATCATAGAAGCCACCTCTGTAGCTCCCCTGCTACCAGAACCCGGTCATGCAAACCAAACACACACCTCCAGAACGTACCTGGTCAATTTTACCTTGTGATTGTAACTCTCAGTCCAGTCCTGAAATGGACAATGATAGGAAAAGTTCTCTGCTGGGAATCTATCTTGGCCCATTTCTCCTTCCTTCCAGACCAAAGCAAACCTTTACCATCAGAGGGCCAAATCCTGCCAAAGAGTCACCCAGTCATTAAGACTGGACCCTGAAGAAGTTCCCTGTAAGGATTACACTGCTCTGGACCCTGGCACTGGAAGACCATGAGGTGTGTATACCAAGTGGTGACAGGATCAGGCCCACACCTCCTGGGTTTGGCTGAAACATGTGCAAGCAGGATTTCTGGGTGACTTCAAAAGCAGATTCAGTCCACACAGCATGGTCTCATTTCTCCAGGGAATGTCATGCCTCCTGTGTTCTCTAGAGAAATACCTTTGTATTATGTCCCAAGACTTTAAAAGCACCAACAGAAAAAATTTCACCTGAGAGACCTTTTTTTTTTCTCCTGTTCCTTAATATCATCACCAGAAATTGATGAAAAGCTTTCTACAGTGCAGCAAGATTTACTGCTTATTGGCATTACTAGCTGTGACCATTTCCACATCCCTTTATTGGGAGGGGATGCTCCTCGGTGAGGCCTGACATTAACCTTCGCTGCTGCCACCAAGAAGGTCACTTATCAGTGAAAACACAGGCAAACAACTGATTTGAGCAGCAATTATTTTAACCAGTTTCTTCCAGTCTAAAATATAATGAGCCCTGCATGTAGAGAAGAATGACATAGATGCTCTGCATCTTTTCTCCTATTGCCATATTTTTATTATTAAAAAAAAATTCATACACACTAATTTTGGTATTGGTTTGTATTAAGGATCATCTCCTTGGTATCTTACAGCTTTTTTAATCAGGTAACAGAAAAGACAATTCCCAATCTCCTCCAGAGTGAACCCACAGGCAGATTAGGTGAAGGAGACATCTGAGAGCTGCTGGCACTAAAAGCATTATACTTCACTCCTGCTCCAAAATAACAAGCTCACCAAACCATCTGAGGGTAGACACAGACTTGAGAATCTCTGAACTGGGGTCAGTTTTCCATGAGAAGAAAAAATCCTATGCAGGGCTACCAGCTCTAATGGGAAAAACAATACTCCTCCATGCCCATTAAACCCCTATTTCACTGCAGCTTTCTAAGAACTGGAGATAATTCAGTGCCAACAAGCAAATATTTCCTTTTGGGTCCCTTAACAAAGGTATCTTCTCATGCTGAACATCAAACCAGTTCATCCTGGTCCCACAAGGCTGCTATGACATTATCCCCAGTCTGCACTGAAGAAATCACTGCACTGGAAAACTCAGGCTTTCCACGCCCACGCTTGTTCTTAAATGAAAATTAGCTCAGTTATAGTCCAAAGGAGCCCATTAATGGCCAACATACGCTTTGGCATCCTGCCAGCAGAGCTCTCCTAAAGCCATCCACCAAAGTGACACCATCAGTTACAAAATCTGTGTGTGCCAGGTCACTGGGTTATAAAACAGAAGTGTTGTAAGCATGTAAGGGCATGGCTTAAGCTCTGCTGTGAGTGAAGGTAATATTATTTTTGTGGAATCGGATTACTATCTTGGAGTGCATTCCAGTGGGAAAGGGTGGCTGCATTGTAATAGCATTTATACTGGGAAATACGAGTTCCAGTACTCAGAACTGTTAAAAACCACTGAAACCAGTAAAGATGCTAATCCATGAGGTGCTACTACGACACTGCAGCTAGCACGAGGTGCTGCAAGCTTGGATGGAAAAATCCAGCTTAGACTGCACTGTGCTGGACTACAGTAAAAATCAGAACTCACTCTTTCCACAGGAAATGACAGCAACACAAAATGAAAACCATGATAACAAGCAATATGACTCTCCCACACATTACTTCCTAGTAACACCAAAGAACACACACACTCGTAGCATACTTCAAAAAAGTCAGCTCCATTGCAGAGGTATCATGAGCAATGAGTGTGTCCCTAGTCAGTCCTAGCTCTCAAACCAACTGAGGGCCGGAAGAGTGACAGAAGGTGAAAACTACAAAAAAGTAAAAACAGAAAGGGGAAAAACTATGAGAAAATGAAGTCAATGCGTGCAAAGTATCATTACATTGTACTGATTCAAAAAATGTGACCTGTATGAGCACTTTTAAATACACTCCATGGCAGAGAGAAAGACAAACTCTCAGACAAGTGGTACAGCTGTCAAACCTTTAACTATACAGACATATGTGGGAAAAAAAGTGGCCAGTATCAATAAACGTCTTCATCCAAACTGAGAAAGACTGCTGGGATTATTTCTGGTTTAAAATTGCAGTTCTGTAGCAGTCAGTTACCACTGACTATGGTGGTAACCACCAGGTGAGATGAAGAGCCAAGGCAAAGTAAAGCCATACTAAACAATAAAGCATGGAGGGGGAAAACTAAAAGGTCATACAAATATAAAAAGGAAAGATGGAAAACTACACAGATACTAACAAAGTCTCTGAATTGCAGTGCAAGAGATTACAGAGAAACCCATCCTTCCCAAGCCACTTTCTGCTCTCCCCTCTTCTCCTTATCCTTCTCTGCAAATGAAAATGTAACTTTTGTTTATGCCTATATGTAAATGCTGAGAATCAAAGGCATTACACCCAGCTTCTGAGCACTGCAGAAAAACAAAAAGGCCATTGTTTGGATGGAGAATCAGTCTCTATCACTGACTTGACTGTTCCCTTTTTTATTAGCAGCTGTTAGAGCAGGGATCAGGGATTGTGTTGGTGCAGTGCAGCTGTTCCACATATGTTATAAATAAGGGCTGGTAAAACCTCATCCTATTTTTAACATTATGAAAAAACCAAGTCACAAAAACTCCCCATTAATGCCTTGCAAGTGGAACTTTTCTCCTCTTCTTGACTTTAATGTCCAGAACTGAACACTCAAAACAGACCATTCTTAAAACGATATTCACTACAAAAAGGAAAGAAAATGCAATTTAGTGGAATCAGATTTAGCCAGCCTGGAGGATGTAACCAATTAGTGTCTTTTCCTTCAAAAGCAGACACTTAATCAGGATGAAAACAACCTCCTGAGATTCTATTTCCAACAAAAGTACTGGATTACTGCATCGAAGTTTCCCTAGCACAACCCAAAAGCTGAGTCCAGCCTCACATGGCTCAGACACCACCACTCACCCCTCCCAAAGTGGTGCTCACCCCCCTTGCTGGGTGGCTGCGTGTGGCCAGAGCCCCGCTCCCGCTCACCAACCCCAATGCTGAAAAGGTCAACAACCATTCAATGTGCAAGTGAAATCCCAGCCCCAGGCAAACCCCCACTCACCTGTTTTCGGGGTCTGACACCGTCATGTTGCGTGTCACGTAGCACATCTTGAGGGGAATTGTCTTCCTGTCTCTGTGGATGGAGAGCGAAAGCTGCGACATTGGGTCAGCAGAGGCACAGCCCAGGCGCGGAGATTCGGGGGGAGGCGTCTCCCACCCAATCTCTGACACGGGGGAGCCTTTCTTCACATAGGGGGTTGCTTCTCTCATGTATTTCACTATGGAAAAGAGAAAAAAAGGATGGAAAACAACAAATAAATACATATCCAGGAGTTGCATCCCCATGTGAGGTCTCTGCACTGGTGTTAACCCTCAATGCTGTCCATTATTTCTGCTCACCCAGCATCCCAGCATGGGAAGCTGTGCAAAAACAGAAGATGAACATGTGCCTGCTGCCAGGGTCAGTATGGTGCTATGAGTTAAATGAGGGAAAAGACCAGAACAGGCCAAGTAAGAACATACACCCAGTGTAAGGCCAGGAGAGCCATCCCACCTTCATGTGACAGTGGGTAAGCAGTCATACAACAATTGCTTCATACAGAAGCCATGAGCTGTCTGAGGTACAAGTATGTTTTAAAGAAAGACATTCAACCAAGTGACAGTGAATCTATTATTCCCTTATCTAAAATGTTCCAGCAATACTTCCAGTGCTTCCAACTCACATCTACTCACATCTTGCTTCTGGTTCACACTTGTCAGTGTCCCACCACTAATCTCAACAGCTGTTTCTGCTTGCTGGGAAGCAGTTTTACCTAATCTACCTGTAAATATATATATATGGAGTAAACAAAAAACAATTCACTTCTTAGCCTTCTCTTGGGGAAATAAAATTAAGTTTGAGCCTTTTGTGAGAGTGTGAAGGTGTCAGATTAGATCTCAGCCTCTTCCAGGCTTTTTTCCAGAACGGGTAAGAAAAGTGAATGTAGGATTCTGAAATTATCTTAATGTATTAAAACCCAATACCACTTTTACATGTATATTTCAGATTGACCTCTTTATGCAGGCAAATACCGCAACATTTTTCTCTTGTTTTTCAGTTGTTTTGGTAGTTTAAGCTCACTTTTGCTTTTGCTATTGATGTGCTTGTCAAATCTGCCAGTCACAGTCTCCTTCCCCTTCACAAACCTGACAGAGCTCAGAAAAGACAAGACGTCCCATTTAAGCACCCTGGTTAAACCAATATTCCCCCTGCACAGAGCTGTGGCTGCACAACTGGCTGCTGCCACTTGATTGTACCCACAACTCAAACAGCAGTGACATGAACTAAAAGGGCAGGGGCACTGTGAACCCATTTGGGGAAGTTATTAAAATGCTGTGAGAGAACACTTCAAGGAAATGGTGCAGATCTTCATGTCAACTCAGCTGAAGAGGCTGGGAATAACTGAAAACCAAAAAGGTGGGTGAATTACAGAAGGGCATTGTTGTGAAGGACATCGAGTTAGGGAAAGCCGACTGAAGTTTTTGAGCTCAAAATGAAAGCAAGAGACGGATTCAGAAGAGTGGAGAAGAACAAGTGTTCCTGTCAAAACCACAGATCAGGTGATTAACTTCAGCAGCACTATTTTCAAGGCACTTCACAAAAATTTTACCAAGAGAGAAACCAGTGCAAAACTAGAGTCCAGGCTCTGTGAGCACCTATTGCTACTTTTTCTCTAAAACACCTTAGCACCCATCTTGCCATTGTTCACTTTCTCCTTTTTAAAAAACCTGTTAACTTCAATCGCAAGGACTTCTGTGTTTAGGTATGTTATGGGATATTCCTCTGTGAGAAGGACCATTTGTGATTTATCAGAAAGGATGTCCTACCCAACACTCATGTTTTTATTTCCTTGTCCAATTCCTATTCTGAGTATTTTTTAAAATTAATTTGTTCCTTTCTCAGGAAAGAGTTGGCACAGAATTCGACCAGGCTTCCAGAAACTATTTCAGTCAAAAAGAGCTGAGATTGATTTTTTTTTAAACTTTTTTAGACATCTACCTGAAGCCCATTATCTAAAAAACTGTGCCACCTAACTCCCAAAACCAGTGCTCATCCTTGGGTAATCCAAAAATTACATGATTTTCAGAGGTGCTGAAAATAAGCGGTTGTAGCCAGTGTCAAAGACACAGTAGTTTCAGCAGTCGGCATCTCAGTTTGGATGTACTCATAGCCTTAGGGAAGCCAAGAAACAGAACACATACAGCTGTGGTGACTCTGTTCCTGCTAACACTGAACAAACACGGCTCTGCCATTAATTTAGATGGGCGGAACAGCTAAAGCTGTGAAAATCATGTTCAACCACAAGTTTTGTTCCCTTTAAAATTAGAGATTAATGATTAATCTGTTGAAAGAAAGTAATACAGTCAGTTTTTGAACCCTGGTACAGTGACATGCCAGCAAATGTGATTCCAAATAAAGTCCAGGTCTCAACCTTGTAGCTATTTCATCTGTGCTATTTTTGTCCTCTTTCAGTTGCAGCTATATGCATTCAACCTTAGCATATTGTAATTAAGAAAAGGAGAGAGGGGCAGGGGGAGGAAGGAAACTGAAGTAAAAAACTTGGCTGAAAACCTAAGCAGGAACTCAAAATGTGAATTTAATTCCCCAGAGATGGGACAGAAGAAAAGAGCCAGCCCTTCCATGTGCCAAAAGCCAAGTTTCCATGCAACGTACCGGTGAATTCATGGCAGACAGCTGCAATGCTTCACAAAATCCCATGAAAAAGGAAGCAGGAGTAGGGGGAGAGCAGCTTCCAGAAACTGAGTCTCAAACAGAGCAAAAGCCAAGCAAACTACCTTGAGGAAGTACATCCTATGAAAATTCCTTCCAACTTCTGAACTCACAGACATCTACATCTTCTACTACATCTCAACAGAAAATGGTTGCTCAGCCCCAGCGATATAAATAAAGAGCTCTTAATGCTGATAAACTGCTAACACCATCTTCATATGAAATTCTACAGTAGAATGAAAAAATGAATACATGCTCTCCATTTAAAAAAAAAAAGTAGTTTTTCTAGCTTCTACTAATAACACCCCACTTCCTACTAAACACAAATACAGCTCTCTGGATTCATGGCTGAATTCTGCTGGGTTTTACAGCCCAGACTTTATGGCTGTTGCATATTCAGGTGTGTTTCATATTTTAAAAGCACCCAAATGGATATATATAAAAGAACAAATATAATACGGGAGTGAAACAGGTGGCAGAACTTGATCCATTTATATAATTTTTTGTTATTATTTAAATTTCAGAGCCACTGCTGTCCATTTACTTCATCAACATCTGTAATTACATGTCCATAACCACAGCCCAGTTTATGAATTTAGCTGAAATCAGGCACACACTGTTCAGATGACTCATAAGTTTTATCAGCAATTATTTCCTATTTACCTCTAAATTCTGGATGCAAATACTGCAGAACATGCTGTTTTATAACAATGCACCAGCAACCCTACTACATACACAGCAATTTAGGGTGACCCCACATGTCTACATTTTGCAGCCTGTTCACTAACCAGTTCTTAATCCACATAGTAGAAAACAAGTTGCTACCAGTATCTATTACAGGCATAGTTCTATTCCACACTGCACTATCTGAGATTCATGGATACAGCAAAGTTAAACTGAAGTTATACAATTCACTTCCATCACCAAGTCTTAAAATCAGAAAACAGATGATACAGTCTATTGGACATTAAAGCAATAATGCGGATAATACTCTGTTTTCAGAGCATTACACTCAAGAGCTAGATTTCCTTTTGGATACAGTAGCACAAATTCAGGTGCTGACTGTAAAAGAAAGTGACTATCAAAACCACTGGGTTTATATATTGCCAATGAAACTACCTAATGAATTAAAACCTCAAAACATTTAATAAATGTAAATAAAGCATACCATTGTATAACAACTCTGAATTATGAATAATTATTTTATAAGCATGTATACACACATATATATACCTTCAGAGTATACACATGTCTAACATACATGCAAATATTAAATATATATTTATATAAAAATGCCACAATCTTTAAGACCACCAGAATGTTCTCTGCAAACACAGAAAACAATATGCAGGGACTCAGAAAAAAACTCTCATAGTTTCATTATTATAACTCAATTTACTGATAAACTGTAAGTTAAGTCAGGAGTTGTCTAAACTCATTTGTTTGATGCTGTAGTTCAACTTCAGATATCCTTATATTCAGTACTAATTAATGATCCATACCCTTTTGCTGCACCACTAATAAGAAACTGTGGTCAAGCAATTAAAATTCCAATCTCCGGAGTGCCCCTCCCCACAAAGAGAAGACGAAGGGAAGTGGCAATCAAATGAATTAATCCACTGACATGCATTGAAATATTCTGGATTTATTTTTTGATCTGCAAGACAGGCAGTGTAGCTTCCAAAAAAGCACTTCATTTATACACACTTCTGCCAAGTCCCAAGACTCCACAATTAATCCTTTGTTACTGCTCACAGATGACTTTTTTGGGGGGAAGAAGCAGGCTTTTAATGAGAAGCACTACAGACCAACTTGGTCAGGTTCTTGGCCAGACGCCTTTCTGAGGAACTGGGACTCTTCTGACACATTCAAACTGTTTCCTAGGAGGGAAGACAAAGACCACTAAGGGGAAGCCAGCAGGCAGGAGGAAAGCTCTTTTGTTACTATAGGAATGAGGACAGGATGTGTAGGTTTACAATACGAAAGCAAAAGGAACAGCATAGCCAAATCTGCTTGAAGACAGTTGATCAAGGAATTCCCCTTTGCAGGAGAAAAGCACAGAGTGTCCTCTAGCATGATACCAGAATTTGCCTGCTAGGCTTTATGTGAGAGATCAAATTTCCTCTGAACTCAAGCCAACTGCATGCCTTATACTGAAGACATTCATAAAAATGAGATGAGCTGCTGGTGCCATCATCAATACTAAGACCCAAAGAAAAGAGTTTATGAATCAGATCATCTGTGAAGATGTGTCACATGATCCTTTCAGCAGCTTTAATGTGGGCATAAACCAAAAAACAGTCAACAATCCTGCTTGTCAGTGTTTCCACTACATTTCCTACAGAAACATCTGTTACTACGTTCGGACAAGTAAAATCCATTAACATCATCTGCTTTCCCCCATGCTGAAAGGGATTTGAAATAGTAAACGTCTTGATCTGCCAAGAGCCTCAGCTCTCCACCTCTGGGAGATGATAGAAATTAATTAAAATAAACACCTTGTGAGAATAAAAATCCCCTTTATACTTTGGCTATTTCTCACATTGTAGTGAGACTATGCTCAGTTTCCCATTTTCTGCTGTTGTTAAAGTAATTCCACTGAATTCAGTGTATTGTCTATTCACCTCTTAAAGAGACAGGCTTGGATCTAAACCGTAAGGGGCTGGTTTTAGATCCTTTTTAAAATACATTGCACTTATTACACTTATTATATGGAAGACAGACTGAATGTTTTGAAAGAATACCTTCAGAAAGATCCAGGAGACAAACACGCCTTTAAGATAAAGTTTACCTGAAAAAAGTGCCTTAGCAACTGGTCCCAAAAGGTGGCTGGTAAGCAATCAGGCTTCTAGTTTGAGTTTTCAATAGGGTACAAACAGGCTGGGTTAAAAAGATCAACAACTGCATTTTAAAAGCATAAAGAATACCTCACAGTGTCCTTTTAAATTTGCAGCTGCTTTTACAGAGAAGGCAAAGCCATGTTAAGCAGGGCTATAAGCACCATCACACACTTGCACTCAGCAAATGAAGGCAGTACCTTCCAAGTACCTTGCAATAAGCAATTTTGTGTTCTTAAGAGAATTTCTTTGTCAACAAGGCAAGAAGATTTGCCATCCTGGCCCCATCAAAGAGGAGAAAAAGGGACTAAATAGGCTATACTCAGGAAGCTATGCAAGGGTGCCGTTTGTGAAACCCCATGGTTTTTACACCTTGAATAGGTCACAGTCATCAGCCACACTGTGCTATCTATGTCAGGTTTCAAAAAACATAACTCACCACCAAAAATGTCTTAGAAGTTAAGAAATTGCAGGGGAAAACCCAGCACAGGTCTTGGCTGGAGCAAAGGGCAGCCCCTGTGGACGCTTTCTCCTTCCCACTGCACCAGAGGCCTCCACTCTGATTTCAGCACTTGTGAAGCTTACACATAGAATGGAGATTACATTCCCAGGCCAACCCATGCTTTTGTATAACACCAAAACTTCTTCAGTAACTTATCCTCAGTTACTTTTCCTGAAACTTTGCCAACGATGTGGGCTGATTCAGCCACTGATTCCCGAGGTCCGATGTTCCCCTTTAGCATACACTTCTTCAACATTTTCTGAGTTTCCTCAGCATAAGTGTTTTCTGGGGAGGGAAGGCTTCATATGTTGTCTTATGCAGTGTATCAATTTTGTCAACTGCAAAGCCTCTAAATATTAATCTATTTTCATTCCTCCACAAAGCTATGGTTTTGTACTGCACATAGAGCACCATGAGCAAAGCACACAACTCATGCCCCACCAACCTGAAAGCTTCACCTCCAGTCAGCACTTCCCACCACTTCTCTCTGAGGTCACTTGGGGCTGGTCACTGCTAACCATCCTCTTTCAGCTCCTTTGTGAGCTGCATTTCCATGGTCTAATAACACAGTCATGTTGGAAGTTAACAGCACGCATGCTCAAGGAAGCAGGACGAATTTCAATGCTGGGGTGAGATTTTTTGTACTTCTGTTCAAAACAGATTAACAGAAACTAAACAGACACAAACTTGTGTTACACAGAATCTTGGTGGAACCAGAGGCTGGATCAAAGGTCTAAATATGTGACATTAGCATTTAAGCTGATGAAGTGATTAAAAGCAGTCACAGGCTGTCAGTAACCTGGTACACACAAATTGCAAACTGGTAAAGTAATAATAATAATAATAATAAACTGAAGGCAGACTCTTTCCAGTTGGTGTTTCTCAATACTTTCCATTATAATGTCCATTACTCATGCCAGCTACACTGAATGTGCTGCAGTTTCCTTCAAGTAATTTAGTTTATTTTAAATTTCAGTTTCTGTTTCAATCAATTGTATGCATTCAGTTTGGAGTTTTGATATGTCACTATGGATAACTGCATGAATTCTAGAGTCAAGGTCCCATAAAATATTGATCTATCTTTCAGAAACTTTACGTACTGCAGCATAATAAATGCCGATACATCTCTCTCTTCATAATCTGAAAAAACAAATTTTAGCTTGTAAAACTCAGAAGTAAAATGTTTGGTTAAAAAGAAGATGTTTATAGCTTGATCTAGTAGACACTGATGCTATCTTGAAGAGCTTGTACTCAAAAGAAACAGGACTCAGTGGAGAATAGGGAGAAGCTACATTGGACAATTGTCTCTTATCAAATAAACTACAAATTGATAAAACTACTGCCAAAACCTGCAGGCTGTAGCTATCTAACTACTTTTTTAAGTAAAATGTGACACAGTTCATTTGCTTCATTGTTACGTGACACTGAACTCTGCAATTAGAACTACGGAGATCTTTCATAATGGAAGTGGAAAACATCTGAAACTGGCAATTTGGGAGCTGAACATGGAAATTAGCTGTCACATTTTGAGGAAAAGCATTGTGGGACCTGTGAATCACTCACTGACAACCAAACTGGAGCTTCTGCTTGTCCCCAAGGCAGAATGTTTCCTAAGTTTAACAAACAAACAAACAAACAAACAAACAAACAAAAAGAAAAAGTGGTTTTAGTCAAACGGTATTAGGAGTAGGTAACCTTACCTAAAAGTACAACAGAAAAATACATCTTCATGTAAAGGAGAGAAATTATGTGAAATACATTTCTTCAACGGAACCGTAGCACTCAGACTTCTAAGGGCCATCTCCTACCCTAAACTGACATTATATTTTAACATCTTTTACCTAAATCTCAGGGATAAGTTGATTCAGAATTTCTTGTGTGCTGCTCGTGCTTGTTTCCCTGCCTCTGTCAGTATTTATAGATCCCTCTCCCATCACACACATACTCAGATGGAATTCAAGGTGTCTGGCATTGCCAGCATGCTATAATTTTTCTATTTACATGAGTAATCTCAAGTGTCAGAACAAATATTTCAACCGCTAGTGATTATGTGAAAAATACATAAGGGTATTACGGTTTTAGAGGATGCTGTTATTTCAGCAGTCACACAAATCATTAAGTAGTACAGGGTAGACTGAAAATGGCACTCACTGAGAGGGAAATTATTATGCTGTATATGATTGTACCTGTTTTACAGATGGCTAAACTGACACAAGCAAGTTAAACTGCCTTTCTCAAAGTCATGCAGTAAGTCAGTGACAGAGTTCTCAGCATTAAACTTAATTTCTACCTTTATGACTTTTCCTGTTTAAACAACTCAAAGAGATCCTAGTGCCAGTGAAAACTGGATTCTCAATGTCTACTGTATTCTCCCTATGAGAAGACCTTTGAAGATCTGCTAAGATCTCCAGGATTTATTTTGAAGAACAGGGCTGCAATCACTTGCAAAATTTCTGTTCACCCTTTACATTCTTCACTGGACAATACCAAGAGCTTTGAAAATGAACAAACTCAGGGCACATATTCAGCCAAGAACTTGCTATAACTCCTGTGGCTTGGCTGTGCACCAAAAGCCATCAGATCACCATACAAGTCCTTGTTTTGGGGAATCCTTTAGTTTGCAACCTCACCAACAGGACAGGCTGACGGCCATATCCAGAATACTCAAGAGCCAGAGATTATGGATACTTATCCATATGGGGAAGGGAGGAAAGGAGGAATATGAACACTATTTAAGTTCAACGGCAAAGAACACAAATCCAAGGAGGTCCCCAAAGTGTTTATGGGAAACTAGGATGAATGTTTCTGATCACGGGCATAATGGAGTAACTCTGTTTTTACATAGCTCAAGACCACCTTTGCCTGGCTCTGAAGTCCAAGCACAGCCTCACACTGCCTCTGCTCTACCTAAAGTCATTTACAAGATGACCCAGCAGGAGAGTGGCAGACCTGGAATGCGGTCTGGCTCTACACCTATTTCCTGGTTCATCTACAGGCCAGAAGAAAACTACCTGAAGCAGACAGATTGCTCACTGAGGCACTGGAAGGGAGAGAAGAGCTCACATGACACCACCCCTTGTATTTCAAGGGGTAAAGGAAACAGGACTGTATATGCAGGAAGGGTGATGAAAAGAGTCAGACAATGAAACTTTAAGCCACATCCTTGTGCCTCATTTCTTTGGCTCCCAATTGAATGGAGCTCTTTTCTCCCACGGATTATGGTTTTCTCTAGGAATAAGCCACTAAAAATCCTATCAACAAACTACAACAATCAACAATTAAAGAATAAGCACACTAGTCATTAGCATCGGCTAAAAGATTTTCAGAACCACCTGCACTTTGAGCAAGCATGGGAAATTCTCAGAACTGACGCACAGAAAGAGACTGAGACTGAAATCCAACTGTGCTGCCATAGGACCAGGGACGGCACCATGTGCTGCTCTTTGCATCTCAAAGTCTCTTACCAAGATGACAGCTCTTCTATTCTCATCCCCCAGGAGCTATAGTTACTGTATCTCAAAAACTGCCAATGATCTGTGATGTAATATGGTCCTCCTGGAACTTCAGTGCATAATGCAATTTGGGGTGCGAAATACTTGGGAGGAGGGGCAGGTTTATTACTTTTAAATAGCATCATCTAAAACTGTTCTACAGACAGGATCTCAAAATGAATTAGTGAACACAGTGAACAAGGGAAGCAGTGAAAATCCTCCCTCATAAAAATACTGATTTGAGAAACTGATTTTTTTCCATGAAATGGTTTTGTGAAGTGCTTTAAAAATACATCTTCATTCAAATTCTTTTCTTTCTCTACAAGCAAAACAGTACTGTGAATTGACATTTTGATTTAAAATATCTTTTTAAGATCAAACTCCTTTTCTAATAAATATTGCATAGAGTTTCCCAGCATCCATTTTGTCAGCTGGAAAATTTATACAGTTATGATTCTATTAGGTTTCTTGCAGTGGACTGGGCATTTAATCAATGAGAGCAAAGAGCATCTAAATAGGGTTAGGCTGCAAATTCCTTTCAGTGAGAAGTTAAATCCCCATTAGCTTCGAGCCATAAGCCCCCGTGGGTTTAATATGCAGCTTAAAAGATAACTCTGTGAGGGGTCATGGCTCTTTACTGAGGCACAGAAAGCCTATTTCACAGATCGCCCTGCAATAATAATGTAAATATAATCCTGTTTCAGTGGACACTTTATCCTTCCAGAAAACAAGCAATGTTTTCTGTCCCAGAAAAAAAAAATCACATTAATCTTCAATTTAAGGGTAAAGTAATTCCCTCCTTCATTCAAGCCCTATTATAGAGAACTACTGAGTCTGTCCTGGCCCTGTGCTGATGCTGGGGCCAGCAAAGTCCCCTCCACCTCTCTGTAGGGCAAGACAGGCACAGGTTGCTCTCAGCAGCGGCTTTCAGCAAGTGAAGTTGACTGGGAACATCAAAGCACTTGCTAAATGCCAGTTTTGACTGTTTCAGGTTAGGTCAAAGCCAGGTTAAAATAGTACAACCTATTGTTTTTTAAAGTCTGCAAACTGCCTGCCAAGTACTTTTTGGTCAACTAGAACAAGAGGCTGATAAGAGAGGCTGGAAAAGAAACTGGCAATTTCAAGCTGAGCTTCAAAGGGCTGTAATAAAATGCAACCCCGGTTCAAATCATCACAGAGAAAACCATTTGTTTAATCAGTGAGAAGAATGCTAATTTGTTTGTATCTCAAATTTATTTGCCATTTGTGCTACTGGAGCACTTACCAGGATTAGTGAGGAAGCAGTGCATGACAGCCTCAGATGCTGTGCAAACAGAACAAAAAGCTGGTCCCCTCCCAAAGATCTCAGAAATCAAGTACAAGTTAAAAGACAATAGGGGGACATGACAAGGAAATAAGCAGGCAGAAGAGCCCACGGTAAAAATCATGCATGTATCTCCCCGTGTTGTTACAGCTGTATTGCATTCCCTGTAACAGAGACAGCAGTAGCAGGTGCTGTTTGTAAAAACACTGAGAAAACGCGGGGAAGAAAAGGAAACATGAGTGGGGTGATACAGTTGTTAGGATGCCTTTACAATTAATAGTGGCAAGAATTTTCTGTGTTGTTGTCACTGCTCTGAAGCAGGGATTCCATCAAGACCTTCAGCACCACCTCAGGCATACAAGGTTTTCACACTGGAGCTGTAGCTTGAATTCTACAGTTAGATATAAATACAGATATAAAAGCGTTTGTCCGAAGCAAGGACAGCCCAAGAGAGCAGTTAGCCAGATGAGGATGCCCAGCAGAGCCTGTACAGGCGGGCAGGCTGGCCTTGAGGCACATATAATGCAAAGTCCCCAATACACGTGCAGATTAACAGCAGCTCTGCTAAACCTCACAGTCTCTGTCTCAGCCTCCCATGTTCTGGTCAATTCACATAAAAGGGAAAAAAATAATACCCTGCTTGCATGTCTGTCCTGTAAGACCTGGGAATAATCCTGTTGCAAAAGTAAACAGGCTTGCAAGGCTTGCAGACTGAAAGCAAAGGATAGTACATGTGTATGCTTTATTAGTGTAACTGGTTTTCTTTATGCTCCAGTGTGGGAGTACCTTTGAAACGAGGGGCTGAAAGCACAGCTTTCTCAGCCAGATCATCTATGCTTTTACAGAGGCTTGGGGATACACAACAGGGATAACTATCTGTTTGAGGCTTGTTTGCTTTATTTAGCTCAAGGGCAGGTCTCTCTTGCTACTCGCAGAGAGCACAATCAGATTATATCAGTGCCGCTGCTTTTTTTTTGCCTTTTTCTTTTTTTTAACAGCAGCAGCACTGATGGGCATGGAGAGGAAAAGACTGTATCGATAACAATTTCTGCCTCAAAATGCTTCAGAGCTCAAGGTCACTTAGAATTTCTGCCAAAGTCACTGGGTTTATCATCAGTGGGAATTAGGTCAAATTGTCAAAGCTGAAGATATGAATAAGAGGCAAAGAATGGGAAGTGGGAGGAAAACTAACCCTGGCAGGTTGTTGCATGAGCTGCTGTTGAACTCCAAGTCAACAAGAGATATTCCAACCACTGGAAAAGAGCTTTGACTTCAGCTTCAGTGCTGACACCATACCTCAGTGCACATTGCAAACACCAGCCTGTCTGTGTCCCTGCAGTCAGGGTGACTCTTCTCTCATCTTGTACACCAAAGGCCATCAGAATATTATCAACATATATTTATAAAGAGATCACTCACATAAATAAGCTGAGTTTTGGGCTTCTTCCTATTGTCAGTGTGTGGTCCAGTTTTTAAAGGACAAGTTTGAAACTCTAGATTTCAGCAAATATCAGAATCTGATAATTCAATATTTATACCATACTCATCTACAACTCTTTAAAGACCAATTCTGCAATTGCCCCTCTTGCAGAGGCTGTAGGAGGTGACAGATTGAGAGCCTAAAGCAAAACCTTTGAGGAACATAAGACCAAGCTGCCTGATTGGTTATTGAATTTAAGGAAAAAAGATGAGGATCTGGGAGAGAATTTTAAGCTAGCTGACGGCAGAGGTATGTCTGTGACATTTACATCTCTTCCAGCACAGGGAGTGTTAGAAACTTATTCTGATGGGTAAATAATGGCCACTAGTTATCCCAAGTTAGGAGTGAGAATACTGGAGGGCTGTATACACTCTTTGTTTAACCGAGGGTTATTCTGTAGCTCTTTTATTAAACGCATGATAGAGAATGTACAAGCCTATCAAGTGCAAAGAGGGCAGACCAGTCCTGAAATTCTGAAGTGCCAGTAAATAGAGTACTTCTAGGTCACTTCAGCTTCCTCCAGACTGTTTTTCACTCTATTTATATTGCACTGCCTTGTCTTAGCCCACTGAAGGGACAAATCATCATCACCTTCAGAGGCAGGAGTAGGAAACTCGTAGGATTCTTTCAGATTGACAGTACAATCCCAAGATCTCAGTTTAGCTTACAAACACTAGACCTGGCTCAACGTTCTGAGGTTTGTAGGATTTGTGCTTAGCATGCAGGGACATTAATGATCAATGACCAGAAAGCCCTCTTCAACAAAAGTGTTAACAAGGTAATTCAGTAGCAACAGATATTCAACAGCAGCTATACAGACGCAAGCCAATACAGTAATACATAGTAGACATTTATAAATGTACACAGATGTACATGCATCCTTTCAACATGTGCCATGTCCTAGGGTACTGTTAGACAACTAGGGATTTCTGGCTCCCCATTCCTCCAGCAGCTGTGACCTGCTCACAGTGGTCCTACCCCCTCAACCCCTGGGACCAATTCTAGATTTGTTCCTCTGTCAGGAACTGAGCAGCAGCAGCAGCCTCCCCTTCAGCCAGTACGCGCCCCAGCCCCCTCGCTGCCTCCCTCCCNAAAACACCTCACCTTCCCTTTTACCATTTCCCTCCCACAGCACCAGCCTTTAAACTCTTCTGCTAAGGAGGGGAAGGAGGGAACAGAGAAGCACAGAGATAACCGGTGCTGCTGAGCCAGGCTGCCCTTGCCTGCTCCCGCTTCGCTCCTGCACAAGGCTGCACACAGGGAGCAGCAGCTGATGCCAAACCCCTGCACCTCTCCCACCCTGTCAGGGCCCTGTGCTGGGGCAGGTGCTGCGAGAAGCTGCCAGGCTGTGCTGTGCAGCTTGCAGAGCTGTCCCCAAAGCACAGCAGCAAGGGCAGAAGCATGCCATGAGCTACGTGTTGTACTATGGTGAATGATGACAACATGTTCATGTCAGGAATTCTATCCACCACAGAAATATTGACTCCCTGACCAAATATCTTTATAACATTCGTAGCACTCTCTAACCAGTATTTTCAGGTCACTTCACAGCAGCTCATCACCCACCACAGTCAGTTCAAGTTGTGGCAGTAGGTCTGCAGCACTCCCTATAAAGGGAAGCCTTGGATAAAACAGGAATGAGGTGTCCGTGCTGGACCATGGCATGGCCCACCACCATCTCCTGGCAGGCATGGGGAGTTAGAAGAAAGCTAAAGACAAAATATATTTAATAATATACAGTCAAATTAAGTTTTGAGAAAAGGATCGTGATTTTAATGGAAAAGAAAACTTTATCAAATCAAGGACACTGTATCCTAAAAACAAAAACGCCAACAAAACCAAACAAAAAAACCCACCCAAACACAAAACAAACAGAATGGTTATTGGGGCTGTTACTGAGATGTTACCTAACAGGATGAGCGAACTCATTACAGCCTGTCTATCTCCTTGAAATTCTCCACTTTCTTATAGTCTACAGTGCATTAGCTGCAATGGTGAATTCCAGCCATATTCAATACAGGCAGTAATTAAATGGCTATAAAAACGTGGAGCTGGAATGCTGACAAGCTCTATGAGCAGCATTATCGGCAGTGACAGCCAGGGAGTCAATCTGCTGCACTTCTCCAATGGTTTAAATAATGTTTGTCAGGATCCCACAGTCAACACTTTCTCCCCACTTCTCTTTACATCATGCTGCAGTAATTGTGCAGATGCCTGCTGTGCTCAGGAGATGGAAAGCTCAAGAAACTCTTCAGGAGAAGTAAAACATCAACAGAAATGCTCAGGCAATTAAGTCATGTTCCCCCTTCCAGCAAGACTAACCCAATAGGTCACCAACAGCTCCTCTCCCAGACGTGCATCCCCCACTCCTATGATAGCCCAGATATTGCTATTTCTTACCTGTGAACAGAAATAATTATTTTTTAAAATACGCATTTAGGAGTGTGTGGCTGACATGTACCCATGAGGCTCAAGAAGGAGCTTCATATATTTACCTCAAAATTCGTGACCAGGCTTTTCGTAGTAGATGAGACTCTCTTGAACAATATTGCTGAGGAAAAGATGGGCTATGCTGTTGCATTGGTCCCACACATCTTACTAAAAACCATTTCCCAAATCTCCTAAAGTGTTCTTGTAGCACCAGGGCCTCGCCATCCCCCAGGGGAGAGGTGAGGAAAGCAGGTCCAAGCACACAGGGAGCAGGTGGCCCCTTCTGCTGTGTCCACTGCCCCTCACCCCTGTGCTGGAGCAGACCTCTGCTGTAACTGCAGCTGTCTGAAGCCAAGCCTCTGACTCGCACTGGGATGAAAAGCAGGCTCCTTTGCAAGGGCTATCGCTTTTAGAAGAACCATTGTTTTTCTTTAAATGCAACAGTTGCTCCTCCAGTGGGAGGAAAGGAAGTGTGTGCACAGGCAGCCCTGCTGCCGGCCGGGCCGTCCTGCACGGAGCAAAGCCCCAGCTGCTCACACAACCTGTTCCTATCATCTGACAGATACAGAAACAGCAGTACAGAAGCGAAGGCACGTACACTGATTTTTTCCCTACACATTCTCTCACACAACATGATTTTTACTACTCTACAGTCCTTCTGCAGCCTCAAACAGGCAATCAAGTAAATTGACCTTTTCCTACCATCCTCTGCTTTCGATGTCCTCACTACATTCATTCCTTTTTAAGGACACCCCTTTGTGCTTGTGCTCTGTTTCTGACACAAAACCTACAGGGCTTTCCCAACTGGTAACCACTAAGGAGAAGAAGAGAGATAGCTCTATTTTACCATTTGTTTCATACAATCAATCAATTAGGTAGGTCAGGGCTGAGTAATTCCACAAAACTAAGTCTATGTAATAGCTCATCATCTTTCCCTATTATTCGCACTTCTCATCCCTATTTTATTCTCATCAGCAGTTACACACACTTGTCACAAGTTGTCCTTAAATGCTGATCTCTTCAATCAAAGCACTGTCTCCTCTGCCTTCCTTCTGCATTGCCCAGCACTGAAGTGATATGATCCTGATGTTTGCTAGAATGAAAAAGTCTGTCTTGCTTTTGGGTTGCTACCACTACAGACATCCAAGCAGTCCCACCAAAAGCTGGAGAGGCAGGAGGAAGGAAAACACACCTCAAACCTTAGACAATATATTGTACCTCCCTGGAAACAGTGATCAAACACAGCAGAGTAGAGAGACTTTATCAGCAGCCCGCTAAAGGAGATAACCAGAGGCAAACCCTCCTTAGACACCAGAAGATCTACAGAATGAAAGTGGTATGAAATATTTTCTTCTCTTGCAGATTCTTTGTTAAAGAGATATAAAAGCTCAGCAAAACGTTTCCTGCATTAGGACATTACAACTCTCACTCTTGACACCAGACTCTGATGTTTACAAGACATCAGTTCCCACCACAGTCTTATAATATTTCTAGTTGATTAATTAGATTAAGAAATAAATCAACCATGAAACAGGATTCACTGAAAACCAGGCTCTATTAATTCTGGGGCTGTCAGACTTCATGTTTTTTGCAAATAACCATGAAGTCCAATTACATGCACAGCAAAACACCCAGAACATTGGATTCCTCAAAGAATTTACAGAGAGAGCCCAAGCCCAAAATAACAGTCTGTCTGAGCAGGAACCTGTTCCCTTGCAATGGGAAGAGCCTGAATGGCACAAGACACGCAGCTGCCTTCAGCTTGTGCCAAGTCCTCGCCAAAAGTACCCATAAAGAAAGAGTCATCCCCACTTAGCAATGCTCCAGACTGGGCCAGATGGAGCCCTTGATGGAAGCTGAGTGGAGAACTGAGGCCTGAAGAGCCATAAACCCTCTTCTTTCTACACATGCTCTTCAGCTCAGAGGCATGGCACTAGCTGGGCACCACCAGCATCCAGTGCAGCAGCCTGGCCCTACTGAGGATTCCAGTCACCAACACCATCAATCCTCTTGCTTAACCAAGCATGGTGACATCAGTCTTTTAAGACAAAAAAGACAAGGAAATCTTCTTGTAGAACAGAAACCAGGCCTGGCTGAGCTCCCAAGACTTCAGGAAATGATTTAATTGTCTCTGCTGCTTTGGCTCAGTTAGCCTTTGGTAGACACATGCTGCTACTATTCCCTTGGTGATCAAGTTAGCAAAATCAAACGACTAAAAATGAGAAGTCTGGGGGGGAGAAGGAGGCCTTTAATGTGATCTAACACAACTTAAAATCTAAAATGAAAACAACCAACAGTGTGGCATAACGGGAGGCATCCACTGAGTTAAAATCACTATGTTAGAAACTGGAAATCTCTATAGTTCACAGAGATAAATAGTCCTCTCGAGAGGGCAATTCATGCAGCAGTTATTGTAAAGTGGGAAGAAATCAGCTTTTGGAGCTGTCAGGTTTTATCCTTTTTTTTGTTAACAAGTGTGAACAGTCTGTATATCATTTTAGCTAGCTGTCAAGCACTTAGCTAAAGTTCAGAGGGATGAACTTCACCCAGAAGACTAAGAGACTCCACTTGATCAACCCATATTTGATTTTGCATCAAATCCAGTATTTTAAATCCAAGGTCATATCATCCAATTACAATTTGTGAATGCTGAAGTGGTACTGCAAAGACCTGGGAGACAGGAAAATAAGAGTAAATTAAATGCTCTGGAGTTTCCATAAGGTTTTTTTGATTACATTACCATACCCAAATCACATGCATATACATTATTCTTTTAACTGCACACCATAATCAGAGATGGCAAGGCAGTTCATTAAGTTTTGCAAGTCCCAACTAATGGATCTTGAAAAAAAAAGGAAGCTCAAATCCATCCATCCCTCCTTTTCCCATTCCTTCCAAAACCGATTCCAAACCAAAGGTATGGATTATCCTGTTTCCAACACGAAGCTTAGATTGACAGAGATAGAACAGAGACATTCAGGAATTCTTCTGGGCAGGTTTATTTGCATGGCATCTTGCACAGACAGTGAGGAATGGATGATAAAATAAGACTTTTCTCAGCAGGTGTGAAATTGAGTAATCTTTTAAAGTAACGATCTGTGTGAGGCAAAACTAAATAGAAATATAAATTTAAAAGATCATGACAATCAAAGAATAAACTAAGTATTGTCCTTTTTCATATAGAGTTACACAACTACACATCCCTGTCACCAAGCAATATATGACACAACTCAATATTCATCTTGACCGTTCAGGAACCAGCTGTCACACACGGCCCCTGCAGCAATGCCTTCTTCTCCCTGGAAATCTCTCATGGACGCCTGAGGGTTTTCAAATGTCCTGCTTTTTGTCTTCATAAATCCAAGATCATAAATGAGGCACTAGAAATGTACTATTTACACCTAATAACATATGAGCTGAACAGGCAAAACTCAGGTGCCAGGCATTCTCTGCAGTCCCTGGGGCGATGTCAGATTTTCAGCCTGACAGCCTTCACTCCACTGCTCTGCTCAGTGATGGTTCCCAATGACATTAACAAGAATTAAAACTAAAGGCCAAGCTGTCAAAACATCATGCAATTACACACAGTCCTGCAAATTTGACTGTTAATTTCTCTTACTATTACCGCCAATATTTATTGTGAAGATTTTTACTGTTGAAACTGAAGAACTCATGTATTTGCATGGAACAGTGAGGACCATCTGCAGGGAAGAATTAAACTCAGAATCTAATACTACCAAAAAACAAGAAAAGGAAAAAAAGGTTGCAGGAATTAGATAATGTATTGCCTATGTTCCACGCAGTTTAAATATGTGACATTGAGAGAAATGTAACTGGATTAACAGGTTGTCTGTCAATTCAGGTCAACCCACTACAGTTTTAATTAATATTTTCTTCTGTTTGAAAGAATAAAGGTATTTTATTTATACAACTAAAATCTGAACTGCACTCTAAGCCCTCTTTCATCACTGAATCAACTACTACCTTATTCCATTTCTATGGCAAAATTACAATAATTAGTCTTAACTGGACAGGAGAAACTGAACCACTGTATTCCATATCCAAAAATATTTCAGCAACCATAAATTAATTTTCTCTAATGCAAGCACTAATCTGAAACATAATTATTTAGGAATTTAGACTGAATTGGTATTCAAGCACAATGACTAGTACCCTCAAACATGGTCAACTCACTCACCCGCTGAAAAGCTGAAACGTGTCCACATGGGAACCTTGTTCTGAAAAATCATTTTAAACAACTGGCCCCTATGCCCAAGGTCTTCATCACATAAATTCTCCTGGCTCACTTCACTGCATGTTTTCCAGTCTCATATGCACAGTTTCAAGGTACAAGTTAAAAGTTAAAGCTGTCTGTGGAGGTCTTTCAGGACTTGTTTTCTGCATGTAAGGCACATTAATACGTATTGTCAACCAATAGTTATTTTGGGGATCTTCATTTCCAAATGCTAAAAAAGTGTATGTAGAAGGGAAGAGTACAGGACTTGACTTTTCAAATGTCAGAGTTACATGGATGTATAACAACTAAGAAATTCAATGCTATGGAAAAAAAATACACAGGAAATCAACCTTAAATCAGGCAGGGTAGAAACAAAACCAAAAGAAAATCCAAAGTTTTCCAAGTCCATACTCAAATACATAAAGAGGTCTAAGCTGAAGAAACATATTTTAGCTTGCATAGAAAATATTTTTTATTTTCTTTGCAATAAAAGCAGGACTCTGATCTCTCTGCCACAATCTCAGTCAAGGATGGGTAGTAAAAATAATGGTCAGAAACACAGAGCTTCAAGGAATTTATTTGGTAGCTGTAGGGGAGATACCGAGGGGCCAAAATTTATTTCAACAATGAAGTAAATCCTCTCCATGCCCAGACAGCCCTTCTATTGAGACAGTCTCTTGGTTACAATAGAAACAAGATCACAGTTAATCTCCAACAGAGAGCTACATGCCTTGGCTGAACCACAACATGTACCCCTGCCTGGTGTTCCCTCTGAAAGCCCTGCTGACAACAGCAGAGCTGACCAAGCATTCGTTAGGAGGACCCAGTATGGCTGCTAAGGTTTAATCAAAACTAATTCATCCTCTCTGGGCTTTTTAGCCTTTTGCTCATGGATGCAAATCAGATAGAATCATTAAGGCTGGAAAAGACCTTTCAAGACCATCAAGTCCAAGCTTTGACCAAACACAATACTGTTAGCTGAACCACGGCACTAAGTGCCATGTCCAGTCATTTCTTGAACATGTCCAGGGATGGTGACTTCATCACCTCCCTGGGCAACCCATTCTAGTGCTTAACCAATCTTTCAGTGAAGAAATCCTTCCTGATTTCCAACCTGAACCTCCCTGGCACAGCCTGAGGCCATTTTCTCTTGTCCTATTGCTTGTTACCTGGGAGAAGGGACCAATCCCCACCTGGCTACAGCCTCCTTTCTGGTAGTTGTAGAGAGTGATAAGGTCTTCCCTGAGTCTCCTTTTCTCCAGGCTAAACACTCCCAGCTCCCTCAGCTACTCCCCATATGACTTACGCTCTAGAAACTTCACCACCCTGCTCTGGGCCCGGCTATTTGGCCAGTTTTTAACCCAGCAAAGCATGCACCTGTCCAAGCCATGGGCTGCCAGCCTGTCCAGGAAAATGCTGTGGGAGACAGTATTGAAGGTTTTACTAAAGTCCAGGTAGACAACATCCACATCCTTTCCCTCATCCAGTAGGCGAGTCACCTGGCCATAGAAGATCAGGATCTTCCTTTCCCAAACCCATGCTGGATGGGCCTGATCCCCTGGTTGTCCCAAATGTGCCATGTGATCACACTCAAGATGATCTGTTCCTTCCCTGGCTGACAGGCCTGTAGTTCCCTGGATCCTCCTTCCAACCCTTCTTGTAGATGGGCATCACAGGCCAGCCTTCAGCCATCCGAGGCCTTCCCGGTTAACCGGACTAAAGATAAATGATGGGGAGTTGCTTGGCGAGCTCTTCTGCCAGCTCCCTCAGTACCCTCAGGTACTGATCAGAATCTGATCCAGCCCTAGATTTGTGAGTATCTAAGTGGCACAGAAGGTCACTAACAACTTCCTCCTGGATTGCAGGGAGTCTATTCTGCTCCGAAGTCCTGTCTACCAGCTCAGGGAGCTGGTTTCCCTGAGCATAACTGAGGCTAAGAAGGCATTAAGTACCTCAGTCTTTTTCTCATCCTTGGTGACAATGTTCCCCCTCCATGCTCAGTAAAGAATGGGGGTTTTCTTTGGCCCTCCTTTTGTTGGCAATGTATTTATAAAAACACTCTTTATCTTCTACTGCAGTGGCCAGACTGAGTTCTACATGAGTTTTTGCCTTTGATTTTCTCTCTATATGACCTAATGACATCCTTGTCCTCTGCCTGAATTGACTGACCCTTCTTCCAAACGTTATAAACTCTCTTTTTTTCTCCCTGAGTTCTAGAGAAAGCTCCCTGTTCAGCCAGGTTGGTCTTCTTCCCTGCCAGCTCATCTTTCAGCACATAGGGACAGCCAGCTTCCACACCTTTAAGATTTCCTTCTTAAAGGATGTCCAGCCTTCCTGGACTCCTTTGTTATTTAGCACTGTTTCCCAAGGGACTCTCTGAACCAGTGTCCTGAACAGGCCAAAGTTCACCCTCTGCAAGCCCAAGGCAGAAGTTTTGTTGACCCCCTTCCTTACTTCACCAGGAATTGAAACCTCTGTCATTTAGAAAGGAGGCTGTAGTGAGATAGGGGTCAGATGGAAATGGCCTTGAGTTACACGTGGAGAAGTTCAGATTACATATTAGATATTTTTTTTGTTTTTTCACTGAAAGGTCAGGCACTGGAATGTTGCCCAGGGAGGTGGTGGAGTCACCATCTCTGGAACTGTTCAAGAGGCATCTGGATGTGGCACTTGGGGTGCCAGGTTTAGGGGTGATTATGCTGGTGCTGGGTTGATGGTTGGAGTAGACAAACATTGAAAATCTCTGCCAACGTTGATGATTCTGTAATTCTGAAAGGCAATAGCATGAAACTGGTGCACACGGAGGGAAAAAACCACTAATCCCAGAAAAAGTCACAAAATACCCATATATATTTCTAATACGAAGAACTTTGTCACAGCCTGACCTGAAAGGAGAACTTGGCTTAGCTGCCACCAACAAACAAGCCTGCAGGGAAATACTGCTGTTGCATGCAGGAATTCTTGGGCATACATTTGTAAGCTACTTCTTTACAAGATTAAAGACTTTGAATATCCTCTTGATACAGGCTTTGCTAGTGTGTACCATGGGCAGGCTGCTGCCAGGCATGGGTTTGCTTACCAAAATCAGAGACATAAAAAACAGTCTGGACATACACAATCTATTTACAGAAACGCTTCCAATCCCAAGAAAAGTCTGAATAAAGCCAGCAAATTCAATTTCCTCTAGGAAGACAAAGTAGTCTTTTTCCCTTTTAAATATTTACACTAATGTTCAGTGGTTACCAGCAAATTACCAACAGAAAAACTTTGCCTTCTACCAATTTCTGCCCTTTTCATGTTTCGTGCATATTTCTTTGAGAACACCTTCTCTGACTGGCAGTAAGATGCTCAGTTTTTGATGAAAGTAGTGATAAATGAATCCAAAGAACCTGCATTTACCTTCCTTACCTTGGACTCATCTTGAAAGCCTTCAGAAGAATTTAATTAATCACTGAACAAAAGCTGCAAAGCTGTAGAGGTTGGAAGGGATCTCTGGAGGTTGCCCAGTCCAGCCCCTGCTCAGAGCAGGACCAACCTCTAGTCAAGATCCAGCTGCTCAGGGCCTTGCCCAGGCAAGTTCTGAATTCCTTTGGGGATGGTGATTACACAGACTTTCAGGGCAACTTGTCACAGTGTTTGACCTCACATTCTGAAGAATTTCTGCCCTATATTGAATTGGAATTTCCCTTGTTTCAACTTGCAAAATTAAAAAAATATCAACGATGGCTATTTGAAGCCTTAAGAACTGCAAGTATTGGCAAATTCCAACTCCTCAGCACCAAGACAGGAAAGCGGAAGAAAAAATGTCTACATCAACTAAGTTTAGTAGAGACACACACACATGGTCTTTTCCCAAAGCTGATCCAGGTATTTTGGCCAAGAGCCCAAGGAGCTTTTGACCATGGCTCCAACCTGGAGCCTAGGTCAGTGCCTCCACCGACCTGGAGCCTAGGTCAGGAGCATCTGTTTTGTTTGTATTTGTATCCAATTCTACCACTAATCAACTCTTTAGGAAATTTTCAAGTTTCACACGCTGTGGATTTTGAATATTAAAGGCTCAAAATATGTTGCCTGGATACAATCGGTTAGATAAGATTTCTGAAGAGAAGATTACGCAAAGAATTACCAGACACACTGAAATTGCTCAGGAAATATTTCTGAATTGCTTGCACCGTTAAATTTGTCCCTGATGTTTCTCTTTCCATCTGCAGAACTATTTCTTTTTTTAAAAAGTCAGACTTAAAAAGAAAGCAAATAAGCCCTGGTCAAGAGCACAACAGATGGAACAAATGTTTGGGTTGGTCTGAACATGTTCAAAAGTTTTGTTGAATTATGCAGGCTGCAAGCCTGTACGTCAGAAGGTACAACTTGATGGTAATTTCTGATATATTGACTCAAGTAAAACATGACAGTATATTTAAATCTCAAGACAGTGCCAACTGACAATACCATTTCTTAAAAGAAAATGTTTGTCTTCATTGCAATAAGCACAAAAATAAGCAAGAAAGCAACATTAAAAGACAGTATTAGAAGCTATACTCCAAAGAAGGGAGAATGTCAGATACATAAACTTTATATGCCAATCTGTATAAATCAGATGTAGACAGTTGGTCCCTTTCCTTATTTTCATCAGGAAGTTCTAGCACAAGTTGTGTATCACATGTTTAGGTTGCATGTGATAGGGTCTTATTTTTTTCTTTCAGTTGTCTCTGGTAGAGATCAGTCAGACCAGAGAGTCATTTTTGGAATAACCTTTAATAGATCAGTCAGCTCTGTCATCCTATTTGCCTGTTGAAGCAAAAATGACAACTACATCCACCTACAAAACAAAAAATTAAAAGCCAAAAGCTGCCTGTCCAGTTCTTACTCAGTTCAATGGTGGCCACAGCCTCCTTTCCATAACAGCACAGGGATGTTTCCTCTTCCACAGGGAAGTCACTTGCTGGTTTATGCACATCCCGCCATTTGTTTCATCAGGAGGCTCCAACAATACTAGCACAACACTACCAAGCTGGTTTTGGACTGCAAAGGTATCACTGTCTAAGTCTAGATTCTTCTTCTGGTGAAAATGAGTCTGTAAAAAAACATGATTTTAAATGCTGACAAGTCAACAAGCTCACCCCTAAGGCGAAACTGAAGTACGGAAGAACGTGCAGAATAAACAGACACACTGAAGACCTTTCTTGAAAGTTTTACAACCAAGAAATGAAAGTGACACGAAAGTCTTCCACAAAACTTTTTAGTTTTTGATATAAGGCAAATATGAGCAGCAGAACACATTCTTTAGGATGAAAAGTATGCAAAATGTTGGCTTTCGGTGGTCAAATTCTTGAGATCTCCTGAACTGCTCTTCCTGACATCAACTTAACTACAGTTATCTTGATGAACCTTTACCTCAAGACAAATTAACAAAGTAGATTACAAGAAAGACAACTGAGTATTTTGGGGTGAAGACTGTTAGGAGACAGGAACCATGAATTTTGGACTTGTTCTAATCCTCATGAATAAAAAACCTTGGGATATCAGATTATTGAGGCACTCAAGGTACAAAAAAGTTATGGTAGGTCTAGAACAACCATTAGGTGGTAGTATGACAAAAGTACTAAATTGGATAAGGATAAAACTGCCAGAACATGGGGTGAATCTATTCAGATAAGGTTCTTCTGTGAACATACATTTCATTAGCATGAATGGAAAAGCAGGAAAGTGGGAGAAATGAGCATGCCCAAGTGATACAGGCAAAACATGACCTCCACGTGACATTTCCTTGTTTCTCAGTCACATTAACAACTGCATTTCGTCATCCACTGAGACCTACAAATTTGCAGGGCACAGCTGGGATTTTGAAAACCTGTGGCCACCACAGACACTCTGACTTTGTGATTACTGTTCATCATGCCCTTCTGGCCTCGCACTGCTCACAAAACAATGCCTGTAATGCAACCTGCAGGAATTGGACCAGATAGCTTGATGCTCTCTTAATAGTAACAGCTCATGAAAAACCCTGATAAAGACCCCAAAATCCAACACAGTTTTATCTGCAGCCAAGGCATGAGTAGAATCGTCTGGTACTTGAGACAGGAAGACTGTGCATAAAAAATGAATAAAACATTAAATACACAGCAGGTTATCAAATTACTCAAACAGTTTTGAAGGGCTTTTTTATTATTATTATTATTATTTTTGGCAGGTGGTACCAAAGTAGTCTACCTGCTCCTAAACTTGTGTCTCTCAGTTGGAAATACAACGTGCAGTTCTTGTGCCACAAGGCTGAATTAAACTACATTTTAAGTTCTATACTCTAAATTCTATTCGGGTGAAAACTTCCTACAAAACTTTACAGGCAAAAGGAAAGAATACTTAGTTCTTACTAATTTTCATATTTCCAGTCCTGTTTTCAAAAAGGAAAAGCTAAACAGCCTGTGATCTGTCAACCCACTCCAATTCTAAATGGTTCACCTGATTTCTGTTTTTTTAATATAAAGCCACTGACGAATGCAGCAGACAGAGCGTGGCCACTTACCTTTTGGGAGGGCAGAGCTTGTTACCAAGGATCCTACCTTTCCATGTACAAAAGGCCAGAGCAGAAAATGCAGCAAGCCTGTAATTTTAATTTTTTTTTCTGAAACACTTGAAAGATTTTAAGTGCTAGAGGGTATGCTTTCAAAATGCTTATGTAACCTGTTACACTTTGACAACAGGGCTTTCCTCTGCTCCAAATAATCCAGTAAGCAGTCTAGGGGCCGGGAGCTGGTACAGGCAGCAGACAGGCTGCAAAAAGGACTGGAAGAGGAACTCAACATCTGGCTGCCTCCTGTATTCAAAAGACAGGAAAAAAGCAGCATCTCTGCAACTGGCAGAAAAAAAATGCATCAGATTCAAACCCACAGTGCAGTTCTCTCCAAAAAAACCCAAGAAACAAAAAAACCCCACTGTGTGACACAGTTCACAACCGCCCCTAACCTAGCACAGAATATTTGACCATAACTTTAAGCACTCCTTAGTCTAAGACTTGAGTTTTGGTACTGTCCCACCGATGCCTTCGGTGCTCAGTAGGATGATATTTTTTCGTCTGCCTTCACATTCTTAATAAATACCCGCATCTCCCTATTAACATAACCAGCACTTCAGCAAGCCTTCTCAGCACACACAGAGAAACCATTCCTAAAACTGGATTCAATGAACATTTCTCTCTAGAAGAGCAAAAGAGGAGAAATCCTTCAGGGAGAAGAAAGAAAACCCAAAACCCCAAGACAAATCAGAAAAGTATCATAAATGAGCATGTCCTGTAACGTAAGTATTTATCTACTGGGAACTACAAGGAGAGCAAACAAGCTATTAATTTGCAAAGGTCAATGAACAACCATCAGATAACAGGATTCAGTCATTACTGACATGAACTGAATTTCAAACACCAGTGGAAGGCCTTATTTTTGTATTCTCACTTTCATGAACAAGCCACCAAATGCTGTCAAGGCTGCTGGCGTACCAGCAACTGAACAGCATTACACCTCAGGTTAGGGAACATGAAGTCTGCAGCATGCTAAAGGGAAAAATCTAAGGACTGTACCCTATCAGTCCCAGGTGAATGTTTTTGGGGTGAAAGTTTTCATCTTCTTGGACAGTCAAATCAGAACTGTTTGCTAGCACAGACACTCAAGCACCTTTTAATCCAAGTCCTCTGCTCAACCAGGCTTTGCACTCATCCTCACGAGTCTTCTGGGAATGAGGCTGGGGCAATGCACCATCCTGAGAACACCCAAATATCTTTATTTTGACAGACTCCCCCAAAACAGCCACAGTCACCAGCACAGTAGAACTCCCATGAATAAAAAACTAATTGCCAAGTTGCGAGTAAAAGCAAGATTAGATGGATTCATATAGACAGAAATGTAAGTGGAATGGAGCTGTGAGTTTTACTTATGCAGTGCCTAAGATGCATCTAATGAGTGCATTTACCTGCTGCAACTACAGAAAGTCTGGGAGCAAGGATTTGAGTGCTTATTTTCAAGTTTTTCTCAATAGCATTGCTACCAGGAAAAGGGCTGTTTTAAGGAGATGCAATTTGCAAACCATTACTTTGAGATCACTAGAAAGGGAAAAGGAGGGGAGAAAAAAACAAACCAGAGATATTTCCATCACCGGCATTCAGTCTGCCCAGTAATAAACTCATGTGCCTTGAACAGAAAAGGAAGCATCTGGTTCTTCTGCAAAGTCCCAGGCACTGCAAGCAGAGATGTGTTGCATGCATCAGCCTAAGGAGAAGGGTGACTGCCTCACAGTTTGCAGGCACTGCACCATCTGTGGCCTTACCTGCTCCAGTGAAAGCTGCAGCTGGAGCACCGGCTGCTGTGTGGGCTCCCGATGTCTGTCACTTCAAGGGCAAAGCCATAAAATGAGGATTAAAAAATAAAAATTGTGGAGCTAACACACAGTATGTTAGCACACACTGTTTCAGTTCCCCTTCCCCCTCTGCCTCTCTGGTATTGTTTATTTAGACTATGGGCACTTTGAAGAAGGGATACTTCTCCCTATATTTGGATGTTGACACACCAAATTTCACCATGCACCGTAACCCAACCAGGGCAGGCTGTGCTGTCAGACAGGGTCAGATGTTTGTCAATGGATAAGCCAGTGAGACTCTCCAAAGCGTTTACTCATTAATTAAGAGATGTTACAAAACAAACCAGTACAGGCCAGTGAGTGCTTGCAAATAAGAAAGTACAGTTTGTTCACAAGCTTAAAGATTATTTCACTCAACTGGCTGAGAAGATGGGAAGAGGTTGGCTGGTGCAATGAAGGCAGTGGGAAGCCTTGATTTAAATAAACATAACCTTTTTTATCCTAATTTGCATTTTTTATAAAGTTAAATCTTAAATTTAGAACTTTCTTAAAGAAAGTTATCTAACAGTGAGCATTGAATTATCAAAATATATTTGCATGCAGCTATATACTGTGACATTTGGTACATTTCCCTTTGTCAGCAGATAAATAGATACAGCATAAATATTCTAATTACTAAAATTAATTATTTGTATCACTCTTTGCTTGGATGACATTGAGGACCCAGAGACAAGAAAAAAATCCTGTTCCAATTAAAGAACACTTTCACCTGGGCCTCCACAGAGGTTGTCCTGCTTCTCCCCTTCAACTCCCTCCAGTTAGATTATTTGATTAATTAAAAAACTTAATTTATTGGAGGTTTGAAGTAAACACTCTTAAAGCCATTGGACTTGGGATTGTAGCTGGAAATCAGCTGGAAGGTTAAAGCAGACAGCAGCCCTCGCAAGCTGTCCGCCAGCTCAGAGGGTTTCCCTTTGTCTGCTGAAGGACTTCACCTCATCTCAGATCTAACTCTATCCTTGTCCCTCAAGAAATTCAGACACAGAAGGTGAAATTGTGCCATGCAACTCAATGAATTCAAGAGCAGTTTCTTCTTGGTGTAATTTAGGTGTTCAAATATAGCTGAAGGACAAATGCGTTGCCACATGACCAGGGAAAGGGTCTGTGTCACAGTTTAAGGATCTGGTCAGAGGCAAAAGGGCTGAGTTGGGGAATCACTGACAGAAGTACTTCAGGGAGTCTCAGAGAACTGATAAAACCTCCCCATATGCCTTATGCCATGGCCACTGAAGTTATTCCAGGGTTGAAGTGAAAAAATGTATAATTTGTAGCCTGTCTATCAAACAGAGCTGGCAGCAATTCTTCACAAGACAGTTAAGTTCACTCATCAACCTTAATCCCTCTGCTTTCGCTCTGCTGGGGACTCTGCAGTTTCAGTTCTTTGTGGAGGTTCTATCAGTCTTCCAGTCCTATGCCAGACAAGAAATCTTACAAGGTTACTTTAAAGCAATCTGGACAGTCATGAGGATACTCCCCTAAGGCGTTACTGATGAGATTAACATTAGTTATTACAAGTCAGTGAAGAAATCTAAAGGTGACAGTGAAAGAGGCTCAGGGAACATCAGAACCGGGGACTGCAAGAAAGAGAAATACATTGACAATACACTCACATCTCCGATACAGCCTTCGCTGTTGGTCATTCCATCTCAACAAGGACTTAGAAAAACAAGAAAGGGCAGTGAGGATTAAAAAGATGGCTGTAAGTACCAGCTTCCAGACATATCCATAGACTGAGGATACCAGGACATGTTCAAAAAATGTGTTTGATGATAGAAATGACAGAGAAAACAACAACTATTCATCCTTTTTCCCCACCAGAGAACTAATGATCATGCTGTGAAATTATCAGCTAGACAGCTTAAAAGAGAAGTATTTCTTCCATGTAATACATTTGCATGCTGCAAGATGCTGCAGGAATAGCTCTGGGTATTCCAGAGCTTAAAAAATACTTCAAACAAATCCATGGGGGTTAGGCCAGTGATGGCTATGACATGCAGTGGCTGGAGTACAATGCCTGGATCCAGCAGTCCAGAGCAGAAGGGGATACAAAGGGAACAGCACCTCACCCTCAAGCAGATTTTTATACATTCCCCACCATGGTGGTTTCGGCTGGGATAGAGTTAATTTTCTCCAGAGGAGCTGTGAGGACTGTGTTTTAGGTTTTTGCTGAAAACAGTGTTGATGACACAGGGATGTTTTTGACATTGCTGAGCAGGGCTTACACAGAGTCAAGGCCTTTTCTGCCCCTCACACCTCCCCACCAGCGAGAAGGCTGGGGGTGCACAAGGAGCTGGGAGGGGACACAGCCAGGACAGTTGACTCCAACTGACCCAAGGGACATTCTGCAGCATGTGGCATCACACCCACTATATACAGCTGGGGGAAAGAAGGAGGAAGGGGGAGACATTCAGAGTGATGGCATTTGTCTTCCCAAGTCACCACTATGTGTGATGGAGACCTGCTTTGCTCAGGATGGAGGAACACCTGTCTGTCCATGGGAAGTGGTGAATTAATTCCTTTTTTTGTCTTGCTTTGCTTGCATGTGTGGTTTTTGCTTTACCTATTAAACTGTCTTTATCTCAACCCATGAGTTTACTCACTTTTATTCTTCTGATTCTCTCCCCCATCCCCCAGGGATAAGTGAGCACTGTGTGAGGACGAACTGCTGGCTGGGATTAAACCATGACACCCCTAAATACCAGGTTACTGGCCAGTGTAAGAGTGAATCCTGGGGTGGCAGGCATCCAGCCATGTCTGTACTGATGTTTACATACATGCACAGGATCAAACCTACAACACAGTTTATCAAAAGGTGGTTCCATGCCAGGGGCAGCTGTGGAATGAGGACATCTTCATCACAGTTTTGGAAAGTAGCTCATGAGCAGCAGCCCTGTGTGCTTCCTACACATTGCCAATACAAATCCTTCAGAGAGCATTCCAGTGGCTGGAGGTGTGCTCACCACCCCATCCCAGGCCAGGGGTGAAGCCTTCACTCACTGATGCTCTCCAGGGATGCTCACCAGCTGCTGTCCCTATAGAAAGGTGTGATTCCAACAGCCAGCAAAGTTGCTGGGGATCTCTCTTCTCCCAAGGACCCACACTTTGGTAGTGGCCTGACCCAGGCACCATTTTCTGGATTCACACCAGGCAAGCTCCTCAATCTCCATCATCCAGCTCCACACAGAACAGCAGCAAAAACATGCTTGCACACAGCAGTCAAGTCCTTTTCCTTCCCAGCCAAGGTAGGAAGAAAAAGAGTTAAAGATGGGAGGGCATGGTGAGAGGAGGGACTCATGAAGCCTGGCTGGAAAAAGAGTAAAGACTTGCTGTGATAACTTGGGGAAACAGGATGTCGCAAGGAGCCAAATGCCCACGCTGTTCCCACACCCTGATGAGATGCTGTCCAGACTCCCCACCCCCCTGAGGTTTGTCTTTATTTTTAACAAGTGCATAAAAATCCCCAAGGCAACACTGTACTGATAAATATAAATGACTCTCAGTAAGCCCCAAGACTAATTTTCTCTCTAGCTCTCCTCCTCTCAGAGGTAATCTCATACCTTCACAATAACAAGATCAAGACAAAATACATCTCGGGTCTGTCTGCTGGGGGGTCAACAAAACACTTTGCATCTCCCAGAAGCATTGAAAACTATTGCAAGGCAGAACATTTTTCTCTTAGTTCCCCTACAGCTCTAAATAAGTCTTTGTTACTTCAAGCAGTAAAAAAGTACTGAAAAAATCAATCAAATTGGTCCTGCTATTAGTATTCTCCTAGCCACCATAATAGTGATTGAAATACCAATACCCTTAGTAGTCCCACATAAAGCTGGGCTACTTTCAAACAACCTTCTCTTGAGTAAATAGAGGAAGTTTGCAAAACTTGCTTCAGTTTAAGAGCTGCACAAATAAGGGAACAGTCTCACTAGGTCTTTCAGTTACAAGCTCAGAGCACTGAACCTGCCAAGGGTGTCCCATTCCAACAGTCTATCAGGAGGCCACCAAAAAAAATGTACAAAATCCTATTCACCAGCAAAGGTACCCACCTAAAAAACATACGGGTTTTACACAAGCAAAATCTTATTCATCTCCTAACCATTCAAACAACAACCAAAATGTTTAAAAACGTGTATGCACAAATCCAATTCCATACAGTACTTATGTTTGCATATTTGTAACAAGAATGAAATTGTCCAAATGAATTTTTCTTCTGAAGACTTGTCTAAAGAAACCTGAAGTCAATGAAAAGATTCCTTTCTCCTTAGCAACTTAAGAAGGCTTTGGATTAGGTTCCAATATGATTGAGACTCAAGAAAACACACATGGTCTCTTTCATTTTTAATCTCCTACAGACATAGCACATTCAAAGAAATCTATTTGATCTTCTGCTAATGATGCAATAAAAAAATCATTTTTACAGCAAATAAAGTACATTAACACTGACCATATTTAAAGATCCCATTGAAATGAACCATAATATTTGTTCCCTTGCCATTTAAGAAAGAATAGTTTCATTATTAAAAACACAGTGGATGCAAGGCTTTGCCAGAACAACTTCTTCAGACTTCATTTCTTGCTTTCATTTTCCATTATTTGTTCTCCCCCAATGTGGTTTAGTCCCATTAAAATTGGACATTTTTGAAAGTGACTGCTGATTTTAAAAGTGGGAAAATTTCTGTTGCTCAGCTTCAAAGACATTAAATTATGCACAGAAATGCACAAACACCTGTATGCACAACTTCAGCCTTCAATTAATACTGACTTTGTCATATGCTGCTTCAGTGCAGGCATTCTCCCCATTTTTTCCAGCAGCTGAGACACTCAGGGGGAAGAAAAATACCATTGCTCTGAATAAGAGGACAGCTTTCTTAGCCAGCCTGTAAAAAATCCAATCCCTAAACACAGACTGCATCCAGAATTGCACTTTCTGTAGGTTTGCAAAAGGCAGACATAACTACGTATTTACTGTGAAGCAAACACAGAACAGAAGGAGCAAGAAGATCATAACTTAAATTGTAGGGCCAAAATAACAGGTGTTTTAATCAGTTCAGCTTCTGAGTAAAACCCAAAGCCAACAGCTCCAGCACATTTGTGCAAGCAGCTTCCCCACACTCCAGCAGCTGAGTAATCACATCTGAGGGTGGAAACAGTGGCAAGGGCTTGTGGCAACGAGGACGCTGCACCAGGTGACATGCAGGAAGGGGAACCAGAAAAAAAATATACAAGGAACGGTGACCCAGAAGACACAACAGTAGAGAGAAAAGGCAAACAGAGAATTGTTGGGCTCCTTGTTGACACGGATGAAGGTTCACTTCATAGAATACTTCTATGTATTCATTGGTTCAGGTGCAGACAGACCACATGAAGACAACAGCGTGCTAAGCTGACTACACGCCCTCACTGCCAAATTCTCCAGGCATCAGACTCAAACTTCTTGCAAAGAACGTGCTTTGGTTCCTCTTTGTTTTCTACATGATTTCCTCTTCACTCTCTCTGCTGCTTTGGTTTGTGAAGCCAAAACCTCTGATGAAGCACCAGATTAAAAAAAAGGCACATTACAAAAGCATTCTTTATTCCTGCATTTGAACAAAGCTGACATTTCACATACATTTATAATACCCATCAGCTAAAAGGGTTTACAGGACAGACATGCTCCCCCTGGGCTATCATTTCTGTAATGGATTCTTTACTAAATCTATGTGCCAGTAAAGAATGGATTGTAGATACTTAAACAGCAAAGATAATTAACTAAACATAACTACTTCCTTTGAAACTTTAATAGATGGTAAGAATTTCCATTCATCTATTTTTATGTGTGAACTGGAAACATATGTGAAACTCAGTATTCTTCTGTCATGGAAATTAAGAATGGTATTTTCAAGCTATATCATCAGGAATATCCTGAAGTGAAGTGAGGGCTGTTAGCTTCACTGTTGTGGCAGGTCCCTGGGATTAGATGACATATGACTCTTCATCTCCAATTTTTATTGTATTTGGAGATGTGCTTTTTACTTTCTCAGAAATGTGTCTTTGTATGAAGGATACATTTACCACCTCTCCACTTGCACCACCATTTCAGGACATTTGTAGCCTTAGCAGCAGAAGTAAACATCAGTACTTACAGAGACTTCAATACTGAACACATTTATTAGCATTTTTGCTAAGTTTGCTCACCCCAAATTTAAAATGTTCAGATTGCTATGGCACATACTTCCTGATGTCCATGCTGCTCCTCAAGGACCATTTCTGGTGTACAGAGGGCTCACACTCTTACCAAAATAATTTAAGACAGACTAATATTTTAGTTCCTTTCCAGATTCAGTATGCTTAATTTCAATATAAAGTAAAAAATATTTGAGTCAACCTCACATTTTGCACCTCCCACTGCCTTTTTTTTTTCAAGAAAGATACCAAATTATTGCTGGTTTAAACGTCTGAGCCAGGCCCCCAGAAACTCAGATAAAGGCCTGAACCATGCAAAGAAAAGTCAGGAACACACAGCTGGGGGTGGAAGGAGATAAGTGCAACAGTAGCAACCATTTGAGAAGTTTCAAGAGCAATGCAACCACACCTCAAGTCCTAACAGGTGCATTAACTCACACCAGATCAATACACTGAAGTCTTTAGATCATGCAGAATTGTTTTTCCACATTGCAGCACTCAATCTTCTGGAAGAGCCATGCCAAGGACCTGGAAAGCAGCCTCGTGCTAAGAAATAAGTTCTAACTCCTGAGTAAGGAACTGCAAAGCCATCCTGAGAGCATGAGGCAGTCGGTCTTGCAACCAAACCTAAGGGTCACTACCCTTTTGCACAATCCAAGTAGTGAGTAAAGTTCCCAAGATCATTTCAGAGCTTTCCAAAACTACTAGTCCCATTTTTTTTCTAGGTTTCTTTTTGTTGTGTTTTGTGGATTTTTTTTTTCACAGATCTTTGGAACCTTCACAATTTCCTAATTTAGCTACTAAAGATAAGCGTCTTACAAATCTGGGGATGCTTCCTGATTTTTTCGTTGTTAAAAAATATTTTTTCAAGAAAGGAAGTCTTTAAACATTAAAACACCTGGTACTATGGGTAGTGTTGCCAGATTAATTTAGGATGTTGGAAGAGCATTCAAGGGAGCAAACTACTGGTGAAGGTGCAAAGAACCAGAAAATTCAGGCTGGAGCCACCAAAACTCAGAAATAAGAATGCACAAACAACAGAAGTGACAAGCAACAAGTTTTAAAAATCGGATTTGTTCCCAATTCGATTAGTAACAAATGGAAAGGGACTGAATACAGAAGGAAATAGTGTTGTAAAAAAACATTACATAAATAAACTAGAGCATTTGGAAAGGCTACAGAACTCAAAAAACAAGCTCCAACAGCTTTGAAATGGGTAGAAAAGTCAATGTATTTAAATGGCCTCCAGGCACAGTAAATACAGCTTGGCTGGGTATAGCACAGGACAAGTCATCCAGAACTGAGATCCATGAAAACACTAAAAAAAAAAAAAATCACAGGATTCCCACATTTAAAGTGTGGCCAGCTTCACGGTGTGAACCAAATTTAGCATGCCCAGAAACATAACGAACTCGAAGTTTTAAAGACATATCTATGTATGGCTAGTGAGAACATTAAACAAAAGGATTATTGGTAAATAAACCTACTGAAGAATAAGATGCATTTTTTTTTTCCCTAAGCAAGGTGTATGCAAGTAAAGCTTCTACACTTCAGTCTCCCTTCCTGTGTTGACGCAAATCAACATTTAAACATACCCAGCTCCGGAGGCTCAGTTGAGTCTGTGCTTTGCTCCTGGGCACGAGGCTCAGCTGTCTCTCTTCTTGCCCATTGAAGGTCCTGGAGGGTGCCTCATTTTCTAGATCTTGCTCCTCACTTCAACTGTAAGGTCATTGCTCTTGCTATCAAATCAACCCAGCCTTTGTTCAGGATAGGTACTTTTAACTTCTGCAGAATTTCCCACTCCCACACACAATCCAGGAGACATTCTGTATAAAAGATTTATATCCATCCTTTGTACAGCAAGACAAAGTTATACAAAAGCTGCAATATGCAGAATACAAAGCAGGTGAGAAGCACACTTTAACTTGTAAGGTGACACAATTAACACTGAAAAGCCAAGGTTATCACTCAGAAGTCTAGCACTTCAAAATAAAAAGGTGGCTTTTTTCTCAGCTGTGGCACAACTTGCAACACTAAGAGAGATTCTGGCCCTGCTCCATCAATGAGTGTCTGAAGTTGGTTTCACTGGGGCCAGATTTCAACCACTGCATGTTGGCAGTAACAAGACAAGCCTCGGCATGATGGGTGCAGTTTCACAATGGCTTTGCACGGATCTCAAATATGAGTTGTCCCACAAGAGACCTCCAATGACTCAAACCTCTCATGGCCTTGCTGCCACCCAGAGCGCTGACCTGGGGACCTACAACACACAACATGCAGCACAGCCACAGGGAAGCAGCTGGCAGAGCTCAGGTGGAGGAGCAGGAATGAGCTGCCAAGGCCAGGAGGACGGCAGGAAAGTTCTGAACAGCTCAGCAGCAGTTTCACAACACATTGGCTTCAGTGACAAAACCATCCTGCTGGGTTCTTCCTCCAGCCTCAGCACTTCTGCCTTGTGCTGGAGTCCATGACTCCCTTCGGCAGACACAACTGCTTTTCAGCCTGCTCTGTAAGCTCCATCATGGAGAAAGGAAGCATTTGAGATGACATCTTTTCTGGAGCATGCATTTAACCCATGTAAGTTTAAAATAATCTGCTTCTGGCACAGCATCACACACTTAATTCAGTGCAACCACAGAGAGATGCACTGCAGCACAGGGATGGGCTTTGCTCATCAAGTCTCTTGCCAAGGCCAACACACAACACAATTACATGCTAATATTCTCAATCAGTATATATATTTTTTAATATTATTATTGTAATAAAGATATATAGAACTTTTTTCTCTTTGGATCATATCCTGCCTTACACAAAATTCCAGTTCTGGAGAACCATGTAACTGAATGAGAACTGAGAGATACAGAACTGTCCTTGGGTTGCAGAGGAAAAACTTCAAAAACACCATAAGGGAGGGAATATACGTCACATAGCTTTAATCACTCAAGATGTGTAACTGGCAGCCAAGCCAGTATCCCTGTAGTAAGTGAAGAAGGAGAGTGGCATTTCCCAAACATCACTCAGTCTGTTTCTCTGTGCTGCTGATCCTGAGAGATGAGATGGTTAGCACAGCCTAAATGACTAAGGCAAGAAGAATCCTCTCTAAAGGTCTGAACACACCTGAGGAAGGGGAAACCAAAACCAAAATCACAAGCACCTTTCTCTGCCTATTACCTCTAATGCTCAGAATTAGAAATTTAGATTTTGGGGGCAGCAAAGGTAACTACACAATCAGTAAAAAAATCACAGTATAAAGGAAACACTCAAAGATACAAGCCATTTATTTATAAAATATTTATTTTATAAATAAAAGGAATAATAAAAAAGAGGAAAAGGGAGAATGATTTATCTGTTCAACCAAAAGCGTAAAGCAATTACATAACATTCCTTTAAAAGCAAAGCTGCATGCCATGCATTACCCCTCAAATTAAATTCTGGGCTGCAGTCTGGCTGCCCAACAAGGTCTGAAACTACCCAGGAGACAGACTTCTCAGGCAGTTGTTGTACAGGGACGGTATCAGTGGGGCATTTTCCCTCCTGCCCCACAGGATATAAAAACATCAGTGGATGAGGATAGCATCCCAGCCACAATCCAGCCTCATACTGTGCTGGCTCAGTGATCCTCTGTCCCAGAGGGAAGACCATGCCACACACCAAGGCATCAAGATCTGTTGTTACCTCTACAGCATGAACAACAAAAACCATGACCCAAAAGCAAACATGCCACACCAGGCCTAAAAAGACAGGTTTCACTTGGCTCTATTTGCTGAAGCCCAGCCCAGCCCAAAATCACAGAGAAGCAGAGAAGGGTCAACACAAGGGAGCTAAAGGAACAAAGAATGGACTCTGGCTCCAGCACAAACTTCTTCAGCTCTCAGTTACTGGACATTAGTAATACTGCCTACCCTGGGAGCCAGATGCTGGGCCCACCTCTCACAGTCCATCACCCCTGCTGTAAATAAAAACACAGACACTTGGAGGTGATGTACACATTTTCTGCAGAATCCAGCTTCGTGGCTACCCACATCCCAAGCCTGCCTCCACGTCATTCACTACGTTAGAAGGAACTGGAGCACAACTAGTGAACACAGAAATCAGACCACACTCCCTACATGACAGGTAGGGTGTGAAAAGCATTGGCCCTGGTGATGGGAGCACTCCACAATTTGCTACAGAGGCTCAGCCCCATTAACCTCAGCAGCTTACAAAGTGCCAGGCTGAGTGGCAAGGACAGACAGCGGGAATCCCAACCTGTGCAGCATTTAGAGCAGTGCTCTGGATAGCAATGGCTTTTAAGCATCTTCCTCTTCCTTCTCTTCCTCTGATGCATTATTGAGATAAAGCCAAAGGAGCCATGCAAATGACACTGGCAAAGCTGAAACTACAGTCCCAGACACCCCACCTCTCTGCTGCTGCTGATGGTAAAAGATGCTGCAAGCTACACCACACTCAGGAAGAATGGTGAATAGGTCTTGGGCTGGGGGAAGTAACTCAAGTCTGAGTTTACTTAAGAATAGTAAAAATACCAAGCACTTGAATAGTACCAGTGTAAGGCTTCATATAAATTAACACACCATTCCAGATCTCCTCTGAAATTTCACAAAGGCACACCTTCTGAAGTTACAATGGCAGAGGCTGTTACTGGCTTTTGTAAGTTTTAAATTGTTCCCACAAGAGGCATTCTCACTAAACACTTGAAGATTTAAGTTGCCAAGAAAAGAAACAACTAGCAGCGGCTTTGCTGGGCACCAATGCACCTCTGCACCACTCAGAGCACCAGGGCAGTAAAGCAGCTCCAAGCCTCTAACCAGAGCAGAAAACTTCTGCAGAGCAAGCTGGGGAGTCTTGTGACACAGCTGAAGTACGTTATGGCCGATATTAAACTTTGGCTTGTAAAGATTTGAGCTGTTTCATTGCCTGCTTGACAGGTCTCTCTGTAGCAGCATTTTAACGGCGACACAGAGGAGCCACTTGTCTCTCTTCGGCTGCCCAAGAAGCTGCAAACAGCTGGTTGTGCTAGTCAGAACCCATTTTGCCCATTCCCTCAGAAAGAAGAGGGATGTTTGTGCTGGGGACACAAAGGCTGATCTGTTCAGAGCTGGCTGCAGCACTGGCTGACACAGGCTGGCGTCAAAGGGGGAAGGGTACGAACACAAGGCTTGTCCCATTTCCTCAAAGACTGTTCCTAGCAAATGTCATTATTTCAAAGCATTGCACTTTGAGAATACTTGTGTGAAGTGCTCATGGAAATCTCAACTGTGTAAATTGGAGTTTAATTTGTATATTCAACATTGCCACTCTTTAAAAAGAAGTTAAACATGGCTACATGCTTCCGAGCAGAAAAGCTATGATCTGCAAAATGCTGCTTCTCTCCTTGGCAATCGCTACCATTTGCTTGTTTGTTTTGGTGCAGCACAGGGAGGGAGGGAGGGATGTTAATAAAAACATGAACACTTTTTCTCCTCACCTTGAACGGAGACAGGCTCAACAGCCAGCAGCTTTATATAGTACAATCAGCACTCGCGTGCCCACAGGAGAAAGAAAACAAAGTCATGGCTCTTCTTCTTGCGTAGCCTTACCCAAATTTAGTTTTAATGAAATCAACATGAAAGACGTTATACATGCAAAGGTCATCCTCATCTACGTAGTTACAGGATCAGGACATGGACAGAGGAACCTAAAGGAAACTAAACCTCAGCCTACAGACAGACTGCAGAGCAGGTCACGGCATTCTGCCTGGCCGTGCTGCCTGCCCACCCTGCTTCAGCCTACAAAGCAGGGTATGTTCACTTCTGCTTTGCAGGGACTCCCTTATTTTCAGGAAGTACCTGTGCATAGAAACCATGGATCCAGCCATAGCACAAGGCAGCTGGAAGGAAAGCTGGTCTGAGGGGGGCTGACAGTGCCTCCCAGGCTCCATCCCCTTCACTACCTACTATACTAAACCCACTGACTATACGAAACAAGGACATGATGGAAGGTGGTTCTGGGACAGAAGCACGTCCAAAGACAGGCAAAGGAGCTGGTTAAGGGTCTGGAGCAGGAGTCTTATGATGAGCAACTGAGGGAGCTGGGGGTGCATAGCCTGGAGAAAAGGAGGCTGAGGGGAAACTATATTTCTCTCTACAACTCCCTGAAAGGAGTTTGCAGCAAGATGGGGGCCAATCTATTATCCCAAGGAACAAGTGACAGGACAAGAAGAGACGGCTTGAAGTTGTGCCAGGAGAGGTTTAGACTGGATAGTATGAAAAATTTCTCCACAGAAGGGGGTTTATCAAGCGTTGGAACAGGTTGCCAGGCAAGTGGTGGAGTCACCATCCCTGGGCATATTTAAAGATGTGTGGATGTGGAATGTAGGGACACGGTTTAGTGGTGAATATTGCATCGCTGTGTTAACAGTTGGACTTGATGATCTTAAGGGTCTTCTCTAACCTGAACAGTTCTGTGACTCTGTAAACCACTCCTGTCCCCAGGGCAAGCAAATGAACAAGCCCTCTTTTCTCCAGCCTCCTTGGCCACTGTGGCTCATACACAAGTGTCCTTCAGCAGGACTATTCAGAGGGTTCAGGCTGTACCACAGGGGTCCTTCCACCAGCACTGATCCCCAAAGGAGTCAATGCCAGGGGCACTGCAGCTGAAGTGCTGTTGAATCAGATTTGCTTTTTGTTATTCTATCATTTATAAAGGAAATAACATTCTAAACACATGGCATTATTATTGCAGAGTTGTGTCTCACTTGACTTCTCAGAATCAGTTATTATACTTTAACTGGGTACTCTTCGGGTAATACTGTAAGAGATTTCTTTGCAGCACTCTCCAAAGCTATGATTACAGGTTTAACATTACACCTTAGCTACAACTCTCCATGTTTTCTAACGATGCCTACATTTAAAAGAAAAAAACTCACAAGGTAATTGTGTTGCATTCCATGCCTGGAGACCTCAGGGCTTCTGAGCTAACCCAAATTCCCCTGAGACCTCGGACACAAAATACAGCAGACTTGCAGCTTCAACCTTCTTGTGAGGATACCAATTCTGTCACTTTTCAATCACCCTTAAACTGTGGTCACAACTTTGCACCTCTTTAGAGTCAAGGAAAACCATCGGGTCTGGCTGTTAGCCAGGTAGCCATCAGCAGCTGATGGAGCCTGCCCGGAAGCAGAGCTCATCCCCAGCAGGAATCTGCCAGCGCTCAGACACACAAAGCAGCCAGCCAGGATAAAGTCAGCAAGCCAAGGTTTGATTATGCAATTACTTGTTCAGCTACAACTGCAGGTTTTCCTGCATAATCAGGCTGATAAACATCAAATTCTTTCTGGTGTTGCCTCTAATCCTAAATGATGTAGTCAGAAGTCAGAAAGAAGGCAAATGATATCCAGAAAACCCAGTGGAGAGAGAAGCATTGTGTAGTTGGGTAAGTGGAAAGCCATGCAGAGACTTTGGGCTTGGGGTACTCTGCAAACCCAGAATACCTCTGATGACTGTCACAGTTTGGCACTATATACTGCAACGGCACCAAGGCAGTAACAAACTCAGATTTCTCCTGGAAAATCATCTATGCATGGACAGTTCTATAGAGAGGGTGTGAGGGCACTTACAAACCTCCTGTTAAAATGGAAAGGCGTCAATTTTCTGCTGGATACAGCTTTTTGGGAAAAACATAACTTCATAAACCAGCTTCCACCTGAAACTACATTTTTGTTGTCTCCACAAACAGTGACTGCTTTCTGCTCCAGTCAAACATTATTTTTAGTGTGTTTCTGCTCTTGAAGAGGTCAGAGCTTAGCTCTGAACAAGAAAGACGACCTGAAACACCCTTTGAAAAGCTGTCCACACAATATCTGTCACCCTGGAATTTAAGAGAAACCAGGGAGGTTTGTAGAAGAAACATTTTGATACTTTCTAATTTGAAACAAGTACCCACAACTTGAGAACAGATGTGACTGTGCAGAGTTACTCAACCTTCGTGATGAGCACAGAACCGTAGATAAAGAAACAACAACTGTTTAATCAATTATTATTCCACAAAACAACTGAATTCAGAGACTGAACTGCTGCCACATCTATTTCACAAAGCTTTTGCTCAGTGGTCTTTGGGGGAGCAGGAAGGGAGGAAGGACAAGCCAACAGGGTTGGGGAGGCAGAGCATGGAGCAAGGATTGCTAAGCACGCTAAAGCACCACAGTAACAGAGACTCCATGGAAAGCTCGGAGCAGATCTTGCCAGCCACGCAGAAAGCCAGCCAAGGGAGCCACCCAGACAGGACCAAAGATCTGTTCACACTATTTTAAAGGGGAATTAATATAGTAGGTGCAGGGGAAAGGAAAAAGCTGTATCAGCATATTTTTTTCCTCATCAGCGATTTATGCCATTATTGCTTGCAAAAAAATACCCTAATCCCATGGAAATTAATGGGAAAATTCATGCCATCTTGAAGAGGAGGTGGCTTTCACTCTCCCACCTCCTGCTCCACATTCACTCTCCTTCCTGGCACTCCCTAGCAGAGGGCAGATTGTCCCCACCAGCCTGGCCATCACTGGCTCACTGCCAGAGACTCAGCCACAGACAACCAGACAGGGACAGCCGGGTCTGGGTGGGGAACACAGGCTCTGAGAAAAACCAAAATTGCAGGTACAGCCTCCTGTAAAGCATTTCAGCAAATGAATCAACCCTGAGACTCCTTCAGTTGCAGGTATAATCAAGACTCTATGTATTTCTGTTTTCAAAGAACAACTAACTTAATCTACATAGCACTGCCACAAACAAGTTCTGTCTTAGACATGAGCAAGTGCATGTACAACATACATGCAAGCTGTGGGTGCCCACTTGCACCTTGTGTCCATGTCATACTGCTGACAGACATTTACAGCTGTGCCCACACCAGGGCTAGGTCAGCTCTGGAATTTAACAGCTACACTTTAAGGAATTCCTAAACCAACATCAGCAATAGTGAACAGAAAGAAAGCAGAGAGAAAATAAAGAAACTAAATAATATATTGCATATTCCCCCATAGAAATAATTTTCTAGCCTTTTATGGTTTCCTGAACACTTCTTGATTCCTTCACACACAGAGTGCTATATTAAGTCTTTAATACAGCAAAAGCTAAAAAGGTAGTGAAGCCAACTTAATTTACAGCTGCATTGAGGAGATATTAAAATTACACCTAGAAGAGCTATTTTATGCAAGTTCTAGAGATTTGAGGAGTCTCTTCCTCATTTCCTCCCGTATTCAAGGTTTCCACTGTGAGTTTCAGAGAAACAAGGAAGCATTCCCCCAGAAGTGTGACCAACTGAAAAGACCAAATGTAAATGTCTTACAGGAATTCATATAATGTATCACTTGTGACTTCTCTACTGGAAGTGCATCTGTCTTGGCTCATACCAAATATACATCCTTATCCACTTCATACAGTGTGCATATTGATAGAAAAGTAATAGAACAAAGTGATTAAGGAGAACAGCATATCTAAATTTTCCAAAGAACTGAATACCTGCATTTATTCAAACTAACTATGTATTTTAACAAAATGGGAATTAACTACTACATTGAGTTGGTCAAAACTTTTTGGCTATGAAAACTTCCTGTGATAAATGTGATGTGACTGCCAAGATTTTCCGAGGAGATGGTACACTGGGTAGGTCTCTGCTATTCCACACAGAAAATTCTACTTATAAAAGGTTTAAATGCAAGTTCAAATCAGCCTTTTGAAAGAAATTTCCTTAACTTTTAGATATAAAATGCCATTTCAAAGTAAAACATCGTAAAAATTCCCACAGAAACCTGTGTGTTTTCAAGTTAGTCCTTCCCTTCCTCCCTCAAAAACCAGAAGGTATTTGTTTCTCAGTCTTTTTTTAAGAGAGTGAATCCTGAAACTTCTCAAAGGTCTTAATACTATTTATGCACACAGACAAAAAGCTCTGGCAGTACTTGAACGAAAACTCGAGCATTAAATACTAACATTTCTCAGTATGCCTAGCAGAAAAGTTCAATACATATATAAAACAAGATCAACACAGAATGATCCTAGCAATGAAGTCCTTACACAGGCAAAGCCCAGAATCAATTTTGGTTTATTTTTATTGGGCATAATTTATAATATGCTCAGACTCACTATTTATTTCCTCAAGATTTCATAAACAAAGTGCTGCTCTTTTGATAGTCTATCCCACATGTTTATTAAAATAGATATAACAGAGTGAAAGGGAAACATAAAACTGACAGAGGACCATTTTTAGTTTCAGGGATATTTTATATGCCATCTCTTAGAACTTCAATTTATGACTCTCCTTAATGGAGACTTTCAGGGTTGATTTTAATGTGTTAAGTGGAAATTCCACTGGTTTGTTACTGCCATGCTTTCTTTATAACTGTCCTCACACATCACTTAGGTCTGGTTTATTTATACAGGCAGCTGTTCACTGAATGACAGGGAGCTTCTTAAAACTAGTTGCTTTCACTTGCATTCTTCCTGTATTAAAATGTTATTTGCTTTTATGGCCTTTTTTTGGCCTGACACTTCTCCACCATTTCACAAACATAAAGAAGACCGAAGTTACCGTGAGGTTTTCTACCTCTTTCAAGGCAGGAATAGAGATTTCCTCCCCAGAGCTAGATGAGAGCTGTGTCTTAAAAAACATCCCAAGAGCATCAGCCTGCAACCCAACCACTACTCCTGCAAAGAAAAGGGTAACAAAAGCCATGAGAGCAACAGTGGCTTCAAGCTTAATAGCTGAGGCATCTGCAGCACCTTTAGGGCTTTCATCAGGTTTAAGCGTTGCCTGTGTCACTCCTCACCACTGTGCTCAGGACTTCAAAAATTTGGGCTATGTTAACTGTTTGACTGGCCATTTACCTGAGCTTCTAAAATCTAGATGAGTTTAATTTGGGCAAAACACAGTAATAACACCTGGAGCTCTTAAAGAAGAGCCCGTTGTCAACATCAGTGAAGTCACTCCAGCTTGAAGCTTGCTTCCCTTCTCTTGCAGTAAGCACATCTTCCTGGCTTTGATATGACAGAGCTCACAAACAGCCACATCCCCATCTCTGGAAAAGTCTTCCCAGTGGGGAGATACAGAGTCAGAATCACAGAATGACAGAACAGTTGAGGCTGGAAGGGACCGCTGGTGGGGCCATCTGGTCCAATCTTCCTCCTTAAGCAGGATCTTCCTAGAGCGCATCACACAGGGTTACATCTGGACTGTTCCTGAGTATCTCCAGTGAGGGAGACTCCACAACCTCTCCAGTGTTGAGCTGGAACAGCCCACCATGACATGCTAAAAGCAGAGAGACCAATTGACGACAGGCATCAGCTCAGCCTCTCCAGACCTGGCAAAGCCCCAGCAGCCTAAAATCGCTGTGCTGGCCCTAAGCACACATGAAGGTCAAGCACCAAACAAGGAATACCTGTTGATGGGACTATTCATTACAGAAGCATGTATATAAACACATCTTATGGTCTGCGTCTCTCTGCCCAAGTATGTATTTATGTGGTAGGAATCCTGCTGGGTCTCTGCAGACACTTCTCCATCCCAGCCACCCATCACTCATGGGGGAGGAGGCTGGGTACCAGGAAAGTTCTATCACTGCATGAGACAGGAAAAGTAGGTTAAAAGGGACAGGTAGTTACCAGGAATAATGTGTTCTTTGGAAAATAATTGTAATTTAGAAACATTTTTTTCTGTTCACAGTATCATCCACAAAAAAAACCCCAACGAAATAAAAAAAAATCCAAAAAACCCACACAAACAAACAAACCAACCAAATAATAATCCCCCAAACCAGACAAAATGAATCAAACCAAAAAACTCATGAAGAAATAAAGCAGCAAGTACTGAAGGCAAATCCTGCTCACCTTATTCCTGAAAAATACTTCTGAACATCCAATAATTAAATACCTTGTTTGGCTTCACATCAGCAAGAGCAAGATCCTTCTGGCTTCTACCTGGGAAGAGTAAGACCAAAGGGAATCTTCCTGCTATAAGGGAAATCACATCTGCCACAACAATCCTGCCAGCCCCTCTACTAGCTTTGTCTTTCCAGGTTGTTTCATGGGGACTAAAGCCCAAAGCCCAGAATAAACAGATTAAACTTTCTCTGTCTCAGTTAAAACTATTAGCTTAAAGCAGCCTCATAAGATACATGCTGGATAACTCTGGATAACTCTAAACCTCTCCAGCATCTTCACACAGCTGTCTCTTGCTCCCCTTGCAGAATCAGAGCCAATGGCAGTTTAAACACATGTCAGTATAGTAAATCATCCTGGAAACAGCTATTCTTGAAATAATTCAGACTAAAGTGGAGATATGGTATTTCCATGGTGTAGCTTTCCATGCCCTCTTATAACTTCTTGATTATGTTAAAAGCCAAAATAGGTACTGCACCAGCTGTATATGCCTATGGCAAATGGAACATAAAGCTTAACTAATGGTCCCATTTCCCTGAAAGGGCACATGAGGCTGATAAATATTCCCAAGAGGTCATGTTATCTGTTGAAGCAAATCAGGTAAGTTGTGTCTCCTTTGCCAGAATGTGATTCTGGCTTTTTACATTTTATTTTTATGTTATGATATATTTCTAGCTTTCTGATACTTGGAAAAAAATTCTGTTTCTCAGGTACTTACATCATGCCAGGAATTTACCATTTTTCAGTCTGCCATTAAAGTGAACAGAAGCTGTTCATACAGATGCACACACACACACATTACTCACCAGTGTGCTGCCTTGAAGCTGCCTCACTGCTCAAATACGTGTCATCTTCAGAAAGAAATATCCCAGAGCAGAGAGGAATAAACAGCCACAGCTTTAGTTCTGGTGACTTCTAGAGCTGTGCCAACAAGCACAGCTTCCAACAGTTCAGCAAAAACCTGCATATCATTTTTAGAAGGAGTGTGCTGTATGTTAATCATTTCTAATCAGAGACAGTTTTTCCACATCTACTTTTCTGGCTCATTTTCTTACAATTAAAAACTCCATGTTACCCAACAGTACAATACAGATGTGCTGCTTTGGCAGTGACCTACTTTGTTGTGCCCTTAGCATATGTGCAACAAAGCCATACCCAGTTCAGTAGTTCAAGCTCTAGACAGACAAAATTAAAGCCAGACTGTAACAGAAGTGTACAGTAGCAGCAGTCAGAAATCCGTATCTGCCAGAGTTACGTGGAAATTATGTCCTTTAATTGAATTTATGTGAAGGAACAAACTTAACCTAACAGCAAGGCAATATCTAGTGTTGAAGCAATCTGATGAACTAGTCACAGCTGATTAAACCTTTTTTAAGCAAGTTTGTTAACTTACGTTCTGGAAAAAGTTATGTTTTGATTGCTAATTGGATGATGAACAAACCAATTCTGTCTTTTCCCAACTTCCCCTGTAAGCAAACTTTTGTGTCCTAGTTCATTACTCAGTGTTGCTGGACTCTGAGATGTTGCAAGATGCTGGATGTCATAATTTCAATTAATTCCCTCTCCCAGAAGTGCAAGGTAAAGAAGGCTGAGCTACTAACCATCTTTCAAAGCACAGAGATATGGTCTCATAGAGCAGCTTTCCTGGTCCTGCAAAATAGCAGCTGACAGAGTTATTTAAGAGCATGAAGGAGGCTCACAACACACCTTCCAACATGTAGCATGAATGACAAGCAGCACGCCATGCTTTCTACATACTTTGTAGTCTCTCACAGACTTCTCTAGCCCAAATCAGCCATGTCTCACCTTGAACATCTTCAAACTGCCTCCTTGCTTGCAGTGACACTCCTCAAGGCATGTACCAAATGCTGCTACTCCCCTGATGTCCCTTCCCATCTCTACAACAAACTTTGTGCCTCTGCCAAAACAAGACAATTTATTCCTCCTATTCCGAGTCCTAACTCTTTCCCTATCTGCCATAACAGTACAGTGCTCTCCCTGACTGCTCCAAGAACAGATGTCCTGGCAGAGACCCTTAGCACAGGCACACCTTATGCTGGCAGAAGTATTTTTCTCTGTTCCACAGTTTAAGGTTTGAAGAGGTGACATAGTTGAGCCGAGTGAAGCCCACTTCACACCAGCTACAGCTGTTGACACCATCGCGGGGCTGGGAGGGGCTAAAAGAAGACCCTGGCTCACCTCCACCCACCATGTCAAGGCCAGCAAAGCTGTGTTCTATGGGCTGCTCACAAACTCTATATGATGAGTAGCTAAAAGATTTTTTGCACGTTCTAGAAATACTGCTACCACCCCTCCTTCACCAAATATTTTTCTGAGATGCCTGAAGAATTGTTTCAGACTTGGAAGGCCAGAGTCTTCCATGCTGTACTGGGACAGCTTTGTTCCCATCACATTTTGTTCACTTATGCTATTGCTCTCTTGAACTACTGTTTCCTCCAATTTCTCTTCTAATGAAGTAGCTGTACCAATTCTAACAAGTAGCCATGGCAACATAATCTTGCAGAATAAAGGACAAAATAATACTATGATCAGAAATCTAAATTAGAGAAATGGAATGGAAATAATGTGTTCTTAAAGCCTGGAAGCAGAGTGACTACTGGTACAGGTTACAAACAGATGGAGCAAACTCTCCAATACTTATGAACTCTGAATGAACACAAACAGATGCTATACTTACAGCCAAATTTACAAACAGATTACTAGCAGGGCAAGTTCCATACCATGTATTATAAAAACAGTGAGATTAAGAGATTAAAAAAAAGTTAAAAATAATTTTCATCTTATACCTAAAACCATCAATCCATTGGGATCAGCACCTGAACTGGGCTGTCCCAAATCCAAACTGGATTGAATTATGGACACTCCTCATGAGCTCCCTCAGAACAGACATGCAGTGAGTATTTCTGACCCAAACCCAGTGGGCAGCAGGGGTGGAAAGAGGCCAGTGCCCTCGGCATCACCTGTGTGAAAATGCCTTCCTGGGAGGGTGGAACTGGCCTTCAGTGATAAGGCACCTGCCCTAGCAAAATTAAGAACCAAACATTGTTTTATTAATCATAGCAGAAGCCTTCAGCTTTCAGTTTTACTCTCATGGTTTAAAGATGCTTCAAAGAGTTATACCAAGATTTCAATTTAATTTTCACAAAGAAATTACTACTGGGATTTTAAAACATGTTTTTTTCTT
>VZRS01003436.1:196-92669 GCA_013398055.1 Ifrita kowaldi | reverse complement strand
CCCAACCCATTCCAGGATTCTATCCATGGAAAACCAGCAGTCAGGACGGACGCTGGCCCCCGCCCGGCTGTGTCCGTGCTGGATGAATGATTTGTGCTTTGGAGGCCTCGCTGTGCTGGATTTGCCCTCCATGAAGCCACTGGGATGGGAGCAGGGAGGGGATGGGGTTGGGAGGGGAGGCAGCACCTTGGGGCCCACACCCCGGGGCTGTCGGGCTGCAGGAAGGGAGAATGAGGATGAGGAGGAAAGAAACAACATCGTTTTTGGAGGAGGAAGCCAAGCCAGCCACGTTTTGGGGTGGCACAGCAGGGAGCTGCTCCACCAAACCCGCCAGGCTGAGCTTTCCTGGAGGCAGAGATTGCTCCCACCCCGGAGCCCAGCAGAGATCACCCACAGACACGGAACACACTTCCTACACGCCTTTTTCCACTTGATATGCCCAGAATTGGGAACTGTGGGGCTGAGGAAGGGATAAATTGGGCTTCTCCCATCCCCTGTCACTCTGCAGCTCACTCAAACACCTCCCCACCCATGGCACGTGGGAGGATCCCGTTGCTGTGCATCCACGAACCCCTTTGCAACCACTCTCCAACACAATTCCCCTCCTCCTGCTCCAGCTCCATCCCAGCTGGGACCTTCTCCCCTCACAGGGAACCAACAAGACCTGGCCAAGCTAAACTCGCTCCTGGCACTGGCTCCAGGCTCTCAGATGTGTATGGGACACATAAAACAGAGAGAGGAAAGCAAACCCCCTTCCTCAGCCCTTCCCCAGTCATGGATGAGTCCAAAAAAGTAGAAACAGCTTTTCCCAAGGCTGGCTCAGCTGCAGGAGGGGAGCAGAGGCCTCCAGGGTGAGGATGGAGCTGGCAAAGCTCCGGTGCTGCAGTGCCAAAGGTGAGTCCTGGTGAGCCGGGAAACACCAAGGTGACAATGAAACAACGAGGCCCCTGAGGGTCATTGTGATGTAAACAGTGGAAAGAGGTGGAAAAAACAGCGCAGAGCACTCGACAGAGCTGGGCAAGGGAGGGGAATGGCAAATCCTGCAGGCTGGGAGGAGAAACTTCATCGTTCTTCTCCGGTACTGTCCCTGCACCCACCTCCACCTGTGGCTTGGCCAAGCGGGATTTGGACAAGCGAGATGATTTGGACATTTCAGAAACTACCCACACCTCTGCTGGGGATAAAAACAGCTTTTTGAGGTCAACCAATCCTTCCAGCAGCAGCATGGCATGGATGACCAGCCCTGCTGCCACATCAGGTTCCCGAGCGAGGCTTTCCCGAAAAAGCAGCGCAATCCCTGTGGGTTGGGGCGCAGGGAGCAGAGCTCTGCCCCACCAAGGGCACTCGTTTGATGACATGAGGCAGCTCCGTGTCCTCGGATAACTCTCTGTGCAGACAGGAAAGCTTAGGAGTTAATCGTGCTGACCAGGTGGGTGACCCCAGCACAGCCCAGAGCTCCTCCAACACCCCTCCCCTCAGGGTCCCACAGCGCTCCGTGGGCTGGGAAGTGTCCTGATCCCCCAGCCAGAGGGGCTCTGGCCACATTCACCAAGCCCAGCCAAGGAATTGGTTCCCTGGCTGGTTGTTCAGCACCGGCTGCCACGAACGGCGCAGAGTCAGGAGGGGGTTCCCAGCTCCCAGGGCGTTTTCTGGCCAGTGGGAATTCCAGGCAACAACAGGAATGAGAAAAGAGAGCTCAGGCTCAGCCCTCCTGAAGAAAATCTCCTAGCAGAGCCCTCGGGAGAACACAGCACATCCCAGTTTAGGCAGGAGCTGGGGATCTGGCCTGGGATGCACCTCAAATCCCCGCTCCAGACCAAGAAGCCAACTAAGCCCTTTGGGTTACTTGGGTTGTTAACCCGGAGCAGATCAAACGCCACATGGACAACCCACGGAGCGGAGCCACCACCACGATCCCTCCACGCTGTCCAAACGTGCCAAACCCTGGATGCTGGTGAGCCCCGAACACCCAGCTGGGGTATTTGGGAAGGATGAATGAATTCAGACAAGGCTTGGCCGAGCCTGGCCACCTCCGGGAGCGCGCGGAAGAGCAGGGAAGTCTCGGTGAGAGACGGCGCCGCGCAGATCCCTTTCGGCATGGGATTAACGCAAATCGCCTCAGCAGGATGACGTAGAGGCCCTTCCTGCCAGGGGTGGTAACAAACCAAAGGAGGAGAGGGCTGGAAAGTCTGCTGTGCATTAGAGCCGAGCTGATCGCCCTTGGGAGAGAGACGATTAAACCACTGAGATGCTGTAATCAGGTCTGGGATTGGCCCCGCGCTGCATCTGCTCAGACCTGCACCCTGATTAGCCCTAATCTAGCTGGCATATGTTAATCTAAAGCATGGATTTCAGACCCTTTCAATTGTATTAAAAACAGGAANAAAAAAAAAGACCCAAAACCAAACCCAAACCAACTTCTCGAGTCTTTGAAAAATACATTTCTGCAAAGAAAGCGGAGCCAGGCCTGGGAGCGCTGCGAGGAACGGGGCAGGCAGGGAAATGGGATCCCAGTGGATCCTGTGGCTGCTCAGACTGGCTCCAGTCTGTCACAGAGAGGTGATGGAGCACACGCAGAGCAGCACAAACCGTGGCCACGGGCTCCCAGGAACATGCAGCCAGGCTGTGACTTTGCTTCCCCTCCTTGAAGCCACCCAAAAAGCCCCTCCTGTCCTTGGTGGGGGTGAGGAGCCAGCTCTGGCCAGCTGGGCACAGGGACAACAACAAGAGAGGCAGCTGGGACAACTCCTGCCACATCCCAAGGACATTTTTTGGTGGAGGATCAGCTGGCTTTGGTAGGAAGGAGGGTCCGGCATGGCCGGTGACAGCTGTGGGGGGAACGGGGAGGACACGAGGGTGGCCAAGGGAGGAGAAGAACCATGGAAGGCCTTCGGGGTTGAGACGGCCACCATGAATCAAAGGATTGGAGTCGATCGACTCGGAGGTGGCTGCGGTTGGACTCGAATGCCGGGTCAGACAACGTTTGCAGCTGCATTTCAGCTGCGGGACTGTGGTGGGCCAGAGAAGGGAATGAAAATCCTGCTGCTTCAGCAGAGGAGAGGTCTCAGCTTAGGGAAGGACAAGGGTAAAGGTCAGGCTCTGCCCGAGACCAGAGAGACACAGGATTCAGAGGCGAAAAGTTACGCGATGTCTGATGAAGAAATCTCACGTGGCATGGAACATAAAAACACCCGTTTTGATCCTAAATTGCAGGTGACTCCATTAAAGCACCCCAAAGGGCTTGAGGGGAGAAGGTTGGGTGGGTGGAATGATTCAGTGCCCGGGGAATTGGGGTCAAGGATCAGAAATGCCCTGGACATCTGGGACTGTTGGATACTCAAGGAGCTGAGATGACCAGTGCCAGTTTCTGCCTTGCTTTAACACCTCCTCAGCCTTGAGAGCAAAGGTAGTGCAGCATGGACAAGGCTTTAGCTTCAGCTTCATTCCCAGTGCTTCAGGATGTGGAATGTTGTCCCGCTCAGGGACACAAGATGTCCTGTCTTCTTCCTGGCATCTCAGGTTGAGTCCATCCTTATCTCCCACTCAGAGTAAAGAGGCTCACGCNGCAGCTCCACGTCCTTCTGCTGTTGGGGTCCCCAGAGCTGGACACAGCTCTGCAGGTGGGGTCTCTTGACAGGGGTGGACAATCCCCTCCCCTGACCTGCTGCCCACGCTGCGGGATGAGCCATGGACAGAGTTGGCTTTCTGGACATCTGCCCACGTGGCTCCACATCCAAATGCCACGAGACCGAATAAACCTGGATATCTCATCCCAGGTGTGAGGCAGTCACAGCAGGCGTGGATGGGAGATGGGCTGGAAGGGCAGCACAGGTCCTACCACCACAGAGTCCCATCAGTGAGGAAACCAACCCAAGGCAACCTGGGACAAAGCTCTGTCTGGGCTGGGAGCATCGAGGTGGGATCTGGCAGCGGATGGAATGAGGAGCCTTCTGCCATAAGTCCTGTGAATGTCCGGCACGTTCTCCTTACGGCAGCAGTGGGAATTCGCAGCTGGACAGGCAGGTTCTGCAAGCCTTGGAACGCACGCGGGAGTAGAGAGGCCTTGGCTGACACCAAGACAGGAGTTGTCTCAACAACCTGGTTGGACAACACGGACATTCAACACAGCATCCTGAAAGCTTCTTGTGGAATCCCCAAAGCCACGTGGAATGGCTGGGAGGAATGGGACAGTGTGTAATTCCACACTGCCGGTCACCCGTGGAGTGAGGGATGTCCTCTTGGCTTGACCCTCTACATCACGGGAAGGTTGAACCTCGCATGAAACCTTTTCCACATGGAGCTCAAACGGGAACTCAAGACCAAAGTCCTGGAGGGTGAGGAGAAAGGAACCAGCCCCACTCTTGACCAGACAACAGCAGCCACTGTCACCACGTTGAACGTCACCACAAGAACAGAAAAAGCTTTTTCTTTCAAAAAGTACAAAATCCTCCTCTTTGGTAGCATTGACGACAACATCTAGGAATGATCAGAGAGTCGATCTCCTGCCAAGGGAAACTGCCATGGGAACAGCCCCTGGAAGGGGAGGGGAAAGCAGTGGGGAACACCAGGGAGCCAGGAGTCCCGGGCAAGGCCCAGCCCTGCGGTACCGAGCCAGGATGACCCCAACAAGAAGGGGGAGATGGTGCGAACGTCTCAACACCCTCGTGCTTGAGGGAAGAATCCAAGGGTGGAGCCGTTGGCTGAGGGGAGTTCACGGCTCTGCAGGCCGTGATGTCCCACGAAACCCTGCTGGGCGTGGAGGAGTAGGGACGCAGGTCTGGAGTCGTGAAGCAGCATGGAATTATTGCTCTTGGGAGTTCATTTATGGGACAGAAAGGAAAATGCACAAGGACTTGAGCGATGCCCTTGGAGCTCTTCAGAGAGCACAGGACATGATCTGGTTTTTGCAAGGCAACCTCATCTTATGAAAACCCAGAGCCTTGACTGAGAGCTGCAGGTTCCCCTCCAAAAGCTGCTGCTGCTGTTGGGGATCCAGCGGCTCCAGAGGCCAAGGCTGACACTGCTTGCTCTGTTCTCCTGGACACCAAAGGAGTAAGTGCTGCAGAGCCAGGAGTGAGCAGCCTCACAAGTCCCTCAGCCCCCTGTGTCAGCCCCCAATGGAAAAGGCTAAGAAGAGTGGAATTTTCCACTGGATTTTCTCAGCCATTGATGTCCAGCTCGTTCAGAGGACTTTGTTTCCATCGACACTGAGGGGGAAGTTGCGCCAAGGAAAATATAGGTCGGATATTAGGGAAAAGTTTTTTACAGAAAGAGTGATCAAATATTGGAATGGTCTGCCCGGGGAGGTGGTGGAGTCACCATCCCTGGACGTGTTTAAAAAGAGATTGGATGTGGCACTCGGTGCCATGGTTTAGTTGAGGTGTCAGGACATGGGTTGGACTCGATGATCTTGAAGATCTCTTCCAACCTGGGGATTCTGTGATTCTGTGAAACCAGAGCGAACTGTGCTGAGCACCATCCTGCCGAAGCCTTTCACAGTAGATACTCCTGCAGCTTCTCCTTCCCCTCCTCTGGAGGCAGGGGCTGAGGAATCCAGCTGAAATTCCTGTGCTCAGGAATGCACTACGGGGCCCTGGCACAAGGGCAGCAGACACCATCTCATCGCCACGTTCCTTTTGGAGCCAAGGGTGACTTTCGAAGACGCGATGGAAATCAACGGTTTAAAATGAGCAGATTTTAGTGCACAAAAATCAATCAGGGAAATAAAAAACAAAATAGGAATCAAGCCAGAGGACCTCCAAAAAATGAAATATTTGCCCTGGGTGGGCAGCACAGCGAAAGGGCAGTGGGCATGCTTTGGTTTGCATTCCTAGGTGTAAATACATCAAGGCTGATGGAGGTACGTTGGGAATAATCCTCTTTTCCGATTGTCTTTTCCCCAGTAAGACACAAGCTTGAAGCGCAGCATGGAAACCCACACTTAGGAGGTGGGAAAAATCCCAAACAACAGCTAAACATGAGGTTGGTGAAGCTCTGGAGCAAAGTCTCCATCACTGGAGGTCTCTTAGAGGTGGGTTAAAAGCGAGGCTGGCTCAGGAAAGGGGCTGGTCCTACAGAACCGAAGACCGTTCCTGTCCTCACCAACTGCAATTTTGGAGGGTTACTGCCAGCACTGCTCAGCACAAATGTTAGAATGTCCCACAGGCGATTTTTATTAGACGTTTCCTTTGACTGGGAACTTGATTTGCGAAGATTTCCAGAAAATATCCTCTTGACCACCTCCCTTCTGGAAGACTGACTCGAGAGGCCTTCAAGAGGTGGGGGAGGACGATCAGTGGGCACGAGGGTGTATTTTCAGGAAGATAAAGCAGCTCTCTAATGAGTTCCAACCACAGCAGCTGAAAGAAGAGCTCTCAAAGTCAGGTGTTACCCTGACAAACCCTAAAGTGTCAAACTAAACGTGTCCCTCAAGGCATGAGGTGTTGACACGACACCATGGAAGGGATTTCACCCAAAGCCAGCCTCGGAAATAAAGCATTTCAGGAATCCCACCACACTCAGTGGTGACAGAGGAGCAGAAGACATCTCTCAGCACGGACACTTAGTTAAGATGAACTGGAAGCTCAGCCCCCCATCTCTCACCCCCCCATCTCTCACCCCCTCAACTGCAAGAGCATCAATGATTAATTAGACCTCTCTTAGGATGATAATTGGATGGATTTTTCCCATCAGAAATGGCTTGGTGCCCCATCCCTGGAAGTGTCCAAGGCCAGGTTGGACAGGACTTGGAGCAACCTGGGATAGTGGAAGGTGTGGGTGGAACTGGGTGATCTTTGGTCCCTTCCAACCCAAACCAGTCTGGATTCTGTAACACTGACAAATCACAAAATCCTCATGCAGCGATTTAAGCTCTGAGAACTTTGCAGGCTCACAAGTCACAGCTCTGCCCTACAGAACCTCAGTGCCACTCAGTTGAAAACATGAAGATATTTTTCCACCAAATGATAATCTGCAAAAGGCTGCAGTCCTCATTCAAGATCCTCCATCACCTGTCTTTTCAGGAGCTACTCCGGTCAAAACCCCAATAAAGAACAATTTAATGAGGCACCTGAAGCTCTGAGAGCAAAGTTGACTCAATGAATTCACATCACAGCCTTGACTTTTCCTTAGAACGGAAGGTAAATGCAGGAGATGAGATACAACATTCCCACCCACAGCTGCACGGGACACAGCCCTGGGGTCACTGCCTCCTTCCCTGCATCCACCACATCTCCAGGGTCACATCTCAGTCTCTCAGACTGTCCCTGGGGGTCACCTGCCTGCTAAACAGTCACTGGCTTGTTCTTTCCGGAGCTTTTCAAGGAATTCCTGGATGTGGCACTCAGGGCTCTGGGCTGGGGGACAAAGCGGGGATCGGGCACAGCTTGGACTCGATGACCTTGGAGATCTTTCCCAACCTAACAGATCCAGCCTGTGATTCTTTGGCTCCTCTGGATCTGTCGCAAGGAGTTTCCTTCTCTGCTCCTCCTTCAGGGCAGTGGGAGCTGCTGTCTCAGTGACCCATAAAGGAACTGGTTGATCCGGGACCTCCCGCCCGGCACCACCGGAACAGGACCGGTCAGGATGCAACACCCCATTTACAGAGCCCATTCTTCCTCCTACTCACTCAGCTTCAGCAAAATGTTGGTATTTTGCATCAAGGTGTTGTTTGAAATAAAATCCAAACATCCACACTTGAGGTTTATCTCCAAATCTCCGTCGGGGACCGACCTTCCTTCCCCAGCTGGAAGCACCAGCATCTTTGGGACATCCCTGTTTTCTTCCTCCCTATGAGGAGGGAAGGGCCACGGCCTAGCCAAGATCTGAAACACCTTTGCCTTAATCTCCCTTATTTCTTCCAGATCTTTTGGGGGGCTTTGAGTTTTTGGGGTTTGTTTGGGATGTTTAGGGAGTTTTGGGACTTCTTTTAAGGTTGCTTCACTTTGAGACAAAAACCACAGGGCTGGAGTTCCTGATTCACAGGAATTATCTCCTCTGGAGCCTCAGCGCTTCCATGGAAAGAGGAAGATCCCAGTGAGCCAAGCTGATGCCCAGACTCTTCCCTGGCACAGCAAAGACCCCCAGTCTCCAGCGGTCGCGTCCTTCACCGGTGACACCAGTGCCATGGACCTCTGTCTTTGCAGGGGGGACAGTCCCAGGAGGAAAAAAAACTTGCAATGATTTTTAACACTGGAAACAATCTGAAATCCCAGGTTTTCTGTTTCCTCCTTGTTTCGATGGAGAAACTCAAAGAAAAGGATGCTTGGGAAAGAAGCAGAGCAGCAGTTTGGTCTCCTGGGGGTGGATTGGCTCCACACCTTCTGCTTTGTCTTACCTGAGGTCACCTGTCCTGCCCCTCTCCCCTTCATGGGGTGAATTTAGAGCTGGAGAACCGGCCCTGGGCATCACCCGAGGCAGAATTAAGCTGTGCTTGCTTAAACTCAGTCCTCGCCTAGACCTGCCCCTCTGTGCTGGGTCTCCAGGGCGTGGCACCTTAAACTGGACTCGATTTGGCACTTAGGAGAGGTGAGGAACACAGGGAATGTCCCTGCCTGTGGGAAGGAAGGTTTTTACTGGACTCCAGGGCTGGAAGCTTAGAGAATAACCTGTCTAAGCCTCCATGATGAGCTGGCTTTGGCGTGGACACACCTGAGAAGATTAGAAGTCTATCGTGGTCAATCATCTCTACACGAAACACAGATAAAAATAGAGAAAGTCCAGCAACCCCTAAGGCCTGCTCCCGTTGGGCTTTGCTTCCCCCACTGGGTGTTAATACAAAACGTGGGGCAGGCAGGCGTTCTCTGTGCTGAGATTTTCGGGGAGTGGGGAGAGGAAACACCTGAGGGTAAATCAGTCTGTTCCTCTACTCAGAAATCGGGTGTTAAACCCATGGACGAGGCTCTGAACACCTAAAAAGGATCCCGGTCAGATTTTGCCATAAATATTTTGCTGAGTGCCCTGTTATGCTTTTAACATCCCCAGGGGCTCTGCCAGAGGAAGAACTGAGATTGATTCTTATCCTGCTTTTTGAAACAGCTTTTAGTGTCCTCTGTTTTCTATATGGTTTTATTAATGGCTACTGTGCAAAGTAAGGCAGGGCTTTGCTAAATTTACTAAAATCCCTAAAATTAAAACCCTAAAATTACTAAAATATTTTATTACCCAAATGATACAAGTCCATTTTAAAATAAAATCATTGGGATTGAATCATTATTTTTAAAAATAACTGAAATATCCCATATCCTAACGAAGTAGATAAATATTTGGCAGAGTTTCTGCAGGGACAACATTCTGGGCATCCCTGCCCATCACAAATAGTGTGGGAAGGGAATAGAGATCATGTCAAAGGCTCGACCTACCCTCCTGTGCTGCGACCCTCACACAGCCCACCCCACTTCTTCCTTCAGGTTCCTGCTCCAAACCTATAACTCCTCAGGGCTGCTGGGTGCTCCAAGGGTATTTGTGGGGTTTTCTGTTCTTTGCTTTGCTGCTTTAACTCTGTAACAGGTCCGTGACCTTGAAAAAGCCAAACTTCACAAATCCCAAAGTCCCAGCACCCCCACAGCCCCCTCTGTCACCGCAGGACTGCTGCTGCTGAGGGTTCTTAAAATCCAAACCTCTGTCCTCACTGATTCTTCACTGAAGTCACGATTATGAGACAGCTCAGCTCGTGTCAGGCTGAAAGGAGATATCAGCACATCCCAAAGGTGTTTCTACCCCAAATGGTGTCCAGGCACAAAAACCAGACAGACACAGCCCGTTTAACCCCGAGAAACACCAGGAGGGACCTAAAGGTACAAGTGCAAAACCAGCTAAAGCCCAGCATTCCAAACTGCCACCACAAAAATCCACTCACCTGATGGACTCTGTGCCAGGCTCCACTTGTAACCTGAATAGTCTGCTGCTAGCATGCCTGACAATGAAATGCAAGTGTAAAAGGCTGGGAAAAGGGCAAATGCTACAGCTGGGGAAGGGGGAGGGGGATTTAGTGGGGTAATTAATGTATTCATAGGAAATGCATCCTTTGGTTTACTGGGTGAGTGCAAAAATTCAGTGACCACAGAGGAGGAGAAAACTCAGTGACCACAGAGGAGCAGCAGCCCAATGTTAGGGCAGAGTAACTAAAATCTTCCTAATTCCACACAGAACGTTGTGTGTGCAAGGGGGAGGTAAAGTGGGAGGTAAGCATAAAGCACTACCAGATATTTTACAAATATTTAGATGAATGGTTTAATTGGCCCAGAGAGGCCCAGTGAGGGAAGTCTGCACCAAAGCAGTGAAATCCATCACGGAGAAGCTCAGGCCACCTCCAACAAAGCTCTCCACAATTCCTTGTGTAGAGACGAATGAGGAGCAGAAATGGCTGCCAGAGTGGAATTTCTATGCATCCCAAGAGCACGATGCTGGGAAGTCCATGAAATCCAGGCACTCCTTGGAGCCTGGGAGGAGCTCCATGTGATTTTAAGGCTCCGTGGGACTGGCTGGTTTCAGCTGGGCCGGTGCCGACGGATCACATGCGAGCACGGACATGGGCACATCCTACAGAGCGTTGAGCACATGGAGACATAAAGCAGCCATTGTGCTGGCAGAAAGGCAATCTGTAACCAGATAGGCCCTGGCTCCATCTAAAAGCCATTTTCCCAGCATTTTGCTGATTTGTTCCCCAGGAGCCTCCCTGCCACAACAGGGTGCACATTCATGGCCAAGCGGCGGGTCCAACGCCACGGGTTCTCCCCCACTGTGCCCCATCAGTGCCTCTGTGCCAGGGAATTCCGGGCTCTTAACCCAGCAGAGGTGACACGAACACCCCAACTGAGCTTTTGGAAGAAGATAATTCCTTGGGAAGGTGTTTAAAGCTTTGCTTTGATATGGGAAGCTGCAGCTGTGGTGATCTGCTGGAGCCTCGCCTTGCACTAGGTCCTGCCCAGCTACCAGGAGGTAAGTCTGGCTTTTTTCCTAGGGGGAAAAAGGGCTGGAAATGCACCTGAAGGCTCCTTTTTCTCCTCCTCCTCAAAGCACACCCTCCAAATCCAGCTAGAAAAGCATCCCTGCTCCAAACCAGCACATCCCCTGCTGCAGCAGTGCCCTGTGCTTCGGTGTCCCCAGCCTGTCTTTTATAGGACAAGGGACACAGCTTCCCCCCAGGTAGGACCTGGCCCATCCTCAGCGAGGCAAGCAATAAATCACAGCGAACACACGACTCAGACGTGGAACTTTTCATGTAAAGAGCAAGTTCTTACAGTCCACATTCCTCCTTTTTTTTTGTGCACCACCGTCTCCCACTGCCCCGGCTGCACGGCAGGTGGGGTGGGCTCCCACCTCTCTCTCCTGGGAGTATTTATCCTTGGAATGCTGCTGCCTCTGGCAGATTCCTCCCTTTTTAAACTCTGCACATCTGTTGCTAAAAACAGAAAGTTTGGGCTCTGGCCTGGTGACTGAAGGCACAGAACATTTGTGCCCAAACCATCGGGGCCGGGGGCTTGGAAGCCTCCTTTGCGCACCAAGAGAAGGCAACGATGGGTGCAGGGAGAGGGATGAGTTTGTTTTCCCTGAAAAGGAGTTTTCCAGCTGTTTTGTCCCTGTGGGCCTCACCCTGGATGTGCAAAGGGAAGATTTGTGGCACACGGACCCGCACAGACCAAATCTGTGAGGAGAATCAAGCGGTGCAAGAGCCTGTCCTGTCCTTTCCCAGGTTGGAAAATGAGAGAGCTCTGGTGGTGGCTGGAGAATTCCTTCTGCTTTGTATCTTCTGGGATGATTCAGGCCCCAGTCCCACTGCTCTGGCTCGGATGGGAGGCCCCCAGGTGAGGAAGCACATCTCCACCAGCAGCGAACACACAGAAACCCTAAAACTCAAGTCCAAGTCTTGTTAATTTTATGCTGGCCTTCAAACCTCTTAAATGTAATTCCTATTTGGAAGTGAGACTCAAACTTTTCTTTTTTTTGGCAAGAAAAATATACCAGGAACCTCTGAGAAGGACATCATAACTCATCCATGGGTCAGAGCAACGGGAAACAACCAGGAACCAATCTCACTGCTGGCTGTGATCGAACTGAAACCCCCGTGGCTGCTGATCCCCGCGACTTCAAAGGAGCTGAACATCCCCAGCAATAAAATTCCACTTCCATTAGCTCCATGTCCACCACTTAAATGCAGCAGTCCCAATTTGCACACCAATTAGAGCCCTCTAATGCTTGGGAGTACAAAGCTTTGGGGTTTTGGTGGGTTTTTCTTTCCCCTGATGGGAAGAGGTGGAAGGGAAGAGATCAGGCGGCTCAGGGGAATAGCAGAGAGCCTTTCACTGCGAGGGCTCCTGCTCAAATCTGTCCTAGGCCAGAGGAACAGATGGTCCCTCCTGAGGGCTGGGCCATGGCTTACATGAAATGAGGGATTGTCTCAGGCCACTGGTGGACAATTTATTGCAGCCACAAACACCCCGCGGGCGGTTTCTGCCCGAGAAACCCAGGGATTCCGTGGCTACGATGGAACTGCTGCCTGCCTGATCCAAGGAGCCTCATCCCTGGAGGGAACGGAGGGGAATTGCTGCCTGCGTGGTGCAGGAACCTGGATCTGGGGCTAAACCCACCTGCTTCAACTGCCATCAGCTCCTTGGACTTGCCCGTGCCAGAACACACTCACTGAACTTCCCCTGGGAGGATGGGAAGGTTAAAATCGTGGGGAAGACAGAGATGAGGAAGTTCAGGGATCTGTGGCAACAAGAAGGCAAACCCACAGGGAGAGGAAGTTTGCTACAGTCTGAGCTGGGGATGGGAATAATAATAATAATAATAATAACAATAATAACAATATCATGATTAATTTTAAACCAGTTCCAAGCTGGTGCTCCCTCAGTCTTTCTGTGTCTTCTCCAGGGCACAATTTAACTTCCCATGGGCAGATGGCAAAAAGTCCATCGAGTATCCCTGAAGCTGAAAGGGGTCCACATGAACCATCAGAAAGTGCTACCCAGAGAGGAATTTGTACAATTGTGAGGGAAGAAATTATACCAAAAGATACAAGGGTGGGAGACGGAAGTCAAATTCAGGCTTAAAAATGCCACTTGTGGCTTTGGCAAAGATTCAGAGGAAACCACTTGAGGAGAAATGGGGTTTTTTTTTTTTAATTCTTGGAACCTGTTTTACAGCTCCACGAGGATTCCAGGAGGAATCCTGGAAGTGTGTGCTCCTGACCTGGCTCCAGAGACATCCAGTGGGGACGGACCTGTGCAGCCTCTCCCGCTCCGGTGTGCCGGCCTGGGCCGGCGGAGCAGGGAAAATAGGGCGATTCCCTGGAATCTTCCTGCACAGCTGTTTACCCGCTGCGGATTACTGCTGTCACATGAGCTGCTTTACAGCAAAGCCAAGCTGTCTCCACGGGCTGAGAAGGTCACTGGGAGACAGGGGCCTGCAGGGACGGACACACCGCCCTCCTCTGCCGCTGCCTCCCCAAAGGGACACCGGGCTGCAGGAGGAGCGTTCCCCATGGGCAGAGGGCAAGGGAGGGTGGTCTCACCCCAACACCCTCTGCTCACTGGGCTCAGCCAGTGTGAGGGACAGGAGGGAGATCCCAGGGCTGAGCCTCCTGCTGTGCATTGACCAGGCTCCAGTCAAAGTGTTGGCAGCTGGAAGAGTCCTTAGGGTGACAAATTTCCCTTCTCTTCCCTGGGTGCCCAGCAGTGTTTCGGACAAGGTCACCCAAAATATCCCCAGCTGAGGGATGTTAAGGTGGAGCCGCATCCCCTCAGGCTCTTGTGCAACCTGCTGCTGCCTCAAATAACACCCCAGGCAATCCCAGAGCAGGAAATGTCCTCCTCAACCCCAAAATCTAACGGCTGAACATCAACTGAAGAGTTTCACTTGGGAAAACAGAAACCTGAAAGTTCACTGTGGCCGCTTGGGAAAATTCATTAAAAGCTCCCATCTTCCTCGCTCTGCCAGGGCAGGGCTGGTGCACGAGGAAAACCTTTCTGCTCACAGGCTCAGGGGCTGCAGGACAGGGCTCTTTACTATGCCCCAGAGGCACGAGACAGATGGGGCTGTGCTTTTAGGCTTTAAAATCAGTCCCTGCTCCGGAGATCCAATGAAGAGGATAAATCCAGGCACAGAGTGAATCCTCTGGATGTGCTCGGAAAAAAGCAATACGGGAACTCGGGAGGTCAGGCCCTGCTGAGGAAGCAGCTGAGGCTCTTAGAAAAGAGGGGCCGAGCACTTTTTAAGGCAAAGAAAACCAAGAGAAAGCTGGAGTTTGGAGACGTCCATCCAGGAAGTGGGAATGCGCATTCCAAAGAGGAGCAGGGAGTGAGGGAGAACAGAAACCACAAGTTGGCCGCAGGGAGGAAACTTTGGTGTAAAACAAAAGACCACGAGCTCGGTAAATGAAGAGCCAGCAAACCTCAGCGCAGGGAGCAGCCCCGAGTTGCAGACAGGGCATTTCTCCTTGCCCGGGGCTGCCCAGCGGGGGGAGAAGAGCTCACAAAGCCCATCTCATTTCCTAAGATGCCTCCCACAGCAACAACAGCTTGCTGGGATTTCAGCCAGCTTCCCATTTGGATCAGATTGCACCCTACACCCACTGACAGCCATTAAGGGCCCCGAGCTCACCCTGGGGTCAGACGAGCCTCCATCCATTCAACACCCAGCGACATTTTCCACAGCTCTGCAGAGGAGAGGGTGGCCTGATCCAGCCCAGAGCCACCAGGGCACCCACCAGGGAGGGCAGGGGCTGTGCCCTGATGCCGTGAACCAGCAGATTGCAGCCCGGTGCTGCCGGGGTGCAGGGGGATTAGGAAGCCCCTCTCTCTCCATCTGCCCTGATTCAGGGTAATCACAGGCTGCTCTCTCAGTTCCTCGCGTGGTGCGAGGGGCAGAAGTGGCACAGCACAGCTGGGAACAGCAGTGACATCCCCAGCCTCACCCGTGGCGCAGCCCTGTCCCATCCCAACACGGATGGGGACGAGGCTGGAGGCCCTGCAAGCCAAAATCTGCCAAAATCTGTGCTGGAAGATGCTCCAGCTGCTCCACAGCCGTGGGGACCACTGCCCATCCTCGCCCCCAGGCAGTGAGGGGTCAGTTGGGATCAGCTGAAGGAACTGCCCTGAACTCCAGACACAAATTTAGCTCTGCTCTCAGAGCTCACGAGGAGGGAGAGCTGGGACCTCTCCTTTGGGGTTTCCTGGAGGAGTGGGAGGAGCAGAGATCATGCCAGCAGCACGAAACTGTCCTGGGACCGCTGCTGTTAGGCTGGAAAATCTTCCAGAGATGGGCTCAAAAAGCTGAGGTGGGGCTGCCACAGGCTGCAGATCGTTTGGAATGAGTTGTGACTCAGAATCTACCCCACGGGAATTTTATCCTGGGAGAAAGGAGCAGCAAAGCAGAGCCTGGGTTTGATTTGGGCTTCACCTACATCCACTCGGCTCCACACCCAGCACGGATGTGTCTGGCAGAAATGGCAAAAAGCTGCTTTCCCCAGGCTGTGATGGCCCTTCCAGGAGCACCACAGCCCTCTCTGGACCCCCTGAAGAAGCTCTGCTGGCCGAGCTCTGCCGACCAAACCTCTGATCTGGGTTAGGATAAGCATGGAGGAGGAGCAGGAGGCCTGGAAAAAGGGCTCAGCAGCATCTCTGATGGGTCAGGAGAGATGCAGGACTGGGCAGAACTGGATTTCTGACCCCACCTGTGCCCTTTCCCCTAAGCCAAGAGCTGTAAATAAACCAGCACCGGGCTGGAGATGTGCAGCTTGTCAGGGGAGCAATTCCCTATCCCAGCCTGGAGCCAGAACACCGATCCCAGAGCGTGGCACTGGCGAGATCTGCTTGCAGACACCCTTCATAAACACCCCCATCCCTTCCCATCCCCATTCCTGGACTGAAATGTTTGTCTGTCCTGCTCTGTGCTTCCAGAGGTATTTAGGACAAGAAGCCCACTTTGCCGGCTGCCACTCCTTCCCTGCCTGGATCTCTTTCAGACAGAAGCTTGTCCAAGGATTAAAATTCCCATCTATTGCAGACACCCCAAAAAACCTGCTGTGACCACAGAGCCACGTGCCCTGACAGCCCCACACACCCACAGGGGACCAGCAAAGCTCAGGATGTGGCTCTCAAAGCCAAGCTGGTGGGGATTTCGTCACCATAAACTGAAAAAAACCCACCTGAAATGGTGGTTTAACATGGATTTAACGTGAATGTTGGTGGTGGTAAAGTCAAATGAAAAGTCTCATTTAAAAGATCACAGAACTGTGGAATGGGTTGGGTGGGAAGGAACCTCTCAAGGTCATCCAGCTCCACCCCTTGCCATGGGCAGGGACACCTTCCTCTATCCCAGGGTGCTCCAAACCCTGTCCAGCCTGGCCTTGGACACTTCCAGAGATCCAGGGACAGCCACAGCTTCTCTGGGAATTCTATCCCAGCTCCTCAGCACCCTCCCAGCCAGGAATTCCATCCCAATATCCCACCCAAATCTCCTCTTTCCCAGTGGGAAGCCATTCCCTGTGTCCTGTCCCTCCATCCCTTGTCCCCAGTCCCTCTGCAGCTCTCCTGGAGCCCCTTTAGGCCCTGCAAGGGGCTCTGAGCTCTCCCTGGAGCTTTGGTTTCTTGAAGAGAGAGAAAAGCAGGATCCAGGGAACACAAATACATCCTCTCTCCAGCACCTATCCTGCGCTGAGCAGCTCCTCGTGAACCCACCGGGATTACTGAGGGGTTGTGAGATGAAGGTGCAGAAGCCTGGGCAAATATCATACAAATCCAACCTAAACCCACAACAAATCCCAGCCAAGCATCACATTCAGAGTGTTCCCAACCAGACTGACCAGTTCCTGGTTTGGGATGAAGAGTCACCGTGTGAATTGTGGGATTTAACAAAAACCAACTGGGATCCATCAAACACGAAACTTCCCAACACGACAACTCAGAAGACAGTGTCAGATCACCTGAATTCCCCAACGGAAATTCAGGATCAGCCAAAAGAATTCCAGCCTCCTGTTAGGATGGCAAAGATGGGAACTGCTTTAGGTAGTCAGACCTGCTTTAAATTCTTGCACCAGCCATCAGGCAGCTCCTCTTTCAAAATTTATGGCTAAAGAAGAAATCCTGCCCGGCCTGGAGTCGCTAGCAGTCCTGCTCCTGTCCCTCTTGCAGCCCAGAACAAAAGGGAACATATTGCAGCTATGCTGAGAGAGGAGGGCTGCTGTCTGCTCCTTTAAATGTAACGTTAATGCCTCGTAATCAGCTTTAATTTTTAAACAGACCCAGCCCTCCTGTCCATTTCCCCTAATTCGGGACACGTGGAAGGTAAATGGCCTGCGCTTAAACCGGGCCAGCCTGGGCTGTGACAGCTGGGGAGCCTGTAAGTCTCAACTGCCTGATCACAGGAATGGATGTCAAAACTCACCAGGGGAGGGGAAACGGGGAGGGCAAGGGAGGTGCTGGAGATGCTGTGAGGTCAGGGAGAAGCCAGGAGACAGGGCCAGACGGGGCACAGCTCGTTTACGGGGTGGAAGCTCCCCGAGACCATGGGAGAGATGATGGAAGCGATGGAACTTGGCGAGCCAAGGCCTCGGCAGCGGCTCCCTGCCCCAGGGAAGGGGTTCCTTTCTTGGGGTGTTGGGAACATCGGCATGGACACGCTGAGCAGGAACAGCCGGTGGCTTTTAGGGACAACAGAAGATCCTGCCAGGAACTGAGTGACCCCTGGTGCCTCCCCAGGGCGCTGCCTCCTCCCTCTGTGATCTCTAACGCAGGTTTGGGGCTAAAGAGCAGCCTGGAGACTTTGTGTGAGGCTTGGATACAGAACAGGGGCATAAAACCACCCAGGAGGCTCCTTGTGCTCCCCTGGCACCGCTGCCCTTTCAAAGAGGAGAGAGGCCTTGGAACAGCCCAAGGGCTCAACATAGATAAATATTTTTCCCCAAGAATCATGGAATAGTTTGGGTGGGAAGGGATCTTAGAGATCCAGCTCCAACCCCTTGCCATGGGCGGGGACACCTTCCACTATCCCAGGGTGCTGCAACCTGGCCTTGGACGCTTCCAGGGATCCAGGGGAAGCCACAGCTTCTCTGGGAACTCTGTGCCAGGGCCTGCCCACACTCCCAGCCAGGAATTCCTTCCCAAAATCCCATCTGAGCCTGCCCTCTGGCAGTGGGAAGCCATTCCTGTAAGCCCCATTCCAGTAAGTCCCATTACACACCGGAAGGCCGCTGTCAGGTCTCCCTGAAGCCTTCTCTTCTCCAGGCTAAATAAAGACAATAAAATGAGCTTTCCCTACCCCAAAAGGCCAAACTGTGCCCATAAATGACCGCTCTGTGTTCCCATCAAGGGACTTTTTGAGGAAGCCCAACGGGATCCGCTCCAGCCCCTGCCCGTGCCGGGCTGTGCGGGGCCGGTTCCATCCCACACCTGGGAACGGGACCCAGGGAAGCTCTGCCCATGGATGTGGCACAGCAGGGACTATTCTTAGCCCCGGTTGGTGGGCAGACAAATCCTAATCAGCAGCAGCAGCCGCCTCGTCAGCAGTGCCAGGATGTCAGAGCAAAGCCGGCCGGTGGCCGTGACAGCCCCGCGTCACAGGGACAGCTCGGGATTAGTGCCGGCAATCAGCCGGGACGGGCAAACGCCACGGGAGCCATGGGTGGCTCCAAAGGGCAGGGCAAGGTGTGCCAGGGATCGGCCCTGATGGGAGGGGTTGCTGCAAACAGCAGCACTTTGGGGGCTGGGGAGCGTTCTGGCTCTTGGCAGACTGGGAATGAGCTGGCTGCTGGCTGCTGGCAGCGGGGATGTGGCCGGCGTCCCATAATCCCAGCAGGGAATTCCTGGTCACACACAGCGGAGAGCCAGAGGCTGGCAGGGAACGGGTGTGGGCACAGGGATGCAGTCAGGAACCCTCTCTGCACAGGGCACACGCAGGGAAGTGAGAGAGGTTGGAATCATGGAATTGTTAAGGTTGGAAAACACTTCCCAGATCGAGTCCAACCGTTCCCAGCGCTGCCAAGGCCACTGCTGACACCCCTGTCCCCAAATGCCACATCCACAGGGATTTGAAATCCAAATAGGGATGGGGACTCCACCCCTGCCCTGTTCCAATACCTTTCAGTGAGGAATTCTTTCCTAATATCCTAAACCTCCCCGATGCAATTGGAGGTGTTTCCTCTGGTCTTGTCACTTGTCCCCTGGGAGAGGAGACCCAGACTTGACGAGGACTAAGCTCCTTTTAAGTGAGGTTTATGCCAAGGTATTTCACTCTGAGTCCAACAGCTCCACTGCTGATAATTATTCATTTATACACAGCAATTTGTCCTTTAGGAAACACCTCTCCCTGTTCCTGGAGCTGCTCAGCAAAGCCAGGAATCCACTCTTCTGCTCTCCTTGCTGGCAGCCACTGGCATCTCGTCTACCCTCTCATCTGAAACACACCCGCAAAAATGATTTTCCTCACCTTTCCTTCAGATTGGGATTAAATCCTACCTGTTTCAGGGCAAACCTTCATAATAAAATTCTGTTCCCACCAGGGGGGCCCTACAAAAAGCTGGACTGTTTCCTTCCTGTCCTCCTGGATGCAAACATGCTGATCTGCACTTTGCCAAGCTGCTAGCGACTCATTTGGCTCCATATTCCCTAAAAAGGAGATCCAACAGGAAAAACATAAAACACTACTTTTTAAAAAGTGACATTTGCAGCCCCTAAGCCTCCCCCCCTGAAATTTACCAATATTTTTCTCATGTGAAAAAGCCACCAGGCCCCAGTGGCTCAGCGTTGCACCTCCCTATCCCGAGGTATCCCAAAGCAAGGACAGGGATCCCAAAAACCCGTGCTGGGTTTTCCCAGCGTATCCGAGCGTTTGCGCTCTCTGGGAGACACACACAGGACAGGGAACAGGATCCCAGTCCTGCCCTTCCCTCCTGGATGTGTTTTCCACTGCAAACAGCCCTCAGAGAGCCAGGTGGGACCGGCAGCCAAGCTCCAGGCCCGGAGCTGCCGAGAGGAGCGTTCCCATTTCCCATCTGCGCGGCCAAGGGTGGGGACAGCTTCCCACCTGTTGACTTTGTGTGGGAAGCTCGGCAGCCTCGCCCAGAACTGAAGCTTTTCCAGCATCTAAACCTCTTCCCACACCGAAACCACCACCTGGAGCAGCAGTTCCGTGTGGCACCGTCACCCCAAATGCCGCTGGGGGCTCCTTTATCCCGCACGAGACGCTCGGGTGCTGACGCCTCCTCGCCGGGGTTTGCGAAAGCAGGGAGCTCGCTAATCCCCCCCCGCCCACGTCAGACCCTAATGCTCTCCCCGGGCTTCCATCACAAATGCTGGCTCGCCCCCAGCCCTAAGCATGGCCCCCTTTGGTTGGAGGGAGAGCAGGGACTGAGTTTTGGGGATGGCTGGGGGGATGCAGAAGGGCAGGACTCGGTGTAGGCTCCTCTCAGTGTCCCCCTTTGTGCTCCCAGCAGCACGGGGAGGAGATCCAGCAGGAAAACGTGCTCTGGGGACAGGAAACGGGCAGCCAAGGGGGACAAGCAGGATCCACCGGATCTCTGGCTGGGTCAAGCTCCGCTCTGTGAAATTAATGCCCTGGTTATGGCTCGATCCCACATCCTCCACTGCCTCTTCCTTTCCAACTCTTCCCACTGTGCCTCATTCCATGCCTGGTTTGAATCCTGCTGGGCTGGAGCTTGGAGCATTCCACTCCTCTCACCTTCAAAACCAACCCCAGATTTGTGACGACCCCGAGGCTGTTAAACCCTCCTCGGTCAGAGAGCTGCTCTGCCCCTCCCGGGCAGCCCTGCGCAGGCACAGCCCCGCCAGGAGCCTCATCAATATTTCAGGATGCAGCCGGGAAGCCCTGGCAGCTTTCAGGGCCCCCATGGATCAATGGCAAACAAAAGGCTGCAGGAGGAGGACGCTCCAGCACCGGCACCGCTCCTTCCAACGCTCACCGAGCCTCTCTCACTCCAAAAGCAGCTCCAGAGCACAGAGCTTCCTCTGAGCAGAGCATTTCCCAGCATTTTCAGGGGTTGGGGCTGCCACGATCCCCTCCACTTGCTCTCCATAGTCCTCTGTTTAATGCCAACCACTTAGGAACGAAACCAGCTGAGCCTCCAAGCGCGGGGTCACCTCTTCCTATGTCCCCACCCCGAGCAGATGCTGCGGAGGAGCAGGAAAACCATAATGCACTTAGTTGGTTTGGCACTGCATGGGAGCAGGAGATCTTGTTTCCTTCAGCTGGGAATGTAAGAGATCACAAGATTATCCACAGCCCTTTCGCGGTTCGGCCACGTTCCTGGGCTCCCTGCGAGATATCCAGCCCTAGATTCCAACAAATCCATGAATATATGGAAGTTTCCTCTTTTTAGCCATCTTGGTTGTCTTGTATATTATTATTATTATTAGGCTATGTTCCTGGGCTCCCTGCAAGATATCCAGCCCTAGATTCCAACAAATCCATGAATATATGGAAGTTTCCTCTTTTTAGCCATCTTGGTTGTCTTGTATATTATTATTATTATTATTCAGATAATTCCAGAGAAGGAATGGGAAAAATGCAATAGTGAGATAGAAACAAAAAATAATAATAAAAGAGAGTAATTACACTTAATGGCTAAAATCGGGAGTGAAACACCTTGCCTGACCTCCAGAAATTTTTATAGAAATCATGGAATGGTTTGGGTTGGAAGTGAGTTAAAAATAATCTCTTTATGGATAGTGGACACCTTCCTCTATCCCAGGTTGTTCCAAACCTGTCCAAGCTGGCCTTGGAAACTTCCTGGAGTGTCAAACTCTCTCCTTTTCCCTATCAATAAGATGGGGATAAATCTCTATCCTACGCTTCCAGATGGGATTTTTCCTCAGAAAAGTCCTGCAGAAGGGTAAGAGCATTCCCAGAGAGAAGCATTTATTGGGAACATCAGCAAATGAAGACCTTGCAAGCAACAGCGAGCAGGGGGAATTTGCTGGTCAGGACCATTCCGGCTCTGGCAGTTGTTTTCCCCAAATCACTCCCCATTCCACCTCCTCTGGACAGAAGGGCACAGAGTGGTTTGTTCCTGCTGCATCCATCAGATGGTGTCCAGGAGGATGCTCCCACTCCCAGCCCGGTTACGGAGATAAATCCCGGCGGCAGTGCCAGCGCTGGAAATCCATCTGCTCTCCCTCCCCAGACAGGGACAGCAGCAACGGATACCAACATCTCCTCCATCCCTGAGGGATATATATTAGCTGGTTACGTAAGGAACCAACAGCATGGAGCTTCCAAGGACTCCAAAGCCCTTCCCCTTAATACCACCGGAGATTAGAGCGAATCGAAGGAGAGTGGAAACCAGGCGAGGGGCTGTGGGCGAGGTTTTGCTCACAGGAAAATGCTGCAGTCTCTCCCCTTAATGCACTCTAAATCCCAGCTGATTTCCAACTCGGCTGCTAGGAAGGGAAAAAAAAAGAAAAAAGAAGAAAAAAAAAGGAAAAAAATAAAATGAAATAGCCCAGCCTGCATTAAAATGATATCAATGCTGGGAGAGTGAGGTGGAGTGACTCAGGGAGGGTGTGGAGAAGGGGAGTTTTTAGGGGAAGCATCCAGAGGAATCCAGACCGTGAAAGCATTCTGGAAGCAGAGCAAAAAAAGGAGCCGGGGTGCAGATCTGCTTTTCCAAATCTGATTAGTTGCTGGTTTTGAGCATCCAGGGTCAGATCCTGCCTCCGATAAACACGCAGCACTTATCGCCCTCACGCCAGGCTGCCGGCAGAATAAACACAATCCTGCTCTTCCCTCGGTGCCAGATGCATCCCCAGCTCCGAGCACAGGGATCTCCCTTCATTCTGCTCCCTCTTCAGGCTGGCTGACTCCACAGCAAGGGAATCCAACCAGCTCCGAGCCGAATTCCTCTTCCCTCCACTGCAAACTCAACATCGACGTCTCAAAGGGAGCGCGCTCCCGGCTGGATGAGGATTTGGATGGAAGTCAGCCTCAAGCTCTCACCTAAGCAGGTTTCTGCTTTCAATGCAAAGTGACAGCTCTGCCACCCAACCTTGGCCCCACCTTGGGCAATTCATGTCCAAAAAACCCCACCCTCGAGGTGACGTTTCTTCACAACTTCACCCTTTGCGCCCTTTTCCTGCTGATTTTGACACCTCCTTCCACTTCATCCAAATAACCGGTGGGTTCCTTGGATAATGCCATAACAACCAGTCTGAGCTTGGAAATGATCCCAGAATCAGGCTGGGAAAGACCTCTGGGATCACTGAGTCCAACCTATGACCCGACACCAAGGCTCCAAGTGCCACGTCCAGGTGTTCCTCGAACACCTCCAGGGTCAGGCAGGAGCACACAGCCACGGGAGGCAGTGGATGGGCCCCAACGAGGCACATTTGCACATTCCATTCATCCCTTGGAGAGGTTTCTATGGATTTACAGTTTTATTTCTAGTTTGAAGAGCTGCAAAAGTCACCGGATGTGGCAGAAGGGACATAACAGGTGAGAAATGCATCAGAGAATCCCTGGAACCAAGGGATGGTGGGAAGATGGAAAATAAAGCAGGAGGAAAACGAGCCGAGGCTGACTCAGGAGCAGCCACCAAGAGCAGAAAAAAAGCCCTGAGAAGGGCAGGAAATAAGCAATAAAATGTTGGTTAAAGAGTTTTGGAGATGAGTTTATTACAGCACCAACTAATTGTGTTAATTGATCAAGCCTGGCCCTTCCTATGCTGGGCACACACCACAGAGAAGTTTTCCCAAAAAAAAAAAAAGGACTAAGAGCCAGCTGGCAGAGGAGGGGAAGAGCAGAGCCACCAGCACCACGGGAGCAAACAGGGGGTGAATGCTCCCATTCCACCCTGAGATTACAACTCACAACTGGTGAGTGACCCCCTCCCTGAGTGAGGGAGGAGCATTTTACCACCAAAACCGTGACATTTCAACAAAAAGAGAGGAAAAGGCTGTTTTTAAGAGCCTAACTAAAAAAACCCAAAATAAAACCTTTGCAGAGGCCTTACCATTGGCATCCTGGACTCCGGTGAGCGCCCCGACCGCCGCTGCAGTTTCCCCAGACAGGACAATCTGTCCCCCTCCTTGAAGGGTGGCCTCGGCCAGCGTGGCTACGGCGTGGGCAGCGGCTTCACTGCGGGCAGGCAGAGGGGAGAGCAGGGTTAGGAGCACCAAAGGAACAAATCATTCTGTTTTAACCAGGAAACACACGCCAAGGGAACAATCCAGAGCACAGGGATTCATGCCTGGCCTGGATGAAGTTATGCAGAGCGGGAAATGCACGCTGGAGGAGGAGTGGATGGGAAGAAGCTGCTTCCACTGGGTTTTTTCAGCTTGCAGGTCAATTAGAACACCCCTGTGTTCTCACTGTTGCATCCTTGCACTTGGGATTGGCTAAAACTTCAAGTAGTTATTCCACATGGCTCCTTCCTGCCTCCGGACTCAGGTGCCAGACTTTTGGCACTGGCACATCCTGGGGCTCTGCAGATTTCAGAGCTCTGCCTTCATCCCTGGTTCTGCCAGTTCACCTTGCCCTGGGCCAGGCCCAGAGCTTGCCAGGACCAGCATCACCAGCTCTGGCTTCAACTCCTCCCCAGCCAAGTGGTTTAATGATTCTTTTTAACGAGTGTTATTTTCAGCAGAGTGCTGGGAAATTTAAATTTCTCCACACAAACGAGGCCAGGCCAAAAGCCCTTCTTGTGCAGCAGCCCTGCTGTGAGAACAGCAGCAGCAGGTATTTAGGAAGGACTGTGCACAATCCTTCCCTTCCCACACCCTCCCAGCTCCCCAGACACTGCCTCTGGACCATCAGCTCTGATTTGTCTCTAATCCCCTTTGAAACCCATCTACACCTTTTGCTTCCCCAGCACCCTGGAGCAAAGAGTTCCACATTTAATTAGAAGAAAAAAATTGTATTACGGTGCTTCACAAACTCCTGGCTGGGCGGCCCTTTAGTCTGATATTGTGAGAAACAGAAAATCAAACCTTTCCTTTTTTGTTTTCCTCACGATTTCATCCATTTCCAGTGATCTCCTTCCCAAGCTGAAGAGCCCCAGCCCACTGTGGCACAGATCCTTCCTGGGCTTTGATCACTCTTGTCCTTTCCAGACCTTTTCCATCTGAGTGGTGACCACTTCCCACACCATTCAGGATGTGAATGCACCATCAGTTACTCCAGAGGCCTAATCCTGGCTTGTCCTTTCTGCCTTTCCTTATAATTCCCAATACTCAATTTATTCTTTTGACAATATCTGCTCAGCAGTGGTAAAACATTCCTGAAGCCAAATTTCCTACCAATTCTTACCTTAATGAGCTAAAAAAGCAGAGATTTCCTTTGGCTTCCCCATGGATGCTCCTCCTCTGCTCATTCTCTGCTCGACCAATTGACTCAAGTATTTTCCAAGTATTTTCCCAATTTTTCCTTCTCTTCCCTCATTTCCTGCTCAGATGCCAAACACTTTCCTACTGCATCCACTCAGGGTGGATTTGCAGTTCTAAACAGCCCCTCTGTGTCTCAGAGCAGCTCTTAAACACTCTTAGAGCACCAGAATATTTTCTTGTCTGGCTTCCCTACCGCCCTGGGCACATCCTTCTCCTGAGCCTGGAGCTCTGGGAAGGCTTTGTCCCTGCAGGAAGACCAAGGGCAGCTCAGCAAACCTGGGATCAGGTGTAACCCCATGCCCAGCCTTCCTACTTTAAAAGAAAAAAAAACCACGTAGAGAAATCTGGAATCCTGGAAATGTGCAGGATAAAATCCTGCAAGTTGGATTTGGGGAGATGGGGCTTTTTCCTGTAACTCCAGTGTCTTGAAAAGATCATTTGCTTTTAAAAGGGAATTTTACAGGGAAACTATTAGTAAAAAAAAAAAAAAGCCTATTTGACCAACCTCATGTAGCAGACAAGAAATATCTCAAGGACCCGTACCTGGACCACAAAGAGCAGAAACAGTTCTAGGTGTGTTGGGGATTCAATCCCAACAGAGATTTGGGAGCAAACTGGGATCAAAGTGATTCCTTCAGCAGTTTCTGGATGGAACAAGGTCTTGGAGGTTTATTCCAGCTACCAGCAGTGTGGCCTTGTGCCCTGTTCTACCCCCTGGCTGCTCAGCCAACAGCCTCAGAGCAGGATCCTGGTTTGGGTGAGGAAAACTCTTGTCCACGCCTCAGCAGTGGGAAACCTCCTTCACTGCTGTGCTGTGATTTCCTACAGTGTCCCTGCTCCCTCAGGGAGTGCCACAGCCATTTCCAGGTTTTAGGAACAGCAGGACAAGTTTAAGCAGCTCAGTAGAGCTGAGCAAAAATATTTTATCCTGCTGGGTGGACATGTGGAGCTACACCTCAGATCTGAGTGCAGCCAAAACAGAGCTCCTTCCAGCACTGCAGCTCCTTCAGCTTCTACTTCAGAAAGACTGGGGAAAAAAAAAAACCCCAAAAACAGTGGCCAGGGGAGGAAATTCTGATTCTGAACAGAGCAGGAATCAGGAGCTGTCCTGCACACACCTGGACACCGCCTGCCACGGGAATTCGCTACGGAAAAGCCTCTCTCAGGAGGGTCCAGAGCGGACTCTGCACCATTAGAAGGACACCCAGGAAGGAGCTGCCAGGCCCAGGTTGTGCCAGCTGTCCCCTCTCCAGGTACCTGTTAAGTGCCATGGTGACAGTGGCTCCCTGCTGCATCTCCTGCGACGCTGCCACCGCCGCCTCCGCTAACGAAGCCACCGCCTGCGTGGCCTCCGATGCCTGCGTCGTCTGGATGGTCATCTCCCCGCCCTGTAGCGTCGCCCAGTTCTGCTCCACCTGCAAGGGGAACACAGGGAAAGGCTGTAGGAGCAGGCATCGTCCCCTCAAGGGCTGGCTGCTTCCCAAAAAGAAAGAGACGGATCATTTCAAGAGGTTTTCATGGAGTCCTGCAGGTGTCCGGCGCTGGAAAAAGGGAGGGAGGCTGGGATCCACCTGAGGTTCATCAGCCATGAGGATCATATTCCATAAAGATCCATAAAAGTCCTCAAAAACCCAGAAATCCCTCTTGTCCAGCCAAATCCTGAACAAAACAGGGCAGTGCTGTTGTTGTTGTCGTACTCAGATCACTGCCTGCCAGCCTGGGCTGTACATTAATTAGCTGTGCTTAATGGCCATAAATTAAAACACAGCAAGTTCCACCTCACCAGGAGGAAGAATTCCTTCCATGGAGAGTGGCAGAGCTCTGGAACAGCTGCCCAGGGAGGCTGTGGAGTCTGGAGATATCCCAAACCCACCTGGATGTGCCCACCTGGACGTGTCCCTGTGTCACCTGCTCTGGGTGAGCCCGCCTTGGACTGGACAATTTCCAAAGGTCCCTTCCAACCCCAACTATTCTGGAATCCTGTGCTTCCAGCATGGATCACATCCCTCAGGGAAAGGGGCTGTGTTTTCCTCCCTGTTTCTATTTGCACCCATCCACTGACATTTTGGGGACTGTCCATGTTCCCATCCAGGATTTATTTGGACAGCACCTGTGACCTCGGATGGGATCGAGCCATATTGCTTAATAAAAGACGATGGTGGCTGGAAGTGTTCATGTATCCCAAGGTATTTAAAATTCCCTAACTCCAGACCTCCCCATAGATGATTTTCATATTACCAAAAGTTCACCCAGTTGCTCGTTTTCCCCCATGTTTTCATTTGGAGCTTCACAGCTCAGGAGATAATGATTATACGGCCACAAAATCCACCAGGATGAGAACTAAAACCATACTTTGGACCAAAGAAGTGCAGGATCTGCTGACAAATCCTACTGGCTGCTTTGCAAGATGAAGATCTCCCTCCATCCCCATCCCTGCTCCCATGCCCATAAACATTTCAGGACACTCACCAACTGCTGAGACACACAAACAAAAATGCTGTAGAAGGTGATGGAAAAAACACCTCAATCCCTTGGGATGGAGAAGGATAAAAAGTCCAGAAAAGCAGAGCTGGCTCAAGGCTCAAGGTAAAATTTTGCACGAGGAAATTTTGCTGCCTTTGGGCAAAGGTTAATCCCAAAACAGGATGGAGAGGGAGGGAGGGAGAACCCGAAACTGCGGGTGGGAAGGGCGACCTCAGTGACGCACGGTGCCCTGTGAAGGTGCCCAAGGTGTTCCAGAACAGGGATGGAGGAAGGAAAGAAGGAAAAGAAGCTGGGACTGCCCAGGCCCTGCTCCACAAAGGTTGAGCTGCTGAGATTCTACAGCTGAGAGGGGACAAAAGGACCTCAAACCCAGCCAGATCCATGGGCAGGGACACCTTCCACTAACCCAGGCTGCTCCAGCCTGGCCTCGGATGGGCGAGCCCCATCCAGCCTTATTTGTGCCTTTGAAAGATTTCTTTCAGCGCTCAGGAGATAAAACCGGTTCTTGAAAACCCTCAAAGCAGCTGCAAAGTACTTCAAGGTCACTCCGGGCTGTTTCACTCCGCGTCTGAGATGGGAACAGGCTCTGTGGCCAGCAAAGCTGTTCTGTGCTGCCACCTCTCGCCGCGACAGCCCAGCCAGGCAGAGCAGGAAAGGGACAGAAAGGGACCTGCAGCCTCATTTAAAGGTGGGTTAGAAGCCAAGAGGGCAAAAAAAATCTTTATAACTTTAAGGGAATGTTTCTTAAATACACAGAAAAAAAATATTATTTTTTATGTATTATTTGGTAAAAAAAAAAGGGGGAAAAATAAATGTTTGCAAGTTCGAGCGTTCAGATTTAGGCACGGAAATGCCAAAAACAATTACAAAATAAATAATCCATGGGAGGTATAAAAAAATGTGTGAAATTCAGACCTAAGGCTTCCCCTATAACTGTGTTTGTAGAGCCCTGAGTTGAAATAACAACAATTCAGCACTTTCTATATGAAATTACAGTCTCCTGTTCTGTGCTAGCCCTTAACTCTGCAAGCTGGCTGTTTGCTGGCACCACTGAGATTTTTAGGGAAGTTCAGCCAGGCCATCCAGCAGCCCCGTGAAGCTGAGGCAGCTCCTCACCTCTCCGTCAGCCACTGCAGAGTAATTGACTTGTGCGACGGTGACTGTGGTGGGCAGCTCGGAGGCGTCGGCCAGCGTGGCCACCGTGGCACCGGTGCCAACCTGTGGAGGAGAACAGAATAATGCATCTGTTACTGCAGGGAATGTCCACGTCACTCAGGCAGAGGGGCTCTCACCCGCTCTCAGGTTATAAAGAATAAAGGAATTTGCTGTGAGGGTTGGAGATGGGATGTTGGAATAGGTTGTGCGGGGAAATCGTGGATGTCCCATCCCTGGAAGTGTCCAAGGCTGGGTTGGATGGGGCTTGGAGCAAACTGGGATGGTGGAAGGTGTCCCTGCCCATGGCAATGAGAGGATCTTTAAGGTCCATTCCAACCCCCTCACACTCCAGGATTCTGTGACCAATTGTAATTGCAGAGCTCGCGGAAAGCACGGAGCTGTCTCCAAGGGCTGGGGGAGGAAATCCCAAGCTGGAATCACGTTAATCCATGGCAGGTTCCAGACTGGAAGCAAGCTTTGCACATCCCTCACGCTGTCCCCATGTCCACAAAGGCCTCACCGTTCCCCCAGCCTCAGCAAGAGCAGCTGTGGGAGCACGGTGGAGTCAACTCCCTTCTCCCACGAGGTGGGAGTCACTTAAAACCCACCCAGCAGTCCTGGCTCGGAATTCCCTGCACACCCTCCTGGCTTCCCATTCCCTGGGTCTCATCTCCAGGCACCTGGCAAACATTAGCTCATCCTCAATACCCCTTTGGAAATCGCCTTTTCCCCGTTTAACAGCTGGGAAAGGACAAAGGCAGGGAGATGGGCAGCTTTGTCTGTAAGGAGAATTAAATATAAATGCCAGGAAGTCAGTGGGATCTCAGGTGTCCAGCACCTGAAAGGGCATCAGTGAAAGGGAAAATGTATGGACAGGTGAGCAAATAGAACCAGCCTGGCAAGTCTGCTGGGCCTTGGGGGGGAACAGGAAACTGTGAAAACCACTGAAAAGCTTCATTTGGGGAAAAAAATCCCTACTCATACACCCAGTTTTTATCTTCATTACGTCTGAGAAAATTACGTCCGAGACTTCACTAAAAATGCGATGCTCAAGAGGGACAAAGTGCTGGGCCTGGTTAGGAACCACCATCAGTGGTGGTTTGGAGGCACAGGGGAAACTGAGATTCAAATCCACTCCCAACAAGGAGTTTGTGGGAAATTTCAAGAGAAAACCAAATTTTTTTGACATCCTGAGCTGGCAGAATCTGCCTTCCCACACAGGGAAAACAACAGCAGCAGCAGCGAGCCAAAAACCACTGTTAGAGGAATCCTTATTCCATGGGGACAAATATGTATTTGGTGTTTGTAATAAATATATTACACTTCAGGTGTAAGATGAAGAGCAGGGGCACAGAAATACCTGATCTGCTAATTAAACTACATTTTATGCCATGAAAGGAAGGCAGTTCCACCACCTCCCCTCCCACGGGCACCTCAGGTGTTGTGTGGTGACTCCATGAAATGGATTTGTTGTAAGTGGGTTCATTAAACTCAGATCAAATCCCTGAATTGTTTGACCACATTGCAGAAATCCTTGCACTGGAGAACAAGGGGTGGGAATGGAGAAGAGAGAGGATGAGGATGGATCTTTGTGTGGGAGCTTTGTGGGGTAAGACACGATAAAGACAAAATTCCTGAAGGACAAGTTTAGCTCCTGAAAGGAGCTTCCTTAAACCACCTCCCTGAGGCTGGAAACGGAAAATCCAGGGAGTTCCTCTCACCTGGATGAGGGACACGGTGCCATCGGGGTTGCTGAAGGTTTGTACCACGGTCTGGGAGGGCACCAGGTGGGCGATGCTGTGCGTGGTCGTGGTCTGCAGGGTCTGCTGGTCCTCGAAGGCGTAGAGCAGGTCCTCGCGCCCGTGCTGCTTGTAGCAGTTCTTCACAATGGTCCGCAGGGCCTGGGTCCAGGACACCTTCCAGCAGAAGGGAAGAGGGGACAGTCAGTNCTCTCATCTTTTCAACCTTCTGGTCAGGACTCTATAAGTTTCCCTCATCAGGGGAGATTCCATAAATCATGGTAAAGTGATATCAGTCCAGGAAAGTTTTCTGAACCAGCACAGCGCTGAGATTTGCACGTTTGTCTTTACTGGGGTCTATCGGGCGGTTTGCAACAATTCGCCAACGAACAACCCCAATATTTAATCTCCCTCTGCTCATCCCCCCATTTCCCCAAGGAACTCACCCTGGAGAGCCACCTGATGCAGTGAAGATGTCCCTGCTCACTGCAGGGGTTGGATGAGACGACCTTTAAAAGTGCCCTTCCAACCCAAACCATTCTGTGACTCCATTCAGCAGAAAACCACGGTGATTTGGGAAAGCACCAAAATGCAGCCACAGCACCATTTCCAGCCTCGCCACCCAACCAGCCCTGAACCAGCCTGCCCAGGTCCTGCTGCCTCCACACCATGGTGCCTTCCTTCCGTTATCTCTGCGACAGGCTGGTAGAAACTTTACCCAAGACTTCCCACCCAGTTCTCTCATTTTTCCTGGCTCACTGCACATCCATGGCTCTTTCCTTTAAGCACAGAGCTCCCTGCTGCTCAGGAGGGCACAGCATCCCTCCCCTCCTTCAGGAGGCCAGCACGCAGACTCTTCCTTCTGTCCCTCAAGGGAAAAACCACTCCCAAACACCATTCTGCAGGCCCCTGTGCTCCATTTGGGGGCAGACAGGGGAGACACCTGTTGGAACCCAAAGTACAGGGAATGTTTCTCTGCCTGTTTTGAAGGGTTCTACCCCCCTGGACCACACTGGTTTTGACCTTCATCCATGGAGAAAATTACCGACACTCTGGGGAGAATTAGAATCTACACTGGTGTGAGCGAGGTGATAGAGGAGTTTGTAAGAGTGTCACAGGGGGAAGAATTTAGAGGTTTGGGGTTTATTAATGTAGTAAATAGATAAAAGCTAAAAACTTCAAACTGGAGGATTGTTGTTGTTCTCCAGACCTTCTTCTTCTTCTTCTACTGCTCCACATTCTGCAGTAAAAGTAATTTAGGGTGATTGGATGAAAAATTCCGCAGTTCCTGTGCACGCAAGAGGGTGATTTATTGAACATTGGTAGAAAAGTAACAATATCTTTCATTTTAAGCTTCCATTGGGTAATTTACCTTTAAAAGGGCTGAGTAATTGTGATAAGGGTGCATTCTTTTGGTATTCTCTACAGGGTACTGTGTCCAGCACTCTGTTCCTCTGATAAGACTTACTAAAACAACGATCTTGAAGCAAAGAATCTGAAGACTCCTCTCGTCCTTTCAACTTTCTAGCCAAGACTCTATAGATTCCCCCCCCCACCAGGGGGGATCCCATAAACCACAGTAAAGTAATAGACACCCACCCGCTGCTTCTGTTCCTCCGTGCGGACGTCGCTGCGGACGTTGGCCCACGGAATGTCCTCGGGCCACCAGATGGGCTTGCAGCTCTCCTTGCCCCAGCCTGGCTTCCCACGACCCGTGGAATACTTGAGCATCTCGGGGATGAAGGCTCTCAGCTGTGCCTGGAACAAAGAGAAGGTTGAGAGGCGTTTAGGAATTCACATCTCTGGTGAGTTTTTTTGCACAGAATTTTTGTGTCCAACTTCCATCCTGTTGGAGCTGGAAGAGGCCTGAATGCCCAAGGAAGGTGGACAATACTTTGCCATCTTCTCCCAAGACTCCCAAGGTTGGCAGGAGGTGGAAGAGCAGAAACAAGATTAAATCAGCCGAAACAAAATGACAACACCGAGGCACCAACACACATTGTATTGATACTTTGTGGTTCAAACTCTGCCATGAAGAGAACAAGCCAACCTGAAATGGAAAAAAGAAATAAATAAAGCACAACAACCCATTAAAAACTCCACACTCCAGGTCCCTACAGTGGCAGGAACCCAGGCATGAGCTGATGCATCTTTTACAGAGATGCTGCAAGGGGATGGAGCTTCAGTGACTGCTCGAATGTGGAACCCACAATCTCACACTCCTCCAGCCCTGTCCTGTCAAGATAAATACAGAACTCACACAGGGTTTTATGACAAGATTGGTTTTGTACCAGGGACTCCTTGGAGCACCAGGAAAAGGCTGGGTCAGCTGCAGAGCAGGAAGAGGAGAGCTCACCCTATGTCAGAGGAAATCATGTTAACTTAGAGCTTAAAAACTGCATCTAGGAGCAGCTCCCTGCATCCCTTCAGAGCTTTGAGAGTAAATTATTGCATAGAATCACAGAGTTGTTTTGGTTGGAAAAGACCTTTAAGTCCAACCATTCCCAGCACTGCCAAGGTCAACACTGCCCCACGTCCCCAAGTGCCACATCCACAGGGATTTGAAATCCCAACAGGGATGGGGACCCAACCACTGCCCTGGGCAGTTCCAAGGCCTGAGCACTTTCCATGAAGGAATTTCCCCCAATATCCACCCTGCCCCTCCCCTGGCCCAGCCTGAGGCCGTTCCCTCTCCTCCTGTCCCTGTTCCCTGCGAGCAGAGCCCGACCCCCCCCGGCTGCCCCCTCCTGTCAGGGAGTTGTGCAGAGCCACAAGGTCCCCCCTCCGCCTCCTTTGCTCCAGGCTGAGCCCCTTTTCCAGCTCCCTCTGAAGTTCTCCAGACCCTTCTCCTTGCACTCCAGCTTCCCCAGCTCCCTCTGAAGTTCTCCAGACCCTTCTCCTTGCACTCCAGCTTCCCCAGCTCCCTTCCTTTCTCTGGACAGAGTCTGGATGCTGCATCCATTGGCTCCAAGCTGTCCATGAGCTCATTTCAAGCTGCCTTTTCCACATTCCACATGGAATATGCACAAAGCACCTTTTTCCCAGCCTGTCCACGATCCACCTTCCACTGCAGACCCTCGTGTCACCCTGACACGCTCCAGCTTCCCTGGATGAAGCCCCATTTATTCACACAAACCTGGTAACAGCAGTTTTTTTGAGCTGCCTGGTGCAAAAACAGTTAAAAGCTCCTTCCCCTGCACTGCCATCAGCAACAGGCTCCTTGTTTCCAGCTGGATTAATTACTGGTCCATGGGAGTTCAGGGCTCAAGCTACTCAAGGTACTTGTTAAGGAAGGTTTGTCTTTAATCCACGGGGGAGACAATCAGCAGCACTGTCAGGAGAGAGGACTTGGCTAATTAGTGCCCTAACGAGGCCGGGGCTCTGACACAGGTAATGTCCCCCTCACAAAGCCCCCACATCCCTCAGGGCACAGGTGGGAACATTCACCTGCAGGAGCCACGGTTCTGCTGACACCCTCCAGGAACCACCCAAAAATCAAGTATCTGCTGGAAAAATCCAGTGGCACATTCCAGTTTGTGCCCTTGGCAGCCTGGAAAGGGCTCAGATAAACCCCAGGATGGAGGGTTTGGGAGAAACTGTGAGAAATGTTTCTTTGCCACCCTTTCACACAGGCTGAGTGTTTTAACTTTTAAATTCAAGGGTTAATGGTACTGGGCTAATCCCAATCCCAAATGCAATGGCCCAAAGCACAGCCAGCTGGATTCCAGCTGCTCTCCAGTGCTGGAAACAACAAGGAAAGTGGTTTCTAGAATGGAGCAAAAGCTGTGGCTGGGAATTTTCTACACATCCCCACAGCTCAGCCTCAGGATCTCTAGGAAAAGCAAAGTCGAGTCCATGCAGGACCTCAGCTGCACCTGGAAGAGGGAAAAGCAGCAACTGTAGGAGAGCTGGAAGTGAATGTTCATCCCTGAATCCATCCCTACTGCACTTCCCAGTGCTGGAAAACCCTCCAGGCTATTGCTCAGCTGCATGGGAGCTGATTCCAACAGGGATTCTCCCTCTGCCACGTGCCAAGGATTCCTGGGAGAGCAGGAATGCAGCTGTCAGGAGGTGAACGGGCACCACAATGATTTTTGAGAGGCCCAGAATAAATTTATGGGCTCCTACAAGCAGGTTATAAATCATGGGGGCACATGAAGTTTAAAACAAGATTTGAAAGGACAAATCACCTGTTCAGAAAGCAGTGACCTCAGTGAGAGCTGACTGAAGCACTGACCTCAGCTTGATTAAGCTCAGATTACCCAATCTCACTCCTCAACCACACCATTGAGCAGCTGAGAACAAATTTAGGGTCAAACTCAGCTGCCAGCAAAGTGCAGAAAGCATCAAGATTCCCCTCAGTGAAGGCTGCAGGGTGAAAATCCCACTGCAACACGGGTTCTCCTGCCCAGCCCAGGTGGGTGACACTCTCCACTCCCAAGGTTAGAGAAAGATCTTTGTCCAAGCAAGTGAAGGCTTTATTTCCCTCCAGACCAGCAGGGAAGCAGAGCAATTAAAAGGAGAGTTATTTTCACCTCCTCACTGATGACACCTCTACACCCACCTGCTGGCACCTGCTGAAAGCAGAGGCCTCATTTTTCCAGTCCCTAATTATATTTGTGTATCATTTATATAATTTTCCATCCTAATTATGTTTATATTTATTTTTATTCCAGTTTTGCATAGGTTTTTGGGCAACTCAGTTGCAAAAAAGCTCTTTTTTTTTTTTTTTTTTGCTAGTACATACAAATAATTATACTGGTAGCTCTGGGAATCAAGATTTCCACAAAAAATGATGGCACCTCTGTACACAGCTCAGGAGAAACCTTTCCACAAAGCTCTTCTGAGCTGCCTCACTGTGCTGGAACAATGAGTGCCACTCCTAAAAAGATCCTTGTTTCACCACAAAGCAGCAGGAGGGTATTTGAAATAAGAGGTTCTACATCAGCACTTTGGGCTGGCTGAGCAAAGGCCCTGCAGGGCAAAGAGGAGAAAAACATTTCCACGGGAAACTGTTAGTGGTTCATGGCAAAAGCTGCCAGCAAGCAGCTCCTGTAGGTGCCACCTTTCCCAGCAGTTTAAAAACCCAAGAAATGAGTTTTGCCTTATTTGTCAGGGACTGGGGAAATGATCTGTACCAGCTAAGGCACAGTAAACTTAATAAAATGTTATTATTAGTGTGAGCTTGTCTGATTCCACTAAGAAACAGAAATGGTGTTTTGAGCAGGGCGTGACCTCTGCAGAGCACAGAAACATCTGCACATCTCTGCCCTGCTCCAACCCCTCTGTGTGTGCTGCCCTTTCCACCTCGCTGCTCCCTCAGAAAAAAACTGCCTTTCAGCATTTAAAAGTTGTTCTGGTGCATCAGGGTGTACCCAGAGCCTCCTGCAGGACACACCTGCCTGAATCCAGCTCCTGCATCCCTGGGGAAGCAGATTTCCCTCCAGATGAAGCTTCCCTGGGGAGTCCCCTCCACTCTGTCCGAGCAGTGAGGTCAGCAAGGGGCTGGACCTGGAGAGGAAGGGAACCTTCCACGTGCCCAGGGCAGGTAATTCCCTGTCTCCAACAGAAGTACCTCACTCAGGGTCTGATCTGGGGTTAAACCTGTGGCAAACTCCAATCCGCAGCAAGAACCAGAGGAGGGAATGAACCACAGGACACAGAAAGGCGTCCACAAGTGACCTTCCCAACCTCGGTGCCTGAAGGTCGTGGCAAAGCACGGAACAAACATTTTCCCTGTTCCCACTTTCTGGGAGGTGCCAAAAGCAGCTCCACGGGGAACGCTCCAGGCAGCCTGAGCTCTCCTCACCAGCATTTCTTTTTCACGGAGAAAATAAGCACCACTAACAAAGCTCCACGTCCAACCACGAGCTGAGCTGTTACAGCCCCAGGGGAAAGAGATCAGAGCCATCCCCTGGAGAGGAAGCCACACAAAACAACAGGACGTGACTGCAAGATGCCAAACGTGCCTCTCTTTCCCTGCTCCAGCCATGGCTGGCTGCTCACCTGGGTCATCTTGTCCACGGAGACGGGGATGCCGTCGATGGTCAGGGGTGGCAGCTCCGAGTTGACCTCCTGAGGGGCCGGAGCGTGCTCGGCCAGCGCCGACTCCAGGTCTTCCAGGATGGTGCTCTTGTACTTGCGTACCTGTGGGGAGTTGTTAGGCTCAGGTAAACAAGGTGAGGAGCACCAGGAGAGGAGCAGGATGCAGGCCCAGCCACCTTCCCCAAGGTGCTGCAGAGCGGGAGGAGCAAACAGGGGCACAGCTGGCAGGAAATACCCAGAGGCCCTGGAGAGAAGAGCTCCTGATGAAACCTGAAGCAACGCTGGCGAGGGAAGAATTTGTGGGATGAAAGGAAAAGTTCTGAAGGCAGACTTGTCGTGGGGCAGGGTCTGCAACAAGGTGCAGGAAGTGACAGCAGAGCTGAGCTCAAACGTGTCACTGTTTGGGGTTGTTTATCTGGAGCAAAGGAGGCTCAGGGGGGACCTTGTGGATCCCCACAACTCCCTGACAGGAGGGGGCAGCCGGGGGGGGTCGGGCTCTGCTCGCAGGGAACAGGGACAGGAGGAGAGGGAATGGCCTCAGGCTGGGCCAGGGGAGGTTTGGATTGGATTTTAGGGAAAATTTCTCCATGGAAAAGGTTGGAAAGCTTTGGAACTGCCCAGGGCAGGGCTGGAGTCCCCATCCCTGTTGGGATTTCAAATCCCTGTGGATGTGGCACTTGGGGACGTGGGCAGGGGTGGCCTTGGCAGTGCTGGCAATGGTTGGACTCGATGCCTCAGAGGCCTTTCCCAACCTAAATGATTCCCTGATTCCCAGATTCCAGGATCCTGTGTCCAAACAGAGTCAGAAGAAGAAAGGGAAAGTTTGTCCCTGTTCTCAGAGCCCTCCCAGGGATTTTTCCTGTTAAAATCCCTTCCCCTCCCCTTGCACATCTTTTCCAACCCATGGGATTCTCCAATTTCATGAATATTCCCACTTGGAGCTGTGCAGCAACAAAGACCAATCCAGCCTTGGGAAAGGCACTGCTTCCCTGGGCTCCTGTTCTGGAGGAGCTGCTCTCTTCCCAGGGAGCCGAGTGAATCCAGGGGCTGGGAAGCTCCTCCTGCTCCAGACAGGAAAACAGGGACAGGAGGAGAGGGAACGGCCTCAGGCTGGGCCAGGGGAGGCTCAGGTTGGACATCAGCAGGAATTTCCTTCTAGGAAGGGTGGTCAGGCCTTGGAAGGGGCTGCCCAGGGAGGTTTGGAATCCCCATCCCTGGAGGTGTCCAAGGAATTCCTGGACATGGCACTCACGGCTCTGGGCTGGGAACAAGGTGGGGATTGGTCACAGCTTGGACTGGATGGTCTGGGAGGTCTTTTCCAACCTCAGTGATCCTGAGATTCTGTGATCACGAGCTGTTCCCTCTGATTTTTAATCCAGGATATTCCCCCCTGGTGAGATGTGCCAGGCAGCCATTCTGGCAGAGAGGAGAGGACCTCACATCAGGGAATCACAGGATCATTAAGACTGGAAAAGATCTCTGAGATCACTGACTCAACCAGCTCCATAAAACCTAAACTCTGTTTTCCAGGGTTTGAAACACGACCTCCAGATCCCAACCAGGCTTCCAAGGCTGCCCTGAGCAGCACAAAACCTGCAGAGAAGGTGAGAAAGTCCTTACCTCACTTTCGGAGGGACACCTACCACGTTCTCCAAGGGCGCAGCACCGAACACTTTGAAGACAGGGTTGGGTTTGGAGGGTGAGATGCACAGGACGATGGCCTGCTGCCCCACTCTGGTGGTGTACTCATCCAGCGTGGCCCGGAGCTTCCTGAAACACGGGGGGAAACAGGGAAGGGGCAGTCAGGGATTTCAGCCCTGCAGAAACACAACCCCTCTCACTGCCAGCTCCCTTTCCCAGCGCTGCCCCTGCACAAAGCAGGTGAGAAACGGAGCCCCAGCTGCTTGGCTTGGCCACCTATTGGGTTTATTCCTCCTCTCCGCAGGCCTGCTGTGCTCCCTGCAGTCACCCAGCAGCTCGAATGTCAATTATTTTCCTCTCTCTCCTTTTTTTCATTGATGTAAAAAGAGAAATCACCAGAGCAGCAAAGCTGGGGCAGCAAGAGGCTGCACACTCGCTCTAGCTCGGCAACACAAAACTTGTGTTTTGTTGAAGCACCTGAATGATTCATCACAAGAGGCCTGCAGACAGAGGTTATTTTACATGCAGATCACAACAGTGCAATTCTCCAGCACCAAAGCCCTGCTCCAACCAGATCTGTAGGAATTCAAGCTACAGGACAGGCAAGACCTGGAAATATTGCAGCAGCTCAGCACAGGAACCCCAGGTGTCCCAACACCTGCCCCATCAGCAACTCCCTTTGGAATTAAGATGTTCCATGGTGGTGTTTTCTGCCTCTTATTCGCTTTTAAGCAGGGCAAGAGCCAGAAATGGTGGCAGAAGCTCCAAAAGCAAGAGGGAAGTAGTGTTTCCCTCAGAACACCTGAGCACTCCGTGAGGGGACAGCTCAGTCCCTGTCCTGCTCATTTCAGAACCTGCTGTTTGCAGGGCCCACCAAGAGCACCACCAGCTACACACAGACCCCAGAATCAGGAGTTTGAACTTCCCACTTGATTCCCAGTGGTGTGAGAATCAAGCACAAACACGTGTTCAGCTGATCAGAGTGGGAAAAAAAAAGATGTTTTGTCATTATCTTAATGCAACAAAATGAAGCAGTTGCGTGGAAGGAGAAGAAATAATTCCTTCACAGAGCAGTTTCTTTAAAACTATATTGTTCATATTTCAAGGGAGAACAGAATTTGTTCTTCAGAAACACTGCAATAAACAGAGCTGAGTTGTGGGAAGGAGGGAAAACCAGAACGGAGCTGTAAAAGGCAGGGAATTCACTCCCAAGGATTATCATTCAGCAGTAACTCTGCCCAATAATTTAACATTAACTGTCCGATGAGATCCCAAACAGCACAAAAAGCAGAAATTGCTTTGTTCCAAAACCTAGGGGATAGTAGCAGCCAGTATTCCCAAATGTTTCCAGAGCATGGAGTTGCAGGGGGTGTCTCCAGGCTGGAAGGGCTGCGCAGTCCCTTCGGCTCCGGCGCAGCTCGGAGGCCATCAGGTGGGCAAACTGCCTCAGAGCACCTGGAATGCAACACCTGCAGGGCTGGGGAGCTGTGCTGTCTCCACGGGAAGTTTCTAAACCTAGAAAAAGTGTTTCACCTCAGGCAGGGATCCCTCCTTGGTTATTCTTACTAAAACTGTGCTCCAGAGGCTGGGTCAGTCTTCAGCGTGGGGTTTGTCCAGTGGCAAAGGAAATTTGGATATGCACACGCTGAATTTATTCCCAGAATTGTTTGACCCCACAGAAAAGGCTTTTTTCATGAGGCAGATAAATGCTTTATGTCACAGCAGAGCTGGGATGTGGATGGAGCTTCAGATTCCATTAAAGCCACTCAGGATCTGTTACTGGTGACCAGCTGGGGTTAAAACAGAAGAGCAGATCCACCAGAGCGCCGGTCCTGGTCACCACAAAACCACTTTAAAGATGAGCAGAACTGCAATTTAACCCTTTAGTGCAAACTAAACCACAACTCTTGGGCTCTAGGAAGACACTCCCAAAAAAACCCCCGAGCTGGGCGACTTCTGGGCACCACCTGGTGTGACCACACGGGGCAGCAGCGCTGGCTGGAGGACACTGAGGCGGCAGGGACAGCTGAGTGCTCACCTGAGCAAACGTGTCTGCTGCCTCTTCCGAATGGAGGGGTTGGACTCGAACACGTGAGGTCGCTTCCGTTTTTTCCCCGTTGCCACGGCAGCAGCTGCTGCCATCCCCACGGGGCCTGGAAATCAAACCACAGAGGGTCAGTCAGCACCAGCAGCTCAGGAGCTGGCTGGGAAGGACCTTGTCGCTGTGACCCGCCCCCCCCCCAGCCCAGCCAGGGATGGGTGCCAAGGGTCTCCCCAGCAGAGCCAAGTGACACAAATTCCTCCCTGAGCTCTGCTCTGCAGCACTGGGGGTGTAGGGAAAGGCACCATTCCCCAAGCTGGCAAATCCCAGCTGAGTCCCAGGTGAAAGTCACATATTGCAGCCTAAAGTTTTCCTTACAATCACAGAATTCTGCATTTTATCTTCCAAGCATACTGAAAAGCTCCCAAGGCTTTGAGCAACTGACTGATCTGAGGAGATGCTGGTGGCTGGGAAGAGGAAACCAGGTACAGCACCACAAATCTGCTTGGACACCTCAACTACAGCATCAGGAGTGATCTGAGGCTTTCCCAAGGGATTAAGGACATGTTCCAATGGGAAGGAAACTGAAAATCCAGAGTTCCCAGCAGTGTCCTACCAGAGCCTTCTGAAGACCAGCCGGGCCTGAAAATTCTGTGTGCCAGAAGGGAAGGGGAAAGAAAAAATCCTGCGGGATGGGAGGCTGGGAAATTCATCAGCAAAGGGCATGGGATGCTCAGGGGGCGGTGGAACTTCATAGGTTTGGTCCAGCACATCAAGAGCTTCATTCACCTGATAAAGTCTGATACAGAGCCAGGCCAGACTCCCAGTGCTTATTGATCACTCCATTTTTCTGCTACAAGGCCAACCTGGAGGACATTTGGCTCCACTGGGAGGAATCTGTGATTCTGAAATCCTTTCCCAGACCAGATGTATCAGGATCTTTTGTGGATCTCCCTGGGAGAAGCCTAACAACGTGAGCTCTCCCTGCCTCAGCACGGCCGTGCCGCGCTCCTGGGTTATTTTTGCTGTTGTTTATGTGGGGCCTGAAATAATTTTTGTTCTTTGACATATTTGGTATTTTAATTTTGTGATTTGAGGCAGCATTTTAGCAGGGACCTTTGCATAAACCAGCAATTCCCAGCACCTCCGTGATCCACACAGAAATGACAGGGGATTCAAGTGGCCAGCAGAGCTCGCGGAGAATCCAGGGGGAATTTGGGACATCCCATGGGTGGGATGGACCAGGAGGTGGACCTGGGGCAGTCCCCTGGCTTTACCTGCAGCTGCCAGGTGAGCAGTGACCTCATCAGCAGCCGTGGAGTTGAGGATGTCGGAGTCGTCGTAGGAGGTGTCCTCGGGCGAGGAGGGCGAGTCCTCGTCGGCGCTCAGCATGCTGTGCTCCGTGTAGGTGGCCACGTGCACCTGCTGCACCTGCTGGGCCACGGCGTGGGCCTCGATGGTAGCCATGTGCTCTGCCTGGGTCACTCCGTGTTCTTCCATCAAGAGTCACTGGCAGAGGGGATAAAAAGCGCGGTCTGTGAGCAAGAGGGACAGAGGTCACCTCCCCCGGGGACAGTGGGTGTCTGTGACATGAAAATAACTCCACCAGGAGCCAGGAGAGAAACTTGGAGTGAAAGAGTTTGGGAAAAATCCGCACTTCCAAAGAGGGCACAGCAGCCAGACCCCATTATCTCTGCTGGAGGAAAGGTCCCCAAGGATCCCACAGCCCTGAGATTCCGCGCCCCTCACCCGCACGTTAAAGGGGCAAAGCTGGGACTTGTTTCTGCCACTTCAAGTTCCGGCTTTTGGGGAAAAGGCCTGAGTGGGACACAAAATCTCCTCTGACCTCAACAGCTCAGGACACAAATGAGGAGGCCAGTACAGAATCCCAGGATCACTGAAGTTGGAAAAGCCCTCCAAGACCATCAAGTCTAAGCTGTGACCAATCCCCACCTTGTCCCCAGCCTCAAACACTGAGTGCCACGTCCAGGAGTTCCTTGGACACCCCCAGGGATGGGGACTCCAAACCTCCCTGGGCAGTTCCAAGGTCTGACCACCCTTTTCACAAAGAAATTCCTGCTGCTGTCCACCCTGCCCCTCCCCTGGCCCAGCCTGAGGCCGTTCCCTCTCCTCCTGTCCCTGTTCCCTGCGAGCAGAGCCCGACCCCTCCCCGGCTGCCCCCTCCTGTCAGGGAGTTGTGCAGAGCCACAAGGTCCCCCCTGAGCCTCCTTTGCTCCAGGCTGAGCCCCTTTCCCAGCTCCCTCAGGAATTCTCCAGCCCCTTTCCCAGCTCCCTCAGCTGCTCCTGGGGCTCCAGACCCTTCCCAGCTCTGTTCCCTGCCCTGGACACGGTCCAGCCCCTCAATGTCTTTCTGGTCAGGAGGGGTCCAGAACTGGACTCAAGAGTCCAGAAAAGGGCAAAACCAAACCCAAGCACAAATATCACAGAAAGCTGACTTATTTAAGGCGTCCAGTGGTAAAGCACTGAACAAAGTAGCAGCTTACAGAGTCAGCAGGGCCCTGGACCACACACTGGGAACACAAATCTGTGCAGATGGATCAGGATGGGAGGTGCAGGGATATTTTCAGTCTGTGCCTGCCGTACGTTTGTGGAAAAGAAACGGCACATCCCTAAGATATTTTCATGCAGAAGAATTAGAACCTCAACCCTCTAAAACAGATTCCCCAAAGGGAATCTGTTCCTGCTCGGGGCAAAGAGCAGGAAGAGGTGACCAGCTGCAGGAAACAAGAAAATAAATGAAAAAGACTCTGACCTTGTAAGTACAGTCATGGAATTACAGCTCCAGACTGACACCAGATCATGGAGGGGTCAGCGAGACACAGGAACCCAAACCACTTTGTCAAGAGGGTTATTTTGACCAAATAAAAAGGAGGTTGCAGCCAGGTGGGGGTTGGTCTCTTCTCCCAAGCCATAGGACTAGAGGAATTGGGCTCAAATTGTGCCAGGGAGGTTTAGATGGGACATTAGGGAACATTTCTTCTCCAAAAGGGTTGTCAGCGGAACAGGCTGCCCAGGGAAGTCCCCATCCCTGGAAGGATTTAGCAGGGGACATGGTTTAGTGGTGGGATTGGCAGTGCTGGGGGAAGAGCTGGAATATTCCAGCCTGAGGGACAGCAGAATTGTTGTTGTCAGACTGTCACAAACCCACTGAGGCTACAGCTAAAGCCAAACCAGCTTCAGACTCCCAGTGCTGCCTAAAAAGCTGCCAGAGTTGGACGTTGCTGTTGTCCAACCCTGTTTACAACGTGGCTTGTAATATTAGAACCATCCAAAAATAGCAGGGGTTCAAACAGTGCCAGTGAGGAAGGGACTGAGATGCTGAGGTACACTGAAGCAAACCGAAAACTTCTGCTGGAGAAGCTATCAGCCCTGAGCTCCTTCCAAGAAACCCATTCTGCCATCACCAGAGAAAAACAGGTGGGAAGAAAATATTTCAAGTAAATCCCTACGGACCAGCTTAACGGAATTCCCAAGCCACCGAGCTTTTCCTGAAAGAGGACGTTGCTGCTTTTCTCACTGGACGAATGCAACTTGAGATATTCCTATTAAAATTGTAAAAATCCATGGAAAAATCCATGATCAGAATATAATTGACAAAGCACAGTGACCTTAAAGTCCATCAGCAGACAAGACCCCAAGAGGACGGATGCTTCCGACGCCATTTCCACTGGGAGGAAACCTCCCACTCGAAGGCAACCTACACCTAATGCCACAAACACTGAAACCTTGGGAAGTCATTCCCACACTCGAATTATTCCCAGAGGATTCCTGATGCAAGCCAGGCTTTGTGGGCAAACACCCTGACTGGCAGGTGGAGGTGTCACCAACCCGGCGACGCCGCTGCTGCCCCAGCAAAGCGACCCCGCGACGCATCCGAAGGGTGGGGCTTGGATTTGAGCAGGGATTCGGGCACAGGGGATGAAAGGAAAAGCTGTTCCAGGTTAGCTTTAGAGATGAGCATTCACCACTCCAGAAAAGGAACACTGATCCCTGTTTTTCTCCCGAAACCAGAGCGGTTTCAGGCGCAGGGAAAGCCCTAGTGACGCGATGGTGCCTGCGGAGACGTTTCCTGGTAGTCGTGGCTTAGTCCAGAAGCCTTGGATGACAGCCAGAAGTATTTTTAAAGTCATTTAAAGTGCTTATAAAAACTATGAGGATAAAGTTCCTCTCATCACACAGCGCAGTTGCTTCACAAGCGCGTCAGGGGTTCCTTTGATGTCCTGTCGGCCCTGATCAGTGGCTGTTGACACCATCGCTGGAGGAACACCAGACGCAGGAGGAAACAGCAGAAAACAACAGGAACTGGCCGTAAACCCCATAAATTCTACACCGAATTTAAACCTGCGTGGATTGAAATGAAGGTCTCTGTGGTGTGATTGGAACAAGTCATAACTCAACCCATAAAAACCCCACAGACATCATCCTCTACCGCCACCATCCAGGTTAATGGCTGCTTAAAACCGAGCCCAAAATAAAAAGTCCACACCAGAAAAAAGTCGTAAGGAACAGTGGCACGATGAAAAAACTCCCTTAAACACACAGGGCTGGGATTATTTTCAACCTTTATCCCACTGAAGAGGTTTTGCTTCAGATGCTGCAGGAGACACGACTCTGAGAGAGGCGGAACCTGGCGATGAGCATTCATCCCCTGGAATATGAAATCATGAGGCCATTTTTACCAACTCATCCAACACCTCATTAATTCGAAACCCTGCTCAGATCAGCAGTAAATCAAAGAATCGCTGGCTCTCGCTTCTTTGGTGGTTTAAATAATTTTGAAAGGAAGCAAAATATGAATTATACGGAGATTGTGAGAGACCTGCTCGCTCTGTCCTCTCGTGAGCATGCACAGCTCACTCCAGCCATGTGTGGTTGGATCCATCCCAGGATCCAACCATGAAAGGGACCTTGAGGAATGGAGGGGTAAAGTTTTACGTGAAAGAGGGAAGATTTAGGTCAGACACAAGGAAGAAATTCTTCCCTGTTGCCCAGAGAAGCTGTGGCTGCCCCTGGATTCCTGGAAGTGCCCAAGGCCAGGTTGGACATTGGGGCTTGGAGCAGCCTGGGACAGTGGGAGGTGTCCCAAAGCAGGGGGCAGCACTGGATGGGGTTTAAGGCCCCTTCCAACCCAACCCATTCCATGATTCCACCACTCAGAAATGGGATGGGAACAACCAATGGCATCCAAACCAGCAAATATGAGGATCTTGTGTTCAAGTCGATTTTCTTACAAAACTTGCTTCTTTGCTAATTATCCTGACTGTCAGAATTCAGCCTTCATATTTTCATATCAAGAGTGAGCCATTCTGGGTGGGAAACCAAACCCTGCGTTCTGTACCAGCATCGACATGAAAATGAATACGACATTTCATAACTAAAATGTGGGAATCAGCAAATCCCCGATGCCAAGAGGAGAGATCAGCTCTCACACTGCCTGCTCAGGGTGCTCAGCCTTTCCTAACCAAATGTTTTGTCAAGAAGGAAATCTTGTCCCAGCAATGAACCTCGTAGGATGGATGTCCCCAGCTCAAGCAGCAGCTCTGCCCTCTCTGCGAGGAGCTGGAAATTGCACGGGAGGGAAAGAGAGGATTAAGGAAAACACTTCCTGTAAACTTTCTCAGAATCCTCTTTACAAGTGATCAATGTCCCCAGTTAGTTCAACAGACACATTAATGAGGTCAGGGGACTGTCCCTGTTCTCATTTCAGCCTGGTCAGGTCATTGAACTTCTCCCCTTCCCAAGGATGAGACTCAGGAGAGAGGCTGCCACCCTCCGAAGGCTTTGAACCACTGAAAAGATGGAATCACGGAATAGCTTAGGTTGGAAAAGCTCTCTAGGATCATCGAGTCCAATTGTTGCCCCCCTACGCTGCCAAGGTCACCACTAAACCCATGACCTGGTGATGGACCCACCCAAACACACGGAGCAGGACACCAGTGCAGCCTCGTGGCCTGCAACACTCCCCGGTAGATTAAGGCTTCTCACATCATTTTCCCCAAAACCACGCCTTGTACTCAGCAAAAACATGGAGAAAGGAAGAGACAAGTCATCGTTGTGGTTGCTCAGTCAGCTCAGGGGACATCAGCTGCTCCTGGGGTTTTTAATTTATTTTGGTTTAATTTGCTTTGTTTTTTCTTAAATTAAGTAATTTAAAGGACTTATTTGAGAGGGTCAATCCTCCACACCCACTCTCAGGAGAAATCCCTCTGGTTCGTTTCCTCGTTTCTTTCAAAGGAATCAAAACACTCCTGGTTTTCCTTTCCCAAGCCATTTTCTGTTTGATCTCTGCGCCGCACTCAGCACCAATTCCTTACTGCCAACTCTGCTCCACACAGGAGCCCAGCACGGAGCACTTTGCCTGGCACTACACAGGAAATCTCAAAAAAAGAAAAGAGAAAATCTGGTTCATTATTCAAACTGGTGCTCCAGCTCCTCACGGTTTCACTTCAGGGAAATCCCGCTCCGAGTGTTTTCCAGAAAACCTGCAACACCTCCTGCCTTTCTTCCGCTCTTCTGTGAAGCTGACAAGCATCTGGAGTTCAACGTGCCCTTAATGGATCCAAGCCCCTGCCATAAATAAGTCGTTTGCTTTGCATTAAACAACATCACACTGGCACTTTTGTTCTGCGTGGAGGCTGCAGGGAGCTCCCGTGATCCGTGCGTGCTCCTGCTCCGTGCTGCTCACCCCTTCCATGCACCTCTGTAGGAAACCATCCTCTGAATCAGGTTCTGGCCATGGTTTGCTTTTCCTTTTCCCCTCATTCAGAGGGAGCCATGGTGATTCCTCCCTAAATGCTGCTTCATCTCCATCCCTTGGCCACGGAGCAAGGCTGGAGCAGCTTCCAGCTTCCCAGCTCACCGAGATGCTGCTGGTGGCACCCAGGACTTCACACACGTTCCTGCTGAGCTCCTTCCATGCTCCCAGGAGGGTAAGGAAGGCCACACTGCCCCCATTTATTTCAAGAACTACCAACTGCTTGCAGCTGCAACAGCTCCTCCTCCTCCCTGCCACAGCACCATCGGCACCGCTGGCAGCCCACGACGGGGAGGGACCAGAAGTACCTTTGATGATCTGGGTTGACGTGATGTGAAGGAGATTTTTCAGTCAACTGGGTCACACTTGGTGGATTCAATCAGATTAAAAAGCACTTCCTCTGCACTTAGTGCACGCGAATGCGTTATTTAAAAAGCTGCTCCGAACTTCCGGCTGCGCGTCTCGATAAACTCCAACCTCTCTGCAGAGACAGCCTGGGATAAATCCTAAGTGAAAACTGATCTCAGCAAGAAATCAATCACTGGCCATTTACTAATGAAATCAAATCTTGTTTGAGCGAAATCAAACCTTTGAAATTGTCCAGTCCTGCTGCTTCTGTTCTGGCACAAGACCCTCTAGGCAGCTTTTCAGGAGAGTGGGTACATCCTGGTTCATCATCTGCAGATTTCTGGTAGATCACATTTTGATGGTTACAACAACCACAAAGAGCCAACCTCATCTGGGATGGTATTCCATGATTGTCACCAGGAGCCACGACTGAAATCCCTGGTGTCCCTCAAACCTCATTAGTCTTGAGAGATTTGTGCCTTCCCTCCTGTGAGAACGGCCAGAAACGATCTGGTTTTGGTGGTTCCTGAGATGGTCTGAGTTAGAGGAGCTGCTGCCAGCTGAGGGGAGGATTAGGGGACAACCTTTAAAAAGGAGGAATGGCCAATCCTGGTGTTGTCCTGGCTCTGTTTCTCCTCTGTCTGGGCCAGCTGGTACCGGGCAGCCACATCTCACCCACCCCCCAGCCTGGGCGTGGAGCTCGCTCACAGCATTTCCTGATGATGCTGGTGAAGAAACCACTTCCAGGAGAAATCAGAGCCGCCAGGAGGTCTGTGCCAGCCAATTCCAACTGCACCAGCTTTTGGGAAAGCTCGGGGAAAAGCCCCCACTCCCATCACTCGGCAGCTCTACCACCACCGAGCCAGTCCCAGACCTTCTCCTGCTCTTTTCTCCACGGGGACAGGAGAAAGAGGACGTTCAGGTGTCCCTAGAAGGTGATTCCAGGCTCCCAATCACAGAAATGCAGCTCTTTCCATGATTTCCACGTTGCGCTGGCGTCTCCCACTGGGTAAATATTATTCATTAATTCGTATTTGGGGTGAATTTGATACCGCTCCTCTATAAAACCGCGCCTAGAGGGAATCACCGCCGCGGGTTTGATAAGCAAACACCACCATTCACCAGGAGAAGCTTGATTAATATCTCACTTATTACCACGACTCATTTAAAACGCACATTTCAATGCCAAAATCCCATTTTCCACAGGAAAAAAAAAATCCTCCCTTGCTCATGGGGGAGAATTTTGAGGCCTTCACCTCAACTTGATAAAAACCAGCTTTTTTTTTTTTTACAGTGAAGCATCTGCCCCTCTGGAAGCTGTGCAAGGTTTTGGATGGGAATGATTTTTCAGGAGTGGAGACACCGACTCCTGTCAGCAGCACAGCTGATAGCAGGCACAAAGCAAGATAAGACACTCCAGTTTACTCCTCTGCTATCAAGATTGAAGTGAACATCTTATTTCCCGTGGCTGGCAGAGACACGGCGACTCAAGCACCAGGAGGAACAACAGGAAGCAGCTCTCGTTCCACAGCGTCCTCCTGTGGCATAGCATTAGTAAAATGATCCTTTTAATTAGGATGAGGGGGGGAAAAAAACCACAAAAATACCTAAAATCCAACGGATTCTAGCAAACAAAACCAAAATTCCTTCTATTAACGAGCTCTCTTTGTCACAATCTCACATCAAAGAGCAAAGAAATCCCCTTGCAGGAAAAACTTCACACGTGGCAAGGCTGGAAAAGAAACAAATAGGATTTCACACGTATTTATTAGGATAGAACCTCCTACTTGCTGCTGAAAGCTGATAGGACACATGACGGACAATGGGATTGGCAATGGGTCCTTTTCACATCTTGATTTCACATATTTAGCACCAAACACCAGCAGGAAGCCACGGGGTGAACACAAGGATGAGGTGGATTCTTGAGTCCTCTTGAAGACTCTTCTCAAGCTTTGACATCAAGAAATGATATCCCAGTGGAATCAACCTCTCCCCGGGAAGAGCCCAAGGGAAAAAGGGCACATTTAGGGTTCGGGAACCCTCGGGAAGGGCAACCACCACATCCCAGGCTGTGCCAGCCGAGTGTAACCCAAACCTGGAAGCGAAACTGCACCACAGAACCGTAAACCACTGGATGGAATTCTCATTTAGCATTCCCGTGCCTGCCCCCAGGCTCTGCGGGTTCCACAGGAGGCATTTGGGGTGACGCTCCCTCACCAGTATCCACCAGCAGCACCTGGGTCAGAACCTTTTTTCCCTAAAATCCTTTTGCAGGATGTGTGGTCTGGCACAAGTTTAAGAACCAGAACATGATAAATGCCATTCTCTGAGGTAATACTTTGTCACCTTGCACATTCTTTCATTTTATTTAAAGAACCACAGAGAAATCCCAATTTTAACCTATTTTCCTCAGACCTGCAGGACCCAGGAGTCATTTTAAACAGCGTGAAGTGAGTTACTCATCTTTACTCAATTCAGCTTTTTTAATTAACGGGCAGAAGTGGTCTTTTAAGAATTCCTAACCCAATAAGCAGAGGCTGCTGTTTGCTGACAGCATTCCTGGCTCAGCACAGAGGCGCAGCCCGGCGGGATTACGGCCGGGAAGGATGGAGCGTGGCTCTCGCTGGCTGCTTTAAGGTGCAAATGGTCCCAGTTTTAATCCTCTTTTATGGAGAGAGAGGATTAGTGGTTATGCTGGACTACCACAGGAAAAGGGAATGGTTACACAGGAAGGTTTGAGCAAGAGGGTGGCGACAGAGACGCCATGGCCTTGTCCCGACGAGGCCCCGAGGTGTGAAGGAGCACCACGTGTCCAGCACGGGTGAGCCCTGTCCAGCCTTGGCTGCATCATGGAATATCCCCAGCTGGAAAGGATCCACAGGATCATCGATCCAACCCCTGGCCCTGCCCAGACACCCCAACAATCCCACTCTGTGCATCCCTGAGAGCGGGGTCCAAACGCTCCCGGAGCTCCGGCAGCCGTGGGAATGTGCCCATTCCCTGGGGAGCCTGGGCAGTGTCCAGCACCCTCTGGGGGAAGAACCTTTCCTGATATCCAGCCTGATACCCAATCTGACCCTCCCCTGACACAGTTTCATACCATTCCCTCGGATCCTGTCACTGCTCACAGGGAGCAGAGATCAGAGCTGCCCCTCCTGAGGAAGCTGCAGCCCCCGATGAGTCTCCCCTCCTCTTCTCCAGGCTGGACAAACCAAGTCCCCTCAGCTGCTCCTCCTACAGCCCCTCCAGCCCTTTCCCCATCCCTGTGTCCCTCCTTTGGACACTCACTAACACCTTTGCACCTTTTTTCTATCGTGGTGCCCAAAATCAGGATGGATGGATCACCTCAAGGACTTGGTCCTCACGTGGCATTAACTCAACAAGATCAGCACATGATACGAACAGACAACGCAGTCCTAACCACGTTTAATTACCAAACTTCCACCCTAAATGGCAGCCTGGGCATTTCTTGAAGTTCAAGTGGTTCAAGAACGCATCTGGCTTGGCTGCCCTGCAAAAGATGCACTCGAGGAGGAAAAATTCCCCAGAAAATCCACTGGGAACTAACGAACATAAGGATATGGAGCGAGTCCAGAGGAAGACAAAGAGATGCCCCAAAAGCTGGAGCCTCTTTGCTCTGGAGCCAGGCTGGGAGAGCTGGGAATGTGCCCCTGGAGAGGAGAAGGTTCCAGGGAGAGCTTCCAGCACATTCCAGGGCCTAAAGGGGCTCCAGGAGAGCTGCAGAGGGACTGGGGACAAGGCCTGGAGGGACAGGACACAGGGAATGGCTTCCCAGTGCCAGAGGGCAGGGATGGATGGGATCTTGGGAAGGAATTCCTGGCTGGGAGTTGGCGGGGGGCCTGGGCTGGAATTCCCAGAGCAGCTGTGGCTGCCCCTGGATCCCTGGAAGTGTCCAAGGCCAAGTTGGACACTGGGGCTTGGAGCAGCCTGGGATAGTGGAAGGTGTCCCTGTCCATGGCATGAGATGAGCTTTGAGGTCCTTCTAATCCAAACCATTCCACGATGACTCTATGACCCTGAAAAGGGAAATTGTCCCCTGTGCAAACACCACACAGGTACGAGAGAAAATCCCACGGTCACACTCGCAGCCTCACATTCCACACCACCAAAACTTGTGTTTTCTGGGAGGGAAAAAAAGCGCATTTCCAGCCCAACCACACCAAAGAGATTTGCCTGCGAGTCTTTCAGGTTTAAACCTCCAAGCTGGGTTTAAACACTGCTTCCCACATTTCCCTCTCCACACTGACGGAGCCTGTTGAACAGGCCGGGTGCTCTCCATGCCCCGCTCCGCACCCGGCTGCCTCCCACACGGGCACAGGGGACACTGCAGTCCCACAGCCAGGGAGAACATCCAGAACTGCTCCATCCTGGAATTCCAGCCCTGAGCCACCTTAACTCGGTGCTCGAGCGGGGCTTTTCCTGCAAATCCTGTGGGAATTCCAAGTTTTTACGGCTCCCGCAACAACCCCGCATTTGATACGCTGAAAATGGACCGTGAATTTTTATTTGCTGCTACATTTTGTACTTCAGATGTCTTTTCACGTCTCTCTGCCACCACCTCCATCTACATATGCTTCCGATTATTTGGGCTGAAGTATTCCAACCATTCCCAGGGAAATTCACAGTTTCCTTCTGGAGCAAGAGACCAAACCTACTGATTTACCCCCAAATTGCTGGGAATGCTCATGATGCAGAATCAATAAGCCTGAAAATAACCCAACTTTCAACCCAAAGCAACCACAAGAAGAGCTCTGAATTCACCAGCTCCTTCTAGGGAGGGAAGGGAGCGGCACTATTTAAGTCCCTTCTCCTTCCAAAGGGAAATTGGGAGTTAAAGGATTTCCTTGGTGCCCAAGGAAGCGGCTGCAGAAGCAGCAGGAGACTCTCACGGCCGACACCAAAAATAAACTTCTCCATTTACACAGCATTTCTCAGCATAAATAACACATGGGCACTCTGGGCTGTGGTCTTGCAAGTATTTTTGACCCAGACTATGGGGAAGTTTTCCAAGCCTGGAAGTCATCCCCGTTTGATTCCTTTAATTAGATGGTTATGTAATGAACAGTGGGAGGGACTCAGTTACTTGTGGATTGCCTTCCTTGGTCACACTGGTTACGAGCAAACGTGGTCTGTAAGTGAAAATACACTTCCTTGGTTTTTTCCTTATGCATTGGAGGTCAGATGAATTTTGCAGCACTGAAAAAGTTGAGTTTCCCTCCTCGGGTGTGTAGGATCTGAGCAAGCCATTTATAATTTATAGGCGCCACAGGCAGCACACAAACAGGTAAAATAATTCACACATCTGCCTTGCAGAGGTTGAGAGTCACCAGCACCCCACAAAAATAACGCTCTAAACCAAGGAGACACCTGCTTGCATCCCCCAGCACAAAACCAGGCTCCACTCCCTGCCAAAAGCAGCACAGGCTCCAAGAAAGGGCGGAACACAGGAAGAAAAGGAGATGCTGGAATTCCAAATCCTACTGATTTGGAATACACCTTCCACCCCGAGCATCCTAAGGGGTTTTGTACAGCTACGTCTGGTTTTTTCGGCAGGAAAAAACCAAGATGGAATTTCATTGACATCAAAATGTCAGCGTGCATCAGGATGAGCTGCGAGCTCCACCAAACACAGCCCGCAGCTCCCCGTGCTCCATCTGGCAGCAGAAGGGATTCCCTCTTGGACTCCTTCTCGGAGTCTGGCAGCAACTCATCCACAATGAACCCAGAGCAGCCTCAGAGTCCTTCCCAAAAAACTGGAAGGCAGCCTGAGCTCCAGAACAAAGCAGGAGCACAGCCTTGGTTACCCGGGCACCCTCTCACGCTCCTGGTGAGAACACAGGGACTGCTCCTGGTTGTAGCTGTGCTATTCCCAAAGGATAACAGGTTCTCAGGTTTCCCAGGAAGTGGACAAACAACTCCAGTCAATCCTCCCAGTAGGACTGTCCACCTGGCCAAACTGGATCAACCCCACCAGTTTTTGGGGAAAAAAAGCAAAAGTAAAAGGACCAGAACCGGGGAAAACACAAATATTGGACCCCATTGCAATTGCTGCAGCAGGTACGGAACAAACTTGAATTCCCCCAAAGCCCGAAGGTCCCACATGGTCCAGGTTTTAGCCTGGAGTGGTGAGAGGTTCCTCCAGCCCTGGCACAAAGCCCTGCTTAATTCTGGACCTTAAACCCTTTCCCACAGTCCACTACAGCCTTTAGGCTGGGAAAGTGGTGAGAATTTCTGGTGGAAGCTTTAGTTTCAGGAGATAAAAGACACCAGTGATGTTCTGAGCTTTATAGTTCGCAATATTTGGAAACCAGAGGGGTTTTGCCAGGATTCACCAGAGCAGGCACACAAATTCATTCACTAAAATAAGTGATAAATGGATCGGGGCAGGAGTGTGGATCCACAGCCAACAGTGGGAACGTGGGAAACCACTGCACTGACGTAACAAACAGTGGAATTCCAAACCCTAAGAGGATGGATTCCCTTTAAACACACACAGACACCGCCCCAGCACCAGGGCCAGGGTCCCACTTCATCTGGAGCTCTGTCAGGGGGGTTTAGCTGGACATCAGGAAAAGGTTCTGCCCCCAGAGGGTGGTGGGGCACTGAACAGTACAAGTAAAATCCGCACTGTGCAGCAGAAGTTGTTTTAAAACCCCCCCAAAAAAGTGGTTTAAAGTTATTTTATTAAATATCTCGGGCACTGGGTGATGACTAACACAAAATATCTGAACTGTGGGGGTTTTTTTTCCCACACATAAACTTCAGAAGCGGCGTAAGGAAGATAAAAGTCCAAGGCTGAATTTCACGGAACTCCCTGCACTGAAAATCATCAACACAACCCCACCGTTCCTACTGACAGCACAAAATGTTCTTATGTAGAAAAGTCTGGATTCCATTTTCTTGGTAAAAGAGATACAGGAGCACAGCAGAGTTCACTGTGCCCTGCTGCCTTCCTGGAAGACAATTTCCCAGATCAGAGAAGGGTACTGCATGAAAAATAATAATTCCCAAAGCCTTCGAGAGACAGAAACTGCGTGGAAGTCTCCCTCCTCTGGAAAAGCAAATATTCCCAGAGCTTGTACCTGCATGTGGCAGAAGCTGGACGTGGCATAGCCTAGAAGGGAGATGGACAACCAACAGTGGTCCCAGTCCTCCCAGTCTGGGCTCCCCCACTCCCCTGGGGTTCCTTGGTTTCCCTTACAAGGCTGAAATATTCCAGGCCTGAGCTTGCCAGAAGTGAAACTGCCTGGTTTAAGGCTGAGAAAAGGTGATTCAGGCTCCTGAGCGACAGCAAAGTTATGAAATTCCAACACATGAAGAATTCCTCGGGCCAAGACACCCGTGGGCTGCAGGTGGACATCGGAGCAGCTGACCAGGCACGGGGCTCCTGTCCAGGGAATTCCAGACAATTACCTGACAGGAAAAACCCCACCGTGGCCAACCTCCCTCGGGAGCAAAGTGGCCTTTGCTCACGGAATCATGGAATTGTTAAAGTTGGGAAAGCCCTCCAAGACCATCGAGTTCAACCATCAGCTCAGCAGCGCCATGTTCGCCACTGAACCACGGCCTCCAGCACCACATCCACAGGTTTGGAACAATTCCAGGGATGGGGAAGTGTTCCACCACCTCCCTGGGCCGCCTCCGCAGCTCAATCCCCTCAGATTTCCCACACATTTTCCCGATGGAGCCACATGGAGGTGCAATCCTTAACCCACACCAAGGAGTCCCGCTGGCAGAGCTGGGTTTTCCAGGATGGTTTAATTTACCTCTGGGATGGGATGTTTGTTGTCCAGGCCAAGCTACCTCCATCAGACCACACACTTCCTAAATCCTAAAATATCCCGAGAGCTGCACAAACCCCGCACGGGATGAGGCTGAGGGCTCCCAGCATCACTGTGTTTATGGCCTGTGCACAAGAGGTCATCATAAAACCTCACAAAAATGATGCGAGGCTGCTGAAAAACAACTGGGATGCAACAAAACTTCATAAAAACCAACTGAGACACTCTGTACAACACCAAACACGTGCAGAAAATCACAGAGGAAGATGAGAGGATTTAAATAAACACTGTGCTGCAACACTTCATGGAGCAGTGGAATGGTTTGGGTTGGAAGGGACCTTAAATCCCACCCCATTCCACCCCCTGCCATGGGCAGGGACACCTCCCACTATCCCAGGGTGCTCCAAGTCCCGTCCAACCTGGCCTCGGACACTTCCAGGGATGGATAAGCAAGATTAAAACCCTGAAAAAAACGTTTTATATAATCCTGGGCTTTCCAAAGCTTACCATCATCACACAGTTCCTCTTTCACCCTTGATGGAAAAAAACAAATCATTGCTCCCAGTTTTACCACCAGCAGGAAAATTACAATTAAAAACAATTCTCTCACCTGTTTCCCCAATATTTAGGCATTAAAAGTTCGCTGTGAGAGAATTTTAAAAGGAGCAATCGTGATGTGGATGGAGGAGAGGATGAGGCAAAGGCTAAAGTGAGGATGAACACGAGTTCACAGTGGGAACCCTGTCAGGACATGGGAAGAGGGCCTAAAACTGTGCCTGGAAAGCAGCAAAGTTCAGAGACAAAACCTCAACAGCCAGGCCCTGCCTAAGGTAAAAACCCCAAATTCTGGAAATAACAGCTCAGTGGAGGGGAAAAAAAAATAATTAAAATATAAAGCAGAGTTCCCAAACTTGAAGAGAGAAAACATCTCCCCACGCAATGAAAATCATCTGTAGCTGCAAGAAAGCTGAGACGTGGTAACCTCAAATACAGGAAGAGTCTTGAGCCGAATTATTTCTGTCCCTTAATTATTATTTACACTAAAAAGGTCCCGAGCACCTCAGTCACAGCCAGGTCTGTCCTGATCCAGGCGTTTCAGAGCCCTTTTTTGGGTATATTAACACATACCCAGTTACACCCCTTTTTTACAGACCATTTACACCCCTTTTTTGGGTATATGAAATGGAGGGGAGGGGAGTGATTAACACGTTTCGACTCGCTCCCAACCTCCTGTACAAAAGGAGGGAAATTATACATGTATGAAATGTGAAGGAAAATAAACGGGAGGGGGAAAGGGGGGTAAAAGGGAAAAAAAGAGGGATGACAGGAAAAAAAGTGGGGGGAGGAAAGGGAGAATGAAGGGGAACTTCATCAATGATCTCAGAGGTCTTTTCCAACCTAGTTGGTTCTGTGATTCTGGGGAAAAAAAAAAAAAAGAGGCGAAGTGGAAAAAAAAAAAAACAGGGATAAAGGAGGAAAAAAGGGAGCATGAAGAGGAACTTCATCAGGGTTGGACTCATTTATCTCTGAGGCCTTTTACAACCTTGTTGATTCCGGGGGGGGAAAAAANCGGCAGAGCGGGAGCGCAGCAACAACCCGGTTTGTCGTGGAAATCGAGGGAAAGCGGTGTAAAATAGGTTGTTTTTCTTTGCCGTGTTTTCGGTGGAAAACTCCTGTTTAAAATGGAAGTTGCGAAAAAGTCAGTTTAAATTATTTTTTTCTTTTGCCATATTTTCGGCGAGAAAATCCAGTTTAAAATGGAAATTCTGGAAAAGTGCGTTTTAAAATAGAAATTTTGAAAAAATCAGTTTAAAATAAATTTTTTTTTTTTTTTTTTTGTGGGGAAAAAATCCTCTTTAAAACTGATTTTTCTTCCCTTTTTTGGCGGAAAAATCCATTTTAAAATGGAAATTGTGGAAAAAAAACCAGTTAAAAATTGGAAAATGTTTTCCCCCTTTTTTTTTTTTTGGGAGAAAAATCCAGTTTAAAACAGTTTTGTTGGTTTTTTGGGGTTTTTTTTAATATTCAGTTTACAATTGAGTTGTTGTGGGTTTTTTTGTGGAAAAAAACAGGTATAAAATCTGCATTTTTCCCTATTTTCTGTGGGAAAATCCAGTTAAAAATGCTAATTGTTTCCATTTTCTGTGGAATTCACAATTCACCTCTCGCTGTCCCCAAGCAGCGGAGAGGGTCAGTGGGACTTAATGATATTTAAGGCCTTTTCCAATGTAAACAACTTCATGTTTTAGGGAGCTGAAAAATAAAACAGAAGGATTTAAAACACAGAGGGAAAAGGAGCTGAGGGAAATAATAAAAATGGGTGTAAATCTGTGGGTTTTTTGAGTCTTGAGGTGGGACTTGATGTCTGATTCCCTGAACGTGTTGGATTTGTTTTTCCTTAGGAATGACACAGAAAACACAATGGGAGCAGGCACAAGGAGAAGAGTTCCCAGAAGCTGGTGAAGAGCAGCATGGAAAGCAAAATATTTTCAGGGATATCCTTTCATTAAGGGACCATTCGTGTTTATTCCGTGCTCTGTGCTGGAGGTCTGGCGGATCAAAAATTCCTTGGGCTTTAAATTAATCACCCCACAGGCCTGGCATATCCCGGGATCTCCGCAGGAGGAAGGTCCTGCAGAAGGGTGGATTTAGGTGAGCCACCAGAAGAATCCCACAGGGGTAGGATGTGACAATTCTGGAAGGGCCTCAGGATGCCAGGGTTTGAGGTTTTAGGAGCAGGTTGGACAAAGCACAGCTCAGGAATGCTGCAGGTGCAGCCGCTCCTGCCGCGGGGAGCGGGGTGGGTGATGGGATGTCCCGGAATCCCATCCAGGTGCACATTTCCAAGGCCGCCTGTTGCTGGTGGGTTTGGAATGGGCTGATCCATCCGTGGGATTGTGAAAGCGCCCAGCATCCGTGAGTTGGTGGCTGTTGAGTGTTGACACTCATGGTCTTTTTGGCAGAAGGCACCCAGGAACAAAGCCTCTCAAAGGAACACCAGGGATATTCATTTGGGATTGGAAATGATCCAAAAAGGCCTCGTTTCCCGTTGTGAACAAACTAACACTTTCATTTTGGAAAACTGAGCCATCAGCATGTGCTTCCCTAGGTTTTCCTGGATATCCAGGCTGTGCTGGGCCGCAAGCCTACATGAAAAGGTTGGGAAAAGACTGATTGGGAGTGCAAATGTGCCTGTAGCCAGCAGAAAGAAGGGAGCCATGGGAATGCCAGAGGCTGGTCAGGAAATGCCAAATTCAGTGTTCAGGGAAAGACTGGGGGCAAGCAATGATGCACGGTGGGGAAAGGTTTAAATGTCCTCATACTGAGGTCTGGGAAGAGAAAATCACAGAATCATGGAATGGGTTTGCTTGGAAGGGAATTTAAGGATCATCCAGTTCCAGCCCCTCCCATGGGCAGGGACACCTTTTATTATCCCAGATTCCTCCAACCTGGCCTTGGACACTTCCAGGGATAGGGAGTCCACAACCTCTCGGACAACCTGTGAAAAAAATACTGACTTTGAGAGAGACCACAGCAGCATTTTTCAAACATTCACGGTGCAGACTGGAGGGGCAAGAACAGAGCCACAGCTCCTTGGCCTTTTTTCTTCTTTCTCTCTTCTCCAGATTACAAAAAGAAAACGGCATCCACCACTTTCCTTTCATGTGTGTCCTTGCAGCAGGGATTGTTCAGGAATGTGCACTGAGCCACCTCCACACGGCTGATAAAGAGCCAGGATGGTTTTCCCTCCTCCAGGGAGAATTTTGGTGGTGCAGTGAGTTTGTTTTAAGTAGCCCTGGCCAGGCTCTGCCTTCCACGGCTTCTCTGGAGCTGACCAAGGCTGAGTTTGGGGGTGATTCCTGTAGTGAAAAGCTCTGTTAAAGATTGTAGTCCCCAAAATCTGTAATCCTTCTGGAGAGCTGCTGCTGCTGTGGGGGATTTTGGATTCCTGCAGCATCTCCCAGCGCCTGTCAGGGCTCCGCAAATGCACTTTTCTGGTCTTTCATCTGAATATTCCCTCTCTCCACGTAGTTCTCGCCCTTTGCAGGCACTCCTCAGATATTTTCAGCTTATTTTCACTTCTTATTGTCAAATATAATATATAAATAAATGTGGATATGGTTTGGTCAAGTTCACCACAGAATGGTTTGGGCGGGAAGGGAACTTAAAGTATCTCATTCCACCCGCTGCAATGTACAGTTAATGGGGAGACAAAGATCAGACTGAAGAAGGGAGAAATGAGGTGGGAGCTTGTTGGCAGAAAGGCCGTGCCCTCCCATCCCCACGTGTTGCCTGAAGCTGCTTTGCACACCGGGGAGGATTTTTTTTCAATCGGTTTTTAGGACAGGCGTGGCTCATTTCCATGCAGGCAGCCGCTGGAGCACCTGATAATCCCAGTCCTCGAGTGTGGGACAGAGCTGGCAGAGCTCCGGGGAGCCCCAGGGTGACACCTCCTCAGCCCAGCTGCCGTCATCCTCACACAGATGCAGCACACAGAGCTCCCCAAAAAACGTGCTGCTGCAGTGACTTCTTACAGAGCTGCACATCCACTCACTGCGAGATCCAGCTTCATGTCCAGACTGCTTTTCTTAGGGAAACAAATTCCCAGAGCAGGCCCTGAACGCTGATGAGCCCGAGGGGGATGTTTAGGATGTGTTTTTGTTGCGATGTCCCCGTGGCTGGGCGGGTGTCCGCTCACCACTGCCCTGGCTATTGTCAGCAGGGGCGGGCAGGCTGAGCTCCGCGCTGGGCAGGAGCGATAAGCTCCAGACGGCCACGCTTCCTCCCCGAAGAACTCCCCAGCTCTGCTCCTCTCCCCCGCCTCGGAGGCACCGCCGGGCTGGAGGCAGGAGGCAGGAGGAGGTGGTTCTGTCCTCTGAGGCGTCCAAAAGGCACGGGCTGGGTGGTTTCCTTTCAGACAAAGAGAGTATCCCACACAATTTTACCCTCATCATCCAACGCACCAAAGTCACAGAGTTTTTCCAGTTTTCTCACACGCCCCTTCTACGGCCTTTGGCCCAAATTCCTCAGGACTAAGCCGTGGCCATGCTGATTTCCTATGTGAGGAATTTACATTTCTGTAGCCACGCTAAATTTTAATTTGCTTTCTCAGCAAAAACTTGTGTATCAGAGATTGATCTCACCAAAGTTCCTGTACCTAAACAAGACACCCAGGCTGCTCTAAGCCCCTGCACACATTTAATCAGAGGAATCCCATCCTGAGCTGCTCTTGCTGTATTCATCCAGATAACTAGATAGTTATCATCTAGGTAACTAGTCCTGGCACTGATGCAGGTATTTGGATTTAGGGAAGATCAATCCCACGAATCCCGGTTTAGCAACATGTGAGAAGGAAAACTGCAGGTTGGAGGTGTTAATTGTCACCTTGTGCTGATGAAAGGGCAGCAGTGTGGGGAAGGGAGGAAAGCATCAAGAATAACAGGTTTAAAATACGTAACAATATTAAAGGGTGGAAGGAGTGCACTTTGTTACCCTAAAGAGCGGCAAGGAAGGGGTTTTAAGGGAACAGGGACATAAAAAACACTTCATGGAAGATCAGTGTGAAGGCAGCGACGGGTTCAGGTGAGCTCAGGATTAGCACGGCTCTGCCACGTGCGGGAATGGGAACAGTCCTGGTGCCACCTGAGAGCTGAAGGACCCTGGGACACGCCAAGGGACACCGGGGAGCTCACCAGAGGCACCCCCAGGAGGTCACCAGTGTGAATCCCACAAACATCTCCTTCCATCTCCTCTCCTGAGGGAGCTTGCAGTGCCAGGCTGGGGAGAACTTTTAAGACCTGCTGAAGCATTCTGAGAGACCCCAGCTGTGGTTCTAGGGGAGAAAAGCAAAATATCAGCTGCCAATAGAAGAGCTGGAAGTGTTTCCTACTCTGCTGTCTGCTTTTCTGGTGATGGGAACAGAAACTGTGCAAGGCACGTAAGACAATGGAAAGGATGAGGAATTGATAAAATGTGGATTTCCAAGAAAACAGAGCTACTCCTGGGACAGTTCCCAAAGGGCAAGCTGTAGTTATCGGGTCCTCCCTCAAATATTGTATCTAATTTCAGGAAGTTCTTCCTGGATAAAGTATCTCAGGAGCCAAAACAACAGGTGACAGGAGCTTTCAAGGACCCCATCTCAGGCTGTGTCATTTGAGAGGAGTTGGAGCCCATGCCAAGCTCAATGGTTCTGACTGGACTAAGACCAAGAGCCTGGTGCTTTGGAAGCTCCAGAGTATCCCAGCAGAAGACACCTGTTTCTCTGGCTGTTCACTGCCTTGGTGGCTTGATAAAATCTGCTGCCAACCCAATCAAACCCTGCAGACAGGAAATCATTGTCCTCAACAGGCCCCTGCCCTTGTCTGGTGGAAATAATTCCATTTGATACAAGCAAAGCGCTCCCGGTTGCTCCTCCCCAGCCACCTCCAGTGAGGGATATCTTAAACCCAGGATGGGAAACTCACAGCACCATCACAGGCAAATGTCACAGAGCAGGGATTCCCTCCAGACAGAAACACGTCACAGTTTCAGGAAGGTCGGTCTGGGTCTGTAACGTTTTGAATTGCCATAAAGAGAAACCCGTAGGAACCGTCACAGAGCAGGTTTTGTGTAAAAACCAAAGGAGCCAGATCATTCCTGCTGTGCCCTGGGCAATCCAGGTCGTTGTCACCGTGCCTTCTACACCCAAAGTGCCCTGTGTGCCACTGTGGGAGCAATCCCTCCGATCACACGAGTATGTGGGGGCAGATTTATTCTACAAACCTTTTTTTTCAGATTGAAACAAATTAAAAAAAAAAGGCTTAAAAAGTAAATTAATTTTTTCAGGAATGACAAAATTTAAGGAATGAGGATTTTGCCATAAATGCAACAAAGAAACATCAGAGATTTTGTCTGTAAGTGGCCATAATTCACGTGCCTGTTTCCCATCTCCTTTTTATCCCCAGGGAGATCCCAGCATGAGCAGCTCAGCACCCACAGCTGTGCTAGAGACGTGCAAAGCAGGGTGAGATAATCCACATTTAAAGCCTCTTTCAGGTGTGTTGGCCATGTCACCACTGAGAAAACTCCAGGAAACCCCAACTGCAATAACTGTAATTTAATTGCTTCACTGATACAACTTTAACTCCAACATCTGATTTAACATCTCAGTCTGCACAGAAAACTCTTATTCCAGGCTGATTATCTCTGTACATCACAGAACAGGCACTTCCTTTTAAATGATGTGGGAAAAGTGTCCCCAAGAGTTGCATGACCTACTTGAATCATCCTGAGAGAGAGAGAAATAAAACAAAATTCTGGAGTTAAATGTAATTTTCAGCTTGTACTAAACAGCTTTAAGCATTTTTGCTTTCTTCAATAATCCGTGTGCTCCTGTCTCCCTGCTGACATTTCCTGTAGGATTGTAGGAGCCCTTGGCCTGTCCTTGCAATTTCAGCTATTAAAAATGCTCCAATATTCAGCAGTAAATGCAGGTGAACTTTTAAACATTTAGGTCAAGAATGTCCACCAAAGAGCAAACTGCTCCCTGCATGGCACATGATTGCAGCCATTCCAAGGAATCCGCTGCAGCCATGTGTGGCATTAAATATTTTCCTCATTTTTCTTACACATTTCTCTCTTTTAGTGCTGGCTACAGCTCAAAGACAAATGCTGACACTAAGCCAGGCTTTTGCATAAAGAAGATTTCACACTTGATTTACTTTAGCTTAGTTGTGAATATATCAGATTTTAACAGTAAATTTAAAAATTCCTTTTGATTGTTTCTCCTGAAGTCAAGTGGCACTAACCTAAAAGGAACACAGCAACTTTAAAGGCCTCTATTTTATTTTAAAATAATTAAGTATCAGGACTCCTGAACTCCCTGAATACCCCCAGAAAACTACTGGATAATTATACAGTGGGTAGCACACCAGGGTGTAACAAACCCATCCCAGCGTTTGACCTGGGAGACTTCAGTACCTGCAGGTGTCCTGCTACCTGCACAGCAACCACTTCTATGAGTTCTAATATTTCATTCCTTTTGCTCCTTTGTATGACAGTTACAAAAGCAAAAGAGAGAAAAAACCAACTTACGTCATTAAAAAAAAATACAGATTTGCAAGAGAGAGCCTTATAAAAAGACAGTAAAATAGGGATTTTTTGTTCTTGAAATGGCACCAGGGCAGCAAGACAGTGAAAAATGAGCAAATAAGAGAGGAGTTAACCCACTGCAAACTCTATTTTATTTCCTACTGCTGACACTATTTAGTGCCAACATTTAGAAAGCCTCTTGCAAGGAAGTTTTTCTTTAAAAATTCTCCATAGGAGCCTCTTTGTTATGGAGATACCTTTTATGAGGAAAAGAGTCCTCAGCTATCCATCCTCCCCTGGAGCTGGGAAGTAACAGCCAGGGCAGCTCTTCAAATGAGAACTGGGACAAAAGGATCCCTGCCCCTTCTCGAGCCTTTCTTACACATCCAAAGATCCACGGTGCTTTTCCTTGGGTGAAATAATGTGGAAGGAGAAACCTGGGAGTGCAGAAACGCTGGCTGAAGGGAAGGGAAAGGACAGGAAGCTGCTCACATACGGCTTGAAGCACCCTCGTTCCAAATGTGGTGAATAATATCTCTTATCAAACCTTTCCTATTTATATAGATCCCCACCACTCCCATCGCAGAACGGTCCTGGGACTCTCCCCACCCACAAACACACACAACAACATCTCCTGTGTTTTTAACAGTGGGGCTTTGGTACACAACTTCCCACAGGAAACATGAACCAACAGTGGCAGCAGAGCACAGGAAGCCCCAGCACTACAAAAGTTTAACTCCCTGCAAGACCTGACACACGAAACACCACCGAGTTCCCTGTGCCATAAAACAAAGGGCATCTGCAGCTTGCAGATTCCCCTCACAAAACTCTTTGTGGATTCGGGCAGAGCAGGATTTATTCATCATAAACTCAGCTTAAATCCTGCAGCCCAGCGGGCAGAAAAGCCCATCCAAGAACCAAAGTCTTACAGGTTGGGATAAAGCAGAAATAGCTGCAAGTGTCACTCTGCAGCTGTGGGGGCTCCCTGTGAAGTCACATCCACGGGAGCCAGAGGCTCTCCCTCAGAAGTCATGGCACAGCCTGCAGCACTTTTAAGCAAACTGAGCCATTTGAAGTCCAAACTTTTCTTTAGAGATGTCTCCTGGGTTTTTATGAACCACCAGGGAGCCAGAATTACATGCAAAATTCAGCTGAGAGGTAAAAGGAAAAAGGAGAAAGAAAAAAAAGGTGTTTAATTTCTCAGTCTGGGATGGTTGGGAGGGTTTTTTCATCTGTTGTCAAAGAAGTGAATGACAACTTTTCAGATCCACTAGAAAGCAGAGTCTTTGTCCTTTGCACTTCACTGGTCACCATCTGGTCTGTTCAGCTGCATCATGCTGAAATCAGAATTTTTTGTTAAAGACAGAACATATAATAATATTTCACTCTTTGTTCCAGTAAATTTTCGATACTGGAACTTTGGAGTCTTGAAATATTTGTAGCTCCAGCTTACCACAGATGTAAAAATGGCCTTGCTCACTTTTAGCCATCCTTGACCATGTTAAGCAGTTCCTACTTCAGTGCTCGGAAACATCTGTCCCTAAAAGCTCTGTGTGGTAAATATATCATACCAAAATAGAATATTTTGGGTTTTAATTTCTTAGCTCGAGATGGTGAATACAGAGGCTGCAAGAGATCTCTGGCTTTAGAAGGCTGATACTTGGAGGAAATAGCTGCGAGTTGCTGCGACCAGAGACTTCCTGGTGGGCGGTGGGGAAGCGAGAACGCGAGTGAACGCTGAGGAGGAGCTGTAGGTGCCCAGCTCAGAACAAACTGGTGCTGCAAACCACATCCCTGAGTCATCAGAGCAGGCCAGCTGCAGGGAAACAGGAAATCCACCGGCCTGGGTGCCCATCCTGGGGACGTGGGTTAGTGGTGAATGCAGTGCTGGTGCCGGGTCGATGGTTGGAGTTGATCTTTTCCAGCTCGGAGCTTTTCCATCCTTAACGATCCTGTGATTCTTTTCTTGACACGTTGTGAGAGACTGAAGTGGTTCATGGCTTAGATATTGCTAAAATCATCAAAATATTTTGCTGTATCAAAAGATATTGCTGAAATCATTGCCCACTGTAGCAAACTGCAAAGAAACTGCTGTCCACCTGCGACCACCAGAGCCACCCCTCCCCAGGTACCCCTACTGACTGGAATGTTGGATCTTGAACCTGGGATAAGACAAAGGTGGTACTTCTGTCCAGTTATCCCAGGTCAGGGAAGAAGAATGGATCCACAAGGGTACTGGAAGAGAGACTGTGATGCTGCTGGCTCAAACATTCAGGGGAAGTTGCCGATGTGCAAAGTGTCCCGCCCAGCTGGAGAGGGCGAGCACAGCCCAGCCCAGGCTACAAACTGGTAAGGGACCCCTGAGAACCGGCACTGCCTCTCTGTCCTTGCTCAAGGGAACTCAGCTGGGATAACTCCCCTGCCCGGGGAATATCGGGACGTTCACAGGTAGCCCAAAGGTGTTCACCTCTGCTGATGGGCCATAATGGGCCATAGTGGACTGAACTGTGCTGATATAAAAGGCAGCTGTATCATCCTAGGAGGTGTCAAAGAGTCCCGAAGTGTCCCCTGACTCACAACATTCCATCATCCAGTGTGAAACTCCCCGCTCCAGGGGAGATACCTGGGCATTCCCACCTGAACCTGAGTGAATATAAACCCAAAAGATTTTGTGTTCCGTGCATTTCCCCCGCCCCTTCTTTGGGATTTCCCCTCATCACCCCGTGGACCCACTCTGTGACCATCAGTTGGACCAACAGACACAGATTGCAACAACCAAATCTCATCATGAGGCCTGTGGGTGGTGAGATCCTTCTCCTCATATCCTTTCCCTCTTTATTTTCCTTATATATTTTCTTAAGTGATGTTTTTATACTTTCATATTGTCTTATCACTGTAGATAATAACAGCCAAAATTGCTACATGGCTGTTTTCCTGTGCAACCGAATTGATCTAAAATAAACCCTACATATAAATATATATATATATATTTCCAAACACCAGTTTTACCCTTGGCTTTCTAGGGGGGGTTGTACCACGTGCAGATGAAACAAACCCAGTGGAGTTAGCAGTGAGCTCTAAATGACAGCAGCTGGCTGACAAGCAATGCCACCAATTATAATTTTCCCTGGTCAAAACCTACTCATAGAGGGAACGTTTTAGGCTGGAGAAACAGCACCAGGATTTCCAGGCCTTTATTGGCTTGGGTTGATGATGTTAGAATGGACTGTTACCTGTAACAGAAAGGTACGTGGAAGCTGGAGGGGTGGAAGGACGTGGGAGAGAGGCACAGCTTCCCTCAGCGTGGTGCTTTGTCATTTACCCAGGGCTGTGTTGAACACTCGTGGAGGAAATGCAGCAAAAGGGCTCTGAGCTTGTGCCATGGAGCTTGTTGTCTCCAGCCAGGATGTTCGGGCTAAGAATGATCACAGTAAGTGACAGCCTGGGCGTGGGGGTTCATCACCACCTCTGCTGGGTGTAACAGAATCACTGACAAACCTAAGTCACGTTCCCNCCCTCAGCCTCCCCTCACATGCCAGACACTCTCAATCCTGCCATGGGCTCCACTTCCCGAGCTCAGGGAGGACTCAGGGACTCCTCCCATCCATAAGGAATGGCAGCAGTGTGGGTAAATCCAAGCCCAGCACAGCCCTGCCGAGGCACAACACCCATTCCACACAGACGTGGAGGGTGAAGGGCCGCAGCTGAAATGACAATGGCACAGTGTCCCCTGCCATTTGTCACTCTGGGCTTGAGCTCTAATAAAAGTGTCTTTGTACAGACACAGCAGTGACCAAGGAAAATACTTGAGCTGACCACTGCAGAGGTCAGGGCGGGTTTAATCACAGAGGAGTCTTCACTGGGGAATTTGGTTTTCACTTCTTTTTCTTCCCCTTCTTTTTGAGAGAGCCAGGCCAGGGATAGCCCCGGAATTCCAGGAAGGCAGAGACGTTGTGAGAGATGTAGTAAGCGTTGATCATGGCAGCTGGGCTGAAGAGATCCACTTCTTTCACCTCCTTCTTCCCACCCTTTTGAGACTTTTTGCCTTTGCCGCCCTTGGGTTTTTTGGATTTGCCTGCCTGCAGAGAGAAAATGACCACAAACCCACTCAGTTTTGGGTCTTTGCTGTCTCACTTCTGGGTAGAGGATCCCAGGCTGAGAGACTGAGAGAGCTGGGGGTGTTCACCTGGAGAAGGCTCTGGGGAGAGCTCAGAGCCCCTTGCAGGGCCTAAAGGGGCTCCAGGAGAGCTGCAGAGGGACTGGGGACAAGGCCTGGAGGGACAGGACACAGGGAATGGCTTCCCAGTGCCAGAGGGCAGGGATGGATGGGATCTTGGGAAGGAATTCCTGGCTGGGAGGGTGGGGAGGGGCTGGAATGGAATTCCCAGAGAAGCTGTGGCTGTCCCTGGATCCCTGGAAGTGTCCAAAGCCAGGCTGGATGGGGTTTGGAGCAGCCTGGGACAGTGGAATGTGGTTGGAACGAGATGAGCTTTAAGGTCCCTCCAGCCCAAACCATTCCACAATTCCATGATCCCAAGACATCCCAGAGCAGCTGTTCTGTTCCATCTTAGTCCTGGCTCGCAGCATTAGCTCAGAGCCCCTCACCCAGACCCCAGAACTTTGTGGTGGTTTTGTAGACGGACTCACAAGCATTAATACAACTTTCACCCAATCCCTGTTTGCTCTGCAGGCTCTGAGAACCTCTAAAGCCATCAGACTGAGCTGATCAGTGTCCCCCTGTGCTTCTATCTGGCTAAAAAAGGTTTGTGCACAAGAGAAGTCAAACATCCTTTTCCATTGTTTTTTTTTTTTTTAAATTAATGCATGAGGATGCAATCCTGAAGTAACTGGGCCTGTGTTCATCCACTCCTGTGTGCCTGTTTGTGACTCTGGATCTTAAACCAGGAAAGCAGGACTCCCTCCTACAGCTTTCATGGATCTGGGATAGAGCTGCTCTCCTACCACTGGTGGTTACACAAATCCAAACCCACATACGTAGTGTATTTTCCATGTTATAAATTCTAAAACGTCCTTTCACAGCTCAGCACTACTCAGCACAAAAGAGACAAATATTTGTGCTCTGAGTTGTGAGAATAGAGTGAAGGGCACAATCCTCAGAATCACCTGGGACCATGGTGTAAAAAAATACGGACAGGTAAAGAAAGATGTAAAAAAATCAAATTTTCTCGATAAAACACACAGATCCTCTAATAGACGCAAAAAGGAGAAAATAAGAATGTAAGCTGCAGCTGATGGCAGATTATTTGCAGACTGACACTACCTGACCTCAGACAAATGTTTGAGACGGGGACAAGCCTCTTTCACAGACCTTAATTGGACAGAATTTGGGGAATACTTCACACGCTGGAATGTGCCCCCTTCACAGGGACATGCTTTTGTCAGATTTTGCAGCCAGTCAGTCACCTGAGTCCCACTCCTTGTTTGCCCAGGGTCTCTGGTGGATTTTGTGAGCACTTGAAGGTTCCTGGTAGGAATTCCAAATATAAAAGATGCTTACAGGCTTCATACAATATGTACAAAAGTTTACAGCCTGCAGCCAAGAACAAAAAAAGGCTAAAAATCAGAATTTGGTTTACACTTGCACACAAAATGAAATTGGGCAGGTCAGGTCTGTCCTGCAGCTGTGGGAAGGAACCTTTTGGATATTAGCATAATATTTCCTTAGAAAAGTCATATTAGTGCTCTTCAGAAGGATCAAAGGTGTTTTACCATGGCTGAGTCTTTTTACTGAGCGGCCAGGACTCCACATCAAGCCCTAGAGATGGACCCTGCAACACAAAATCTCATGGTGAGTTACACAGTGTAAAGCACCCGCGTCTGCGTCAGTCCCCATTAAACTTTAAAGCAAAAAAGGGAAAAAACAGTTAGTCCCTTGCAAAAACAGGCCGAGGTGGGTGATCCCTAAAAGCTGATACTCACCTGTGAAATCAGCTGCTAATTGTCCAATTCCAGGACTCTGAGCTTTTCAGCAAAGCCCTTGGGATTTACAATCACAGAATCTTGTGAAAGACCTCCAAGACCAAGTCCAGCTGTTCCCCAGCACTGCCAAGGCCACCACTGACCCCTGTCCCCAAGTGCCACATCCACACGGCTTTTAAATCCCTCCAGGGATGGGGACTCCACGCCTGCCCTGGGCAGCTGTGCCAGGGCTGGGCAACCCTTTTAGGAAAGGAATTTTCCCGATATCCAGTCTAAACCTCTGGCACAGCTTGAGGCTGCTTCCTCTTGTTCCGTCCCTTGTTCCCTGGGAGCAGAGCCCGACCCCTACTTGGCTGCCCCCTCCTTTCAGGGAGTTGTAGCGAGCGAGAAGGCCCCTCCTGAACTTCCTTTTCTCCCCTGGCTGCCCCAGCCCCACTTCCCTCCCTCACCGCCTCGTGCAGAAACGGCAGAACCTCACCTTCCTGTCCCCACATCACCACGGCTCTGAAGCCACCCCACTTCCCCCGCAGGGCCGCCATGACTTCCCCCCCTTCCCCTCAGCGTCGCGTTGTCATAGCGACGCTGGGGCGGGGCCTGACACTGACTGACAGCATCATGTCCAATCCGCTGCCGACGTACCCACCCCTTGTCCAATCGGCTGCCGGGGGGCGGTGCCCGCGCTCTTCCCGCCACTGGGGTCGTCGGGGGAAAAGGGCGGGAAAAGCTATGAGGGGGATGAGGGCAGCGGCCACCGCCATCCCCGCCCTTGTCCTTGTCCCTGTCCCACCCACAGCCAAAGGTCCCAGGGAAGTGTCACAAGGACGCGAAAAAACCCCGTCACCACAACTTGGAGCTGAGACGAGGAGAGGAGCAAATTGTGCTTTCCGAAGGTCTTGGAAAGATTGGTGTTTGGTGGACTGTTAGTGGAATATTCACGTTATTGCTGTGTGACACGGGCTAGTCTCTGTTTAAACACCTGACTCAGCCTCCTTCACCACATAAATATTTAAAACAACCTCTGCTTTGCCTCCTTTGAGAGCCACAGCACCGGACAGCAGGCCCTGAAAATGACGTGTAATAGAGGTTAGATATTTCCAATAAATCCCCATAAACTGAGGCCTGAGATGCAGGAAAGCGATGGAGGCAGAGGGGTCTGAGGGAGGAACAGGGACCTGAAGGGTTCATTTTGTTCCCTGCACCTCTTCTTAGACATAACAATTTTATCCAGGGGTAGTAATGCTTCTAACAGTCAGGTGATTTTTAAATGTGGGAGAAAATATGGGAGAGAGGAGTCTCTCCTGCATCCCTCAGCACCAGATTTTCACTTGCAAAGCGCTTAAAAAAAATAAAATCAAAAGGCACAAGTGAAAAATATCACTAGGAGCTGAATTCCCTCACAGGAAAAAAAAAATAGCTCATAATTGCAGTATTACCAAACTCCAACAAACATCAGCGAGTCTGCCTAGATCATGGGTTTATTTTTACCTTTGACATTAACCTCTCTAAATGTGCACTCTGGTGCATAAACCCATAGGATACATTTAGTCATGGTTTAAATCATAGAAACTCAAAATGGTTTAGGTTGGAAGGGACCTTAAACATCCAGTGCCACCCCCTGCCATGGGCAGGGACACCTTCCACTATCCCAGGCTGCTCCAAGCCCCATCCAACCTGGCCTGGAACATTTCCAGGGATGGGGAATCCACAGCTTTTCTGAGCAAACTGTGCCTCACCACCCTCACAATAAAAATTCCCTGAGGAAAATTCCTTCTTCCCTGATAGCAAAAGACTTGGTAGTGTAGCTCTGGAAAAAGGTCTTCGGATTTGGGAGTAAAATTCTCTTGAATATGCTTTGGATCATAAAAGGAAAAATATAAAAAAAATTGATTTCCACTGTGTTCAGGGAAATTTTGTGTCATTTGTATTAACAAACCACATGGCATAAAAGAAACAATCATAATTACACTAATTATCTGCTTTTAGCAACGACAACTGTCAGGAGACCACGTTATAATTATCGAGGCTAAAAGGAAGGCACAGCAGTGACAAGCACTGAAATATTCAATCAAGGAGACAAAAAATCAGCCTGTGCAGTCAAATGTTGTGTTTTGTGACAGTGCTTGGACCTGGCTGCAGAGCAAGCTGCTGTTTACATGTGCAAGGCTTTGATAAATAATTAAGGGAAGCTTCTCAAACTTCAGAGTATAATAAGCTTGACCTCATACAGTCACTGCTGTAGTTACAAGTGGATAAATACAGAGTCAGCCAGGACATCTCGGTGTTGTTGTATTTATGGAAATATTCACCGAAGAAAAAGGAGGGATTTTTCTTTTTTTAACACTGCCAAACTGAATGGATAAAAGCTAAATCTCCAATTTTTTTTGGCCTCAGCTGTGGTGTCCATAGGGTCACTCTCTCCTTTCACAACTCTGAAAGGAACTTTGTATCTTTGCAGCCTTTTATCCCTCACTGAAATTTGCATTAAATTCACCAACCAACTCGAAAGCTGCTTAGAGAAGACTGAGAAATCAATAACTCAACCGCACGTGCTTTATATCCCTAGAAAACAGGAAGAATCAACATGAAAACAGGAGAATCTGTGCTGAGGTGCTGAAGGAAAGGACTTACCCACAGCAAAACTTTCAGCAACCACCTGTAGGGTGAAAACAAAAAAAAAGTTCTTTATGCACCAGTTACAACAGAAACTGGGAACACTGGAGGGTTCCTGGAACCAGCAGGCCTGTTGGGGTGAGATAACAGATGTTCCTGCAGCTGTGTGGAAACCGCCCGAAACTTTGTTCTGAAACTGCCTTGCTAAACATACAAAATGATTATTCCTTAATTGCTGTCCCCCAGCTCTTCTGAGAATTTTTAAGGAGGAGAAAATCCTCCTTGTGAGGCAGAAAAGTTTGAAACTGCTGCTTGCTTGCCGTGACAGGACATAAATATTTCAAATAAAGGTGTAACCTTTCCCTAAGTCACTCTTTCATGCAGGGGTTCAGGTTTTCTGTGGAGATCTCTCTCTGGGAAGCAGAAAATGTGGTGGTGGTGGTGGTGCGAATAAATTGTATTCCAAGATAAGTTTGTACTATCCTCCACCTCAGGGATATTCAGGTAAGAATTTTTATTTCTAATCTCTCTCAGTAAAAATAACAGGCACTGAAAAGCACAATTTAAATATAAAATATAGGAAAATGTACATTGGGAATGTACTGGTAATTTTTTTCCAACATATTGTGGAGAAAAAAGACATTTTTTGGGGAAAAAAAGGTTTGAGCCAAATCCCAAGGGCTTTTCTAAGTTTCTTTGGTAATTCATTCAATTTTCCCCTTGAAGATCGACACCTTCAGGACATTAGTTTATTAAACTAAAAGGAAAATACAAGATGAAATATCAGAGAGAAAATCCTTGATTGTCCAGCTACTCCTGGGCTCTGGACACCAGCACGTGCTGAAAATAATTTTGTTTATACTCTCTTTCTACTACTGAAATATTTAACAGACCCTGTATCATCTGCCATCTTTAGCTGGGGTTTGTTGTTTTGTTTGTGTTCATTTAATCTTAGTTTAATCGCTCCCAGGAGGCTCTGGGGAGCACAGGGAAGTGCCTGGTGCTGTGTTTTAGAAACTGAATTAAACGAGGAGCTCCGGAGCTGTCCCAGGACTGGGATCCCTGAAGGACAGCACCAGTCTGGATTTCATGCCTTATTGCTTGGAGAGGCTCCACTGATTTTTAAATAACTTTTTAATTTTTAACAAGCACGAACACAGCCCATAATTCTGGTTTTATTTTTTTAGAGTTCTATGGATTCATCAGAATGGAACGTCCAAAGTGTGTCTGACTGAGGCCTTTCTGCAGCAGAGGGAGAGTGGAGATGGGCAGGGGTGAGAGCTGAGTTTGGGGGACGCTTCCATCCTTAAAAAAACAAAAAAAAGAGAAGCGTTTAAGTTAAGACACGGGAAGAAACAGCTTAAATAAAGAGATGTCCTTTAAAAGTTGGTTTATTTTGAACAAAAGCATATTTTAAAAGGTTTTTGAAAGGGTTTAATGCCATTTCCACGAACAAGGCCTTGGACAAACCCCATGAAGGAAACATTCCCAGGCTAATTAATGCTTTAAGCAATAAGCACAAATCCTGCCATAACAAACACTTGTGGATATTCAGGGCTTCCCTGCCCTGTATGAACACACGATGCTTTGACAAACGCCATCCTCATGCAACGCAGCTTTACCCAAGTGTAGTGTTTATTATTAGATCTAAATATTAAGTTAATAAATTTATAGAAAGTTCACAGCTCAATATCCTGTTCATTCTGAAAGTTTGATGAGGAAAGGAGTCCACTCTTTTCCTCATAAATTGTGAACCAAAGCACTTTCTCTCCCCACTCTAAGACCTGGCACAAACACTCCCCCAAACAACCAAAGATCTGTGTAAAAATCAGGGTATTTAACATGGTATTTACTGTCTCCTCAGGGCTGGAAGGGCTAAAGAGGATCTGGAGTCCTAATGACACTGAGAGGGAGAGAAAGGGGACATCCAACCTCTACAGCTCTGAACTCTGCACAGCACAGGGATCGTTTCACTCTAATAAACGTGGGGAGTGAAGGTGGAGGAAAGCGGAGTGGAGAAAAGGTAACGGATCAGTGCCCAGGGGAACGTGCAAAACCTGTCCCTGGAGGCACCTGGACTCTGGGCTGTGTCACCCCAGCAGCAGCAACGCCAGCCCAGGGACAACAGGGAATGTTGTCCCCAGTGGCCAAGCCAACGCGTATTCCTGGTGGGCACCTTCCCAGGGCAGCTGGGGGGTGGCAGGGTGGTGTTTGAAGCACATCAGCAGCCAGCCAGAACTGAATATATCAAAACAAACGAGGCACACAGCGTGGGGTGCTCGGGAGGGATGGAATTCCCAGCTGGGAATCCTTACACCAAGCCTACATGGGTGAACCAAGCTACAAGACAGACCTTATCTCTGAGCTCACTCTGGAACCTGCTCCGTGGCCTCTGCTGATATTTTATGGTCTCCAAGAAGTCACAGGAAAGGGATGACCTCCAAAACGAGGTGTCTGGTAGGCACAGAGAGACTTGGTCTCTTTGGAAAGATTTAAATTATTTTCCCAGCTGTGCTTAAAACCCCCCAGATCCAAACCAATCTTCCTCTCCTCATCGTGTGGCACCGCCTGCCCTTACGGAGGTGGGGCAGGTGGAGGTGTGGCTGTCACTGGCAGTGCAGCAGCTCCTCCCAACGAATGGGCTGGGAAAACACCTCCCGCTCCAGCCAGAGCTCGTAGGAGTAGTGGAAGTCCTCGGGGAGCTCCAGGCGCTGGCCCAGCACGCTCTGCAGGCAGTTGTCCACCGGGGCAAACTCCGAGTCCTGGGGCTTGTCGTACCTGCGGCTGTTGAAGGCTTCGATGTTGGCCCTCAGGGTGCATTCCTCAGCCTGGAAATCCCACGGCCTTGCATCAATATCTGCAGTGAAGGACAAGCAACACCCAAATATTGTGGAAAACATCGCTCTGATAAGGTTTGAGCGAAAGAAGGGCTGAAGGTTTCACATGAATTAACCACAGTCACTCCCTATTATAATTTTTATCGTTCCTAACCAAATCCCATTATGTGTGCATTTTACTTTAAGATACCAAATAGAAATGTAATTATTCCTGCTTTATGGACTCTCTATAATTACTCAGCCCCTGCATTTTTCACAAAGACCCCACGGCTTTTACTGAAAATCTCCACTGACAACTGAAGCAGAGATCAAGATTTAAAATATTTAAAACCTGATGAGCTTATTATAAGCTCCTAATCCCCAAAATTGTTAAAATTTGGACAAATGTAACTATGATCAATATTGAAAAGCTACAATAACCATGACATTATGCCATACTATATAAACACGTAACACGAAAAAAGGTATTTTTCCCAGTATTTTCAAAGTTGGCTTTCACCAGCTCTAAATCCGATGGTGCAGAACAGTGCCTTAAAACTTCCGAAAAAATCCCCAATGGTGACAACAATTTTAGAGCTCTGAGACCAAACCAAGCCAAGCTGGTTCCAAATCCACAGGCAGGGGGGCTGATCCCCGGGCAGGACTCACCGTTGCCGTAGGCCCAGTCGTCGTTCATGCGGTGCCGCACCTTCTGGTAGATGGCAGACATGGTCTTCATGTTGCTCTTCCTCCACTGGCGCCCCAGGTACTTGGTCTGGATTTTCAACAGCTTGAGCACGTAGAGCTGCATCATGGCCTGCTTCACCTTCAGAGCACGCTTCAGGATCGGGGCTGACTTAAACACGACCAGCATCTGCCAGGAAATCAACACCAATTAATGCAGAGTGCTCGGGGCAGCCACACAAATACTGTCTGTGCTGCTTTGGGCACCAACACCTGGGCAACACATGCCACAAGGCCCCAGAAGGAAGAACAGGAGCATTCAACACAACCAACACTCTCTGCACGGGGCTTGAGGGTCACAGAAATAATGTTATTTGCTGAAGGAGAAGTATTTCTGCATTTAAGGCTCAGTCTGTGAAAGAAAAAAGGGAAGATGATGAAGAGCAGAAGCTCCAGCAGTTCCATGAGAAACGCTGAGCACAAGGCTGGGCTGAACCCGCTGTGTAGAGCCAGGGACGTGCTCCAGGTGAAACGCTGGCAGGTCTCAGGGGGACGGGACAGGAACATTCCCTTACCATTGTCCTCGAGTGTTTCCACTTGGTCAGCTTGTTGAGGATCCTCAACAAGTTAATGCAGGAGAACAAATTCCTCCAGCAGAACTGGTTGTTGTCTCCAGCTTCCTGCAAGGGGAGAAGGAGAAGTGTAACCCACAGCATTCATCAGCACCGCCACAGAGATGTCCTTGGGCAGAAATCTTTATTTTTATTGTCTGCACAAGTCTTATTTCTGAGGGAGGACAAGCAGCAGAGCTGCCTCCTCACTTGGGTTATCATCAGCAGGTTCTGGGGAAAACCATTCTGAAACACTCCGATTTTAACTTGCTTTTAGTTCAGAGTAAGAGCTAATAATGGGATAAATCACATTATTCCATCATGGGAAATATATTTTGTGGTAGATTTGTATTCCTTGCTTACAGCCAGAGACCAAATTACAGCCTGGCGATCACCACTGCTTTTGTTAACTACATGAATGAATTCATGCTTAGAGCACGTACTACAGACCAGTACAAAGAAATCACAAATCAACACAGGATGACAAATAGCAACATTTGTATCAAGAGGATGAGACTTTTCAGTAACAAAAATCCCCTGCAGCTTAAGTGCTGCTGAGACATTGTTTCAAATATTAGGTAACTGTAAACACCCCCAGCTCCAGCTTGTTTAAATATTGCCCGTGGCACATTGGAGCAGTCATTCCACCACTGCAGTAACTTGCTCCATGTTTGAACAACTCCAAGCGCAGGAAAAACGTCCCACAAAAAATCTATTTGGGGATTAGTGCAAAACAAGGGCTGCTGAATTTATAAACCACTCACAGCCAGCTGCAGCCTTCTCAACTCAGGGCAAAAACTCGAGCCATTCCAGGATCTGGGCATCCTCGGGAGGAGTTTGGGAGACCCCGTTCTGTCAGAGGGTCCAATCCAGCTTTGAAATCCCACCAGCACAACCCCTTTGCTTTTACAGACAAGTGCCAAACAGAATCAATGAATCCCTGAGGCTGGAAAAGCCCTCTCAGACCACCAAGTCCAAGCAGTGCCCAATCCCCACCTTGTCCCCAGCCCAGAGCTCTGAGTGCCACATCCAGGAATTCCTGGGACACCTCCAGGGATGGGGACTCCAAACCTCCCTGGGCTGCCCCTGCCAATGCCTGAGAGGCATCCAGAGGTAGGATGTCACTGGAATATCACCAGGATGTCACTGAGGGTTGTGGATGCTGCATGGTGCTTTGGGGGTCCTGAAGTGCAGTGCCCCCGCAGTGTCACATCGTGTCCAGGCCTCACCTGGGCCCTCTATACCAAGTAGTTTTCCCAAAAGGCCCCAGTGGAATAAACCAATATCTACCTCTTAGGCAGACGTATTTATTTGTCACCAATCCAATGTTGTCTCTACAGCTTCAAGCTTCAAACTCTTTCCATCAGAGTTATGGAAGGAGAGAACAGGCTAAACAGACTTTAATACCCCTTTTGAAGGGCTGATTAAGCCCTTTGCAGACCCCTCTGGAGTGACAGGGGAGGGGAGCTGGTGACTGGCCAGGATTTGAAGAGCCTTTCCCACAACAGGATGGGTGACTCCCCCACCACCTCAGCCACTTCTGATTTACAGCAGGTGGGGACAGCAGTTACCCCACAGGCCCCTCCTTGGGAGACAGCAGCGCTGGACTCGTCCTGGTTCTTCTTGGAACAACCCAAACACACATCCCTGTGCTCAACCCACTGAGAGCAGAATCATCTGTCACGTCCTCTAAGAAATGTGTTACTCTGGGCTGTTAAAATCACTCATCAGAGTGGTAAAAAAAAGCTAAAACAATGCACGAAATGCTGGCTAAAGAAGTATAAATACATGCATAAACATACACCTCGAGTACCAGGGTGTGTCTAATTCCTATTAAATTCTTACTTCCCCAGGTATCCTCCCAAAGATGAACCCCTGTGGTAAGATTCAAGTTGGTTTCTGCACATTTTCTACTTAAATTGCTCTCCCGTGAGGATAACATCCATGTCTGCTGGAGGAAAGTGAAAGGTGCAACGACAGCTCACAAACTGTCAAGACCCTACTGGGAATATTTTCCCTAAAAATGTTCAGTTTTCTCCTACAGCCTTAAAGCTGATTGTGAGGACTAGCACGAGCCACGGAGCCCTCAGTGATGTGTCACTAGATGTCCCCATCGGTCCAGGATGCAGTCGGTGGAGCCTGGCAGGGCTGGATGGGGACACCCAGCCTTCAGCAGCCCATGGACCTGGGGAAAATCTTTCTCTTTGATGATTTTAACCTTTATAAACCTAAGGAAAACAACAGAGGCCTGACTGCAGCAGTCAGGCACCCTGAGATCGTCCCTGCCTGGACTGGGTTTGCTCAGGCTCCTTCTTAATGATTTAGGGTCTCCATTTCCTGTCCATTATTCCTTATTAGGCTCAAAGGTTTTCCCTGCCCTGAGCCCAACCTCCTCTGCACTTGAATTATTGCAGTTATGAACTTGCCAGCATTAATATCCCATCTGCAGCCTGTACATTTACCCAGCCCATCCTGCTGGCCAGTCTCCGGAATACTTAAGGCTCCTCTCTGTAGGGAATTTGGTTCATTCCTTAATCTCTGAGTATCTCATAAAACAGGAGTGCTCAGAGCAGTTTAAACCTGGGAGGCAAAAGCCTCTGGGCAAATCCTCTTTTCAAAGCAGGAGAACCTTGTCTTGACAAAACAAGAGGGAACAGCCTCAAACTGTGCCAGGGGAGGCTCAGGTTGGACATCAGCAGGAATTTCCCCATGGAAAGGGTTGTTAAACATTGCAAGGGGCAGCCCAGGGAGGTTTGGAGTCCCCATCCCTGGAGGTGTCCAGGGAATTCCTGGATGTGGCACTCAGTGCTCTGGGCTGGGGACAAGGTGGTGCTTGATCAAAGACTGGATGTGATGATCTTGGAGGTCTTTTCCAACCTCAATGACCCTGTGATTCTGTGCTTCTATTCTGTAAAGGGAAAACCCTAAACCCAACTATTTTTATGAGGTGCCCAATGCCAGCAGCGCCTCTTCCCCACTTCCCCACAGCTGACAGTGACTCAGAATAGTGATGGGAGTAATTTTCAAGTCTGGAGGGGAAAGAAAAGTCTAATTTTGGAAAGGCTGGGGGTTAGAGAAAAAGAAGGCAGATAACAGAAAACCCAAATCTTTCCTCACCCTGTCACACAGAGCAATACTGGCCACAAAACCCCTTTCTGTGCTGCTTACCAGGCTTTCTGCTGTGAGCTCAGGCAAGTCACAGACCGTGCAATGCGGATAATCCAGGACGGAGATGCTGCGTAAAATGGGCAAGAAGGGGCTCGTTAGCAACCAATTAACATGAGAGCAATTTTTAATGATGATCTATGTGATCATGCCCAGGAATCTGTCACTTTTTCCTGCTCTGTGCCTGGAAATGCAACAAGTGATTTGGGTAGGGAACGATCCCAACTCCAGCACGTGAAGCAGGAGCGCCGACGGGTCTCTCTCCGGCATTTCCGACGCCACAGGCAGCATCCAAATGGGATCCCAGCCTCAGCACTGCCTCACCCCTCAGCTTAATGGAGCACATCAATGCCTCTTGGCTCCAAAAGCACATCCTGAGTGCATTAATAAGGACTCGAAGGATTTGGATCCATTAAGACAGGACAGATGAGTTACTCGTATGCATATTTAAAAAGGGGAAAAAAGTAAACAAAATAGATCTGAGGTTCAAAGGGAGGCATCTGATTGCCAGCAAGAAAATTCATAGTGAGTGAAAATTCAGAGTATCAGGTCTTTCAAAGGCGTCCAGGGCTATGGACTTGGCAAAAGTAGTCAGTTAAAAACCCCCAAAACTGAAACTTACACCTCCCTGGCTCAGAGCATCCAGCTGCACATCCCACCTCACTCACAGGTGCATATCCTGCCTGTGAAACCTCCATCCCAGAGCAGAGGAGGGAGCTGAGTGCTTCTGGGATACATTTCCTCCTCACTTAAAGCACAGGACCAAAAGTGGAAATATTTATAGCAGGAGAATCAACGTATTACTTCCTATTTTTCCATGTGTGCCTCCTCACACAGACACAACCATACCGTGCAGGAGACAGACCAGCCTACACTCGCAGCTGAAGAGCAACAAAAAGAGCATCATAAAGGAAAAAAAAGGATCTTTTTAGCATTCCAACATCCCTGTGGAACTCCTCTCCAAACAGGGAAATCCTGCCCTGGTGAGCTGTGAAAGCGTTGTGCTCGCTCAGTTCTTTGATCCATGGTGGTCCAGCCAGTCCCCTTCTCAAAACCAGGCTGGTGCCCCTCTCAGATCAGCAGTAAAAGGCAGTGACAACTATGGAAAACCTGAAGGAGTCAGGAAAGCTGAATTACAGCTATAAAATGTGGGAAAGACCTGGGAGATCCCACCCCATCCGGCTCTGTCAAAGCTGTGGCCCAGAGATGCCCAGTGGCACTGGATTTCTCTCCAGGAGTCCATGTGAAGAAGAAAACTACTTTATTTTAAAGATGAAGCCTATTTTATTTCAGTACTATTTTAGCAGCCCAGTCAGAGATTGGAAACCCAGCATCCAGCCATCCTCATCATGCCAGAGGGATGTGCTCCCTCCAGCACATTCCTGTAGTGGAGAGGACACCCCAAAGCCGTGTGAGGTCACCTGGGCCCCCCCAGGACATTGGGTCCCTCATGCACAGCCTCCCTGCCCCACCACCTCTCTCTCCCGCAGAAGTGACTGTACCTGTTTTTGGCAGTGATGTAAGACATGATGTTTTGGTTGAAGAACTTGAGGATCAGCGGGATGCAGTTGGCAAACACCAGGTGTTGGGACACGTACTCAAACTGGGGAAGAGAAAGGAAATGGGTCAGCGTTAGCTGGGACAGCTGGGAGCACCACCTGGGAATGGAAACCTGTTTGCAGCCTAAAGCGGAGCACTCGTGGTGGTTTGCCCCAGACACCTCACAGACCATTTTCTCCCTGCAGAAGTTTGCTGTGGGAGGTTTGTGTCATACACAGCAGCTGGAAAATTCTGTTTGCCGTCGAGAGGACATACAAACTTCATGGCAGTGCTTTAGGAATAGCTGCACCTCATGGCTGCAGGGTGGCTTTTCAAAATTAAATCTGTGCCAAAATAGTGCACGGGGAAGAGGGAAGGAGCTGTAGCTATTACAGGAGAAAACCCAATAATTCCTATTGTTCTCACACACTAATCCCAGTTCCCTTTGAAATTTTGACAGAAATAATATCCTTATTTTCCTACTTGCTTTTAATTTCTCTCTCCCTCAAAGCATTAAATGATCTTCAAGGTCCCTTCCAACCCAAACCATTCTACAGTTCAGTAATACCCCAAATCTCTCCTGTCCTCTAAAGATACAACCTGCAGCAAAACCCATTCCTATCCCATGCTGCCCTTCCCATGCCTCTCCACCAACATCTCCAATCTGAGAGGGAAGGAACAGTTTGTTCTCATCTCAGCCTGGTGCCAGCTGTCGACATTGGCACACCACAGATGACACAACACCACGGATGACACAGCACCGCCGGGATGTGCCGGTGAGTAATCGACCCTTCCGACCCAAACCGTTCCAGGACTCAGTGATTCCTTCACTTCACACCTGCTGGAGTTTTCACGGTGTTCCCTGAGACCGTCTTTGTCACCGAAAGAACAAAATCACCCAAATCAGACACAAAAAGGCAGAATCAGGGGCACAAAGCCCCACAGCTTTCTCCAGGCTTAGCACCAGGCTGCAATGGCCCTCCTGCCTGGGGGGAAGAAAGGAGAGGAGCCACTTTGAAGTGAGAAAAATTAATGAAGGGGCGTGGAGGGGGACCCAGAACAAATGTAGGATTGTAAAAATGTGGGAGTTGTTTTCATTTCATCCAATCCAATATGTGGATTTGTATTTATCCTCAGTTAAATATCAGTGGGTTTTGTAACACAGAGGGATTTGCAGCACGCTAAAAGCTTTAATAGAAAAAATTAGAAAACATTAATTGTTTGATTTGCAGAATGACTGGAGAATTGGGCCACAGCTCATATTAGTCCTTGGTTTTTTTTAACCAAGGAAAGCCCTGGAGTGGGTGCAGTCTGATCGGTGCCATGCAGATGGAACAAAAATCACATTGGGAACAAAAATCAGATTGCAACTATGACACAGATCTCCTGCCTCTGTTGAAACTGGAGCCCCAAGAACCTGATCCTGCCAAAACCAGATTAGGTGACCTCGTGAGGTCCTTCCCAGCACTATTTCTGGGCATTGGAGATGACAGAGAGCAAAAAAGAGTCTTGTCTAACCCCCAACCTCTTCCCCCTTCTGCCAGGGAGGCTTGTGCTAGCTCCTAAATTTAACCTGAATGGATATTCCCAGAAGTCTAAAAGCCCCTACCGTGTGAGTAGAAATGATGTTGCCAAAGCACAGCAGGGTTATCCCAGCCCGAGTGACCCCATACAAATCCTGCAGCTATGGAAATGTGACTACAGCTCCTCATGGAAACTCCTCCTGGAAGTCTTTATCAGGACACACCACCTTCAAGCCCAGCTTGGCAATGGCCATCCCCTCCTCTGGGCCCACCTGGTAGATGTGGTTCAGCTTGAAGTGCTTGAGGAGCAGCAGCAGCAGAGCCGAGATGCTCTTCACGATGATCTCTTTGTGTCTGTTCACGTCGATGCCCAGTTTCATGCTCTGCAGAACGGTGATGCTGGGATGGAGGGGAAAACAGCATCGTGGCTGTGGGAGCAGGGAGGCCAAAGGGACTGTGGAGCTCACCTGGATGAGCTCCATGAAATCAAGGACCTTTGCTCCCCCCGGGACTCTCATTTCCATCCATCCTATCTGGTGATGCCAAAATGCATTAAAAAAGCAGGAAAAAAAATGTGGATTGCTCTCCACCAGGGGTCCTGCTGGAGCAGTAAGAAGGACACCTCCTGTATGCAGACATATCTTTATGATTTGGGTTAATTAGCAGGATTTTATCATTGGTGTCACTTAGCTGGGAGTGGCTGCTGACTGCACTCAAACCATCGCACTCCTGAAAAAGCAGCATCACTTCCTTGGCTTTGGCAGCTCTGCCCTGGTGGCAACAGCGATTTACACCCCACACCTGGAAACCCCTAAACCTATCAGCTCTCCTGCTTGGTCCAAGACGTCATGGCAAGGCTGGGATGGCTGGTGGCCACCTGGTAAGGGACTTACGGCATCTCTTCGGGCAACACATCTGCCAGGATGTTGATGGAGTCAGTCTTGGCTTTGGAGGTGGGCGCAGCAGCCAGGAGGATCTTCAGCAAAGCGATCTGCAGGAGAGGGCAGTTGTGGGGGGATGGGCCCGGGAAAGGGAATTCCTTCCTTCTCCTTCAGTTGCTGCAACTGGACAACTCCAAGCCAACCCTACAGGGTTTCACCAGACCACACCCAACCTCTCCTTTCATCCCCTGACAGACAGGACAAGTGTGGGGTGCTTGGCAGCTCTGTTTGATCCTTAACCTAAAGCATCACATGTGCCTGAGCTCTGGTAGTGCGGGTAAAATAACACAAGGGACACCTCAAGTTTAAATTCACTTAAATCTCTGTTTGTCTCTCCCTACAGACAGAGTCCACATGACCCAATCAGCGTCTGGGAATCCTCTGAATCCCTCCTCTTGGACTGTACTTTCCTCCCAGCTTTGCTCTGGATTCCCACCAAAATCTCACCATCCAGGTCCTGAACACATCCCAGCCATGCTGTGCTGAGCTCTGCAGCTCCCAAACCAGCACCATTCCCTACTCAGAAGCTCTTCCTTCCTGTAAGAAACCCAGGCTTACCATGTACTGGGGGAGGTTGTACAACATTGCTCGATACAAGACCTCACAAGGGGTTTCTTGGACTTCCTCCTCCCCCTAGAGCAGAGAAGCATCAGAAGCAAGGGAAAATGAAGTAAAAATAAGAATGCATGGATTTACATGACACCTTGGAAACCTCCCATCTTCTCTCTGGTGATGGGGTGAAGAAAATTCCTTCTTACCAGAGACATGGGGCACTTCTCCAGCTCCTCCTCGTTCTTGATCTGGACATCCGAGATGGAAACATACTTGTGCTGGCAAAACACACAGACAGAGGCAGAGCAATGTCACAGCTGAAGGAGGAAACACAGCCAATGATGGCCACAACCACTGGTTCCAGCAATATCTGAGTGAGGGGTGCAGGTCCCAGCAGATCCACGGGGAACTCACTGCTGTGTGGGGCATCCCTCAGTCCCTGAAGCCCCTCACACCTCCTGCCTTTGGTTACTTCCACCTACTCCTTCTGGGAGCTCTCTGTAAGTAATTAGAGAGGGACACTCGCCTCCAAAAGACAACCCAGACCTTTGATAGGTTCAGCTGGCCTCTGGAGGTGTCTCATTCCCTGTGGAGCACTGCAGGAGCCAAGGCTCGCCGTGCTTCCCCCTGGGAACAGCACCAGTTTGGGAATGTATGTCCAAACCCAACTCTGGAAGTCTGTCACCTTCAAAACACATGGCAAACACTTGGATAAAGGGAAAGTAAAAATGCTGGAGAGGCTTCTTGAGGACTCAGTTTTTCATTTTTTGCCCCAGTCCCTGCAAGAAGCTCCAAAAACTTCTCCTGTGACCACCAACTAATTTTTAACTCCCTCCAGTAACCGTGTTTCAGTGAGGTTGGCCAGGAGGATCCACGTGGTGAATATCCCATGCCATGCATGGAGCCACCATCTCACCTGCTTCAGGGTCTTCACGCTTTCATGGATCGGCCGTGGGAGCCCTATCAGGGTTTCGGTGTCCCTGGGGAAGAGGAAGGAAGGTCAGTACTGCGAAGGACATCCATGTTCAAACATTCCCATGTCGGAACAGGTCAAAGAGGGAGCCTGGAGTCTGCTGAATGCATCCCAGATGGGTCAGGAACTGGGAGAGGTGTTGGTGTGAGCTGCTGCCCTCCCACCTCCTCCCCATAATGCCTGCACGAGAGAGGAGAGACAGCAGGGTGAAGAACTGGGGTGAAATCGGACTGAATCAGAACTGGGTTCAAATCTGATGAAATCAGAATTGGGGTGGAGCCAGTCAGAGCCCAGCACTGCACCTAAAAATGAATGCTGGTACCCTGCTGGGCCTGTCCCAGGATGACCCTGCACCCGCAGCTTGATTTATTCACAAACTGGGTAATTTGCTGTGGATACCAAACTGTCTCAGCTGCCTCTCGCATCAAACCAGTTCCTGGCTTGGGCCAGGGGTTACTTATTCTGGGCTAGGTCTGATTTTTAATAGAAAGAGGTCCCTGGGGACTGGTGTCTCCGGGAACGTGTTTTTCTAGCACTGCATTTGTTGCTGCGGCCCCAGCAAACCCAGCACTACATCATCCTGAGCATGCCTTGAGCTAGGAAAACCTGAGCTTTGTGGACACCTCCCACCACTTAAATCCCACTGATGGAAGCTACAGGGCAGATTTTGTGGATAAAACACTCACTGTCCCAGCGTGAATCCAATGAATTTGTTCCTGCTTGCTTCCAGGAAATGCTCGATGTCTTTCTGTCTGATGGAGCCGCGGAGAGACGAAAACAAGGAGAAGGTTGGAAAACAGCCGTGTACAAGACCACAGCCTTGGACTGATTTCTAGAGATCTCAATAGCAGTGGGCAAAAGCCACCTTTGCCCTCGCTGGCTGGGAGCAACGTGAACCAAACCCATTAGTATTTGCTGTGCAACTCCACGGGAACGTGCGAGTAGACGGAGAGGAGTTTTCTACAACCAGCACCTTTGTATCCACCTCCTGTGCTCCTCACACACCTCTCCAAGGAGCATCTGCTCACTCTGAGAGAACAAATGTCGTCTCCACGGTCTGTCAGAGCACATGCTGCTCCGAGAGAAAGCTGACATCTTGTCCACCTTGAGCATCTTTCATGGGAACTGCTCGGGATCTCTGCTCTACAAGCAGGACACGAGCTGTGAGCCAAGGCTCTCCTGGACAGAAAGAAATCCAGCTGGATTTCCAGCCAGCAGCCAAGGAAAGCAACAGCATTTGGTTTCGAAGCTGAGAGTGCTAAGTGACGTGGAGCACCACAGCACCACACGTGGAGATCCATGTGGGAAACCAGTTCCTGCCGTGTCCCTGCCAGGAATGCTCTGGACAGACAGACTTAACCCTGTCACTGCTCCTACCTCAAAAAGATCTATTTGCTCCTGTGTTTGAAAGATGCTGGAATAAATCCAGGCTTGGAATAAACAGCAAAACCCCTCCCATGGATCAGAGGGAAAGGGGCAGAGCTTTTCACCCTCTTTTCCTAATCATTCCCTCATATCACATGTGGATAACTGGTCTTAGGAAGGAAAGGCACCAGCTCCTTTACCCTTAGATATTTTTCTCCACCACCCAAGAAGGCTCCACCCGGCAGCACAGGGGTCCTACTCACCAAACAAGGTGTCATTAACCAGCTCCCAAGAAGATTAGTTGAGGACTTTGTGCTACCAAGATCCACTGGGATCTGGTTGGGAAAGCTGACCCTGCTCCCACAGCACCCCAGCACAGCCTCCTTCCCAGTACGACCTGGGATATCCAAAATTGGATCGCCACTTATGGGCCAGTAAGTTGGATTGTCCATTTTTTATGCTTGGACTGGGTTTAGCTGAGCTCTTCCCCAGGATTTACACACCAAACATGGCAAGTGGCCAATCCAGGAAGGACCAACCCTGACAAAAACAGAAGTGGACTCACTTCAGTTCAACCTGCCGGAGGCCAAAAACCTTCCCAATGCTTCCCAAGAAACTGCAACGAACTCCAGGACAGGTAGGGCTGGGGAGGATGGCAGTGACACCAGGTGGCTTTACCTGACTTTGGGGGCCCAGGGGAGCCCCTTGGGGAAGGACACCCTCTCAATGGGCAGGCGCTGAGCTGGCATTGCGGGGATGATCGCGTCCCGCTCCATCAGGTCCAGCTCCCCCTCGATCCCGCTGTCCACGTCATCGTTCTCCTCTTCATCAACTCCTCCTTCATCGTTCTTGAAGGGATCTCTCTCGTTGTAGATATCCAAACTGTCTTGCTTCATCAGGGGCTGCAGCAGAAGGGGATGGAAAATTCAAGTCACTTCAAGGATTTTATTTCCCTCCCAGGTGCTGGCACCAGATCTCTCCATCCTGAAAGGATCAAGCTCTCAAATGTTCCTCAGGTAAGGATTTCCCTCCTAGCTGTTGCCGCCAAAGCCTGCACAAGAATAACTCCTTCTGTACCTCTAACCTTGCTGCTCTAGGAGGTGTCACCTCATTTTCCACCTTAACTTTTGGGACTTCCATCCAACATCTCTTCCTTAGCAAAAGGCATTTTCATGCTCAGACCATAACACAGCAACTCCAACAGCGGAGCTAAAAAAAGAACTTGCTGTGAGCAGTTTGCTCCCTGGTGCTTATCAGCCCTTTGCCATAAGGTCAGGATGTCCTCTGGCCTCCACTGGATCAAACACCCCACGAGGCTGATCTGTTGCAACTGAAATTGGTGGATGAAAAACTGGGCATGTTCTGACCACGTGTACTGAGAGCCCAAAAACTCCCNTCCAAGGCCAGGTTGCACGGAGCTCTGAAAAACCTGATCTAGAGGACGGTGTCATTAGGAGCTGGATGGTCTTTAAGGTCCCTTCTAACCCAAACCATTCCGTGAGTCTAAAACTGGAAAACACAGGAGCACTTGGGGGGGAAGGGAACCGTAACCATGAGCACCCCTGGCTCCTTGTGACGGTGCCTGTTGGAAAAGCACTCTGGCCCAGGGGGACGCTCCTGCTCTCACCCTGCGGCTGCGGTGGCCCCGCTTCTGCTGCTGCTGCTGCTGCTGCTGCTGCTCCATGAGCTCGATGGCGTAGGTGGGCGGGGAGGCCGCCCGCATCCCCCGCACCACCTGGATGCTGTCCTCGGGCAGGGGCGGCAGCCCCAGCTCCTCCCGCCGCCGCACCTTCATGGCCTGCAGTGCCTCGAACCCGCCCAGCGTGAACTAGGACAGAGAGAGAGGGGAGAGCACGGAGCACGCAGCCCTCCTGGGCAGCTCTCAGGGCAGCAGCAGCCGGAGGCCATCACAGTGGAGAGTTGAGGGTGAAGACACCACGGCGGTTGTTAGTTCTCCATATTTCTCCCCCACCTCACATCCTCAGACCACCCTCATCCCAGAAGAAACTGTTTGCCTTGTGTTAAACAACGCTGTTGTGGTTGGGTTGAATGGTGGGGAACATCCAGGCTGCAGCAGCACCGTTCCAGAATACGAGTTTCTGGAGAAAGGAAGGGTTTGCACTCACCAGGAGCACCTTCCAGAGCAGGAGCAGGACCTTCTTCATGGGGAAGTGTGGAGCGTGGCCGCTGCAGAACTTGGTCACCATGGTGAAGAGCAGCAGAGCAAACGGCTCCTCAGTGTGCACAGGGAAACCTGGTGGAGAAGGGACCAGCACTGGGGTCAGAGCTGATCCCCCATCCCTGAGCTCTCCCTGCTGGTCCAGCACAACAGAGGGACATCAATAGGTCACAATGAACTTTGGGGCTCACTCAGCTCCATCCTGAAGGTCTCCCGGCAGGTTTTCCACTCGGGGGGATCCATCTCCTGCTCCACACGGATGTTCTCCACCATCAGGTACATGACACTGAGCAGGACCCTGGCGGGACAGCAGGGCAGGCAGCTGGTGAGGCCACTTCATCCCCAGAGGTTGTCCCACACCCACTCCCAGCACCAAGCGGGTACCTGAGCTCCGTGCTGTCGGCCAGGGAGATGGCCGGCTTCCGCAGGGCGCTGCTGCAGGCCTGGCTGTTCCTGCAGGGAAGGGGACGAGCTCAGCACCAGCCCCCTCATCCCCACCCCCAGCCAACGTCCCCAGCGCTGGGAACGCCACACCAGGGATGCGACACGGCTGTGACACCTCCTGAGGAGGAGGAGGGAGGAGAAAGAAGAGGGCAAGGAGGATGGGATGAAAGAAGATGAAGAGGAGGGTGAGGAGGGTGAGGAGAAAAGGGTGAGGAAGACAGGGAGAAGGAAGATGAAAAGGAGGAGGGTGAGGAGGATGTGGAGGAAGATGAGGAGAAGGAGAAGGAAGATGAGGAGAAAGAAGATGAAAAGGAGGAAGATGAGGTAGAGGAGAAAGGTGAGGAGGATAGAAGCAGAAGGTGAGGAAAGTGGGGAGGACGAAGATGAAGAGGAGGAGAGCAAATTGAATGGAAGAAGAGAAGAAGGGGAGAAAGCAGATTATAGAATCACAGAATCATTTAGGTTGGAAAAGGCCTCCAAGGTCATGGAGCCCAAGAAGAGGAGGGTGAGGAGAAAGAATGAGGTGAAGAAGAGGGCAAGGAGGGAGAGGTGGGCGAGGGCAGTGCGGTCCTCTCACTCAATCTCCATGTTGAGGAGCTCCAGGAAGGCGGAGAAGGTTCCCAGCTGGTACAGGAGGAAGCTGTTGTGCCGAGACCAGTGCAGGACATCGCCTTCGTTATCGCAGTCCCCGAAGACACCTGGAGAGGCCCCACAGAGAAACTCTGATGAGGGAGGATCTGCCTTTGAACCTTGGAGCCACAGGACCACCCCAGGAAGGAGCTTCACTACACCAGCCTGGCACAACCCCAGGAAAGGCTTCTCCAAAGCCCCCAGGGCAGCGGACCTGCAGCCGCATCCGGACACGGGGGATGTGGTCCTTACCCTGTGCCAGGTACAGGATGGCCCGTGCTACTCTGAGCCTCTTGTCCCTGTTGACCACCTCCAGCCCATCCAGCAGGCGCATCACGTAGGCCTTCTGCTGAGCTGCGTCCAGCTCCAGCCACCTCCTGTCCGGCACTGGAAAAGGGACACGATGTCCAGCCGGGTGCTTCCCCAGGGGTCCCACTCCTGCCCCAAGCCCCGAGGTGCTGAGCCCAGAGCTGGTACCTTGAGTGTGAAAATCCTCCTCGAAGCATCTCCTGTTGTGGCTCAGCTCGGGCTCCTCGGTGTAGCTGTACAGCTCTGATGGGGACAGGGATCAGCAGGGACATGGAGGGGCTTCACCCTCCTCCTCATTCCCAGATTCCTTGGGAAGCATCCCTGTGCATCCAGGGAGACTCAGGACAGAGACCTGAACTGATCCCTGAGCTCTCCTGCAGCATTTTGGGGCCACCCAACACCACCAAATTCATCACCTTCATCCCTGTGTCCTGGCTGGGCTGTTCCCACGCTCCTGCTCCAGCTGCATTTGCAATGTCGTTGGGGTTTTTGGGGGGTCATTTTAAGTCTCACTTAAGCAGCTTGGGAATGAAGGGAATGCAGGAACACCCAGGCAGGACCTGCACTGATCCCACACCCAGCAGCTCGGGCATTTTGGGTCCTGCAAATAGGGGCTGGACTTGGAAGGACACGATGTTGCACCTGTTCTTCATAATTCCTACCTGTTCCCACAGAGTTCCTACCTGTTCCTATAGAATTCCTATAGTCCTACGGTGCTGAGCAGCACCACGGAGGACCAAAAGGATCCTGCAGGGAAGGAGGAAGGATCCCTTGCAGAGGAAATGTGCTCCTGCCAGGCCGGCTCGTGCCGCTGAGATACACAGAGCTAAAAATAACCCTTTTTTTTCTCCGGACACGCTCGGCACCGCGGGGTTACGCAGCAGAAGCAGCTGGAGCCACTGCACAGCAGGATGACAGGGGACAAGGACACGACCCGTCCGATAACGGGTGACACCTCCAGCCTGGGCCGTGTCACCGGACACTCCGCCCTCCTGCCGCCCCCGGCGCTGCGCCCCGGGTGATTCGGAGCGCGGGGTAATCCCCGTGTCCCCACGCGTCCCCTCTGCTCGTCCCCAGAGAGTGAGTGGCTCTCTAATAATAAACCCCGCTTGCTCTATTACTGCAGGGATGACACCACTCAATATCCATCCCCCATCCCGGCGGGATTTTTATTTTCCCCGCCTGCCGGGCACCTATAAATAACAACGCAGCGCCCAAAAACTGCTTCACCTGCCAGCTCAGCGCCGTGGCCGTCGGCATCCCCGTACTCAAACTCCAGGTTGGGACAATCCACGGAGCCCTGCGGAGAGCGGGATGGGGTTAGGAGGGGGCTGGCACATCCCTGGGGATATTTTGGGATGCGGGATGGCTGCCAGCACTTGCAGCCTTTGCGCCAAAGCTCCTCCAGCCGCCGGAGCAGCGACTCGCACGGATGGGCTGGAGCGGGGAGTCCGTGCGAGGCCACTCCAAATACAGTGGAAATGTGGAAGCCGTGTGTAAAAACAGCATTTCTCAAACCCCAGGGAAAGCAAAGGCAGGACGCAAAATGCCGGTGAATATTCAATGCATTCCAGAGCCCCGCACGCCCTAAAAACAAACCCCGGGGCTGGTTCAAAGGAAGAACCCCCGGGAGGATGCTGCGAATCCCTGAGCTCCGTCCTCAGCATCGCAGATCTGACAGCTCTCGGGGCCGGGCTTTGCCTTTGCGAAGCCCGTGGCGTGGATCTCCCCCTCCTCCCCTGCGGATGAGGAACTGGAGCATGAAACTTCGCCGGAGGATTCCGGCGGGGCAGCGAGCGGGCAGCCGCAGCCAGACGACCCAACGCCGGCACCGCGCCGCCCTGCCCCGGGAAAGGGAACACATGAATGGATAATCAACGAAATTAACATAATTTCCCATTCCGAGTCTCAGCATCCCTCCTCGGCAGCCGGGCTGGAACTGATGCGCATCGCCGCGATTAATATTGATGACCTGGGAGGATGCGCGGCTCCGGGCTGAGCCCGACTTGCTCAGAAACGCCGGGTTCTCACCCAGTTTCTGCAGCCAAGCCGGAGGGGCGGCTCGGGGAGTTAAAGCCGGTGAGGAATTCGGCGAAGCGCGTGCAGCCCTAATCCGCTTTGAGAGGCCGAGCCAGGGGGGGCAAAGCAACCCCCAAATTCACGAGTTGGGGGCACGACTCGGAAACCATCCCCAGGGACCCTTTTGGGGTCAGGGGGCCCCTCAACCCGCAGCTCCTTGGTGGGGAAGCGAAGTCTTCCCGTCCTTTGCTCACGGGGGTCCCGCGGTGGCTTTACGGTGCCCGGGGACACCAGATCCCGGTGGGATCCTGGTAACCTGATCCCTGCCCTGCTTCCCCAGCCTGGCACCCACGAAGCCGCGCGGGCGCAGCTGGAGCAGAGCAGCCCAGCGGGGTTTGGTGGTTCCCCCGTGTCCCGGGGTTTTTGGGGCAGGAGGAGTGAAGGGGGGTGGAGGGGACTGCGGCACCCGGACCTTGGTGAGGGCTGGGTAAGCGGGAGCCTGCAGAGTGGGGGGGAGCCCACGTGGGTCCCCAAAACCCTGCTGGGTGCTCCGGGAGTGGGGCTGGGAGGTGCCAGTGCTGAGGCTTAGCCAGCACCCCAAAACTCCGCAGCTGGGTCTGGGAGTGGAGCAGGGAGATGCCAGTGCCGGGGAGCGCCTCTGGGGACTCTCCACTCCGGGCTGGCCATGGCAGGACCCCTAAAGCCTTCAGTTTGGGGTAGGGAGCACCCCGAGACCGGT
>VZRS01003435.1:109212-210727 GCA_013398055.1 Ifrita kowaldi | reverse complement strand
AAAAGCTGATTAACTTAAGTAGACACTGGGAATGGGAAATTGAGGCAGGCCCTTTGCAAGAGCTATTTCTACCACGAGGGAATGCCCTGAAGCATTCTTTGTCTAGCCTGGCCATTGAGCTGCCCTGACCTTGATGCCAAGGTTATTTAATAGCTCTGCTATCATGCAGAGCTGATTGCTCTGGCTGGCAATTTGTGTAGATTGACAGTTAGCTGGGAATTTTATGATGGAATGATTTTCAGATGAGGAATATGCTGCTTTTCAAAAGGTTAAATATTATTTGTGAAAACTCGGTTTTACTGGAACAATAAAAAAGTGCTTCCAGGAAAACAGGAAAAATGCCTCACTACCTAGAAGATTTTACAGTAGAACAGAGTTGATCATAATCAGCATGCACAGAACAGGCAGAGATTCTATCTTAGTGGTCTGCCATGGAGATATTCAGAAATTCCCTTTCCATAAAAATGTATTGTTTTAAAAAGCTGTAATCACAAATTGGCCTCATTTTTTTAAAAATTGAGGATTTTATTTTCCAGTCACTTCAGTTTCAGGGCATGTATCATTTCAGAACGGCACCTTCAGCACACTACTGCACACGAACAAAAATAAGTGCTGTGTGCTTCTATCCAGAAACACATTTTGTACGAAATTCCCAATACTACTGGCTGTAGTGGGTTGGATTTCAACCCTGCTGAAGACTGGCCACCCACATAGAAATACTGCAGCCATGCTGGTGCCCTGTGAGCTGGGAGGATCTCTGTGCAAGGGCCAGAGGACCCTGACACTGTAATATTATATCTCTGAACACTGTGCAGTTTTGTTTGCTTGTGGAACTCAAATTCTCAGTCTGTGTTAGAATGAGCTTTATACAGGGAAAAAATATACTGCATATTCCCTATCCTTCTCCAGCCTTTATATGCTGCTCCAGAGGTTTTAAGAAGCCAAAGCAGTGTTTTCTAGGTAGAGTTGAGTCCATGGCTCAAAGGCCAGGGCTGTTCTACAGAATTTGTAATGGCACAGTTATGCACAGATCAGCACCTGGGGTGTGACCTGACAAACAGTAATGCTGCCAGAAATCACTTGTGCATAAAAACCAACTTGTCACTCCCAGGTAATGAAGAAATTATACTGTAAAAACCTTTTTTTGCTGTTATAAGCTGCATCTGCCTTGGAATGCTGTGCCAGCATAATATACTGCATAATATTATAATGCATGATACCTGTGCTGATGAAGCATTCTGAGTGTGGACCTAGCCTAACTTGCAGCTCCTTCTTTCCCTGAGCTACACAACAGAAAAAGGCACAGAAAGAAAATAAAGACAGAGTCTCTTTAGCTGCTTCTTGCTGGAGGAAGTCATATAGTAGCAACGTGGTCCTTGATTGTTCTGTAGTTCTGAACAGTTTGTGTCTGACCCCATAATTCGGTGACAAACTGCAAATGTTAGACCACTCCAGCCATTCTTCCCTGCTTTTCTCAACTGCATCACATGTGGTTTATCAGAAACCAGTGTTTTTCTCTTCCTTCATGACTACATTCTTTCTATAAAACTTTGCATGACTTCAGACCCATCCTGAAAAATTTCAGAGCACAAAATGAGTTAGATGAAATATTTTATGAGCATGTGAACAAATGAAATTATCAGAATGTGATAAAATAACTGATGCATTGCATAGAAATTTCTCTTCATTTTTTTTCTCCATCACAAGTGACTTGAATAACATCCTTCTGAAATGCTATCTGTGAGAGAAATAATGTGTGAGCTCTGTTGTGCTTTCATAAACACCCAACAATCCCTGCAAGTTAAAACATCATCACATGCTTACTGCACTTGATTATGGGGGCAGGGACAGGCCGTCAGAATTCGTCTGTAACCTCAAATTCCAAACAAAGTTTGCGGGTTTGCTGTCTGCAGCTTGTTCCCTTCCTCATTGTCTGCTTCACAGCTCACGTTCAACCTCTGAGTCAAGGTCACTGTCAGTCTGAAAATCAATTTTCCATGCCTCCATTACGCCTCCCTCAACCTTATTTGTTTTCTTATATCTCTCACTGAAAGAGCTGCCTACACAGCTATGGCAGAAGCATGGGACAAGTTCACATGTGCAAAATCTTAGCCAAATAGGAAGCCTATAATGAAATAATCTGTAAATAATCTCTTCCCCAGCTATCACGAGCCTTTCAGATTATTTATATTGGATAGTCATTTAAATCTTGTCAGTGCTGCACTGTGCTGCTGTTGATTGAAATGGTAATGAATGCAATACAGTCTCTCAAATGGTTCGGTTTTTTAAAAAATGCATCATTTACAGGCAGTTAGCAGTGTTACAATTGCATCTGGCTCATTGATTGCCAAGTACAAGCTGGCTGTGTCTGCAGGGCACAGCCACTCTGGGTAGCAATGAATCCTATGTCATCTTTGTGTTGCACATCTGTGATATATTTGCTGACTTGCTAAAGTTAGGGTCAGCAAACAAGCTCCCAGCAACCACTAGTAAGCAGCAAACTGCTCTGAGTATGTTCACAATTAATTTTCCTGAGCCAACTCTTTTTCTTTTGCTGGTACAGCCCACTATCCTGCAAGTCACTGCACTGCTCTTGACTCAAAATTCTCTGTCTGTTCTCATATCCAGGCTGTGCCTGCATCTGTTTTATTCTGTGCATAAAATCCTTTTATCTGTATGTCTAAGGCTGTAACTCATGTCCTGTTTATATTACTTCTGAGGTATCAAAATTTGCCTTTCCTGTGGCCTTGAAAAGCACAGTCCTGCCTGTTCATATCTACTCAGGATATTGTCATCTGAAATCAGTATTTTTCTGTCTGGTTATGCAAACCCAAATACATGCTGCTTCGTGTATTTTCCCTCATTTATCTCACTCTGTAACATCTATGATTTGGTGGTTGACACCCCTTCCAAGGCTTCTGAGGGCCAATCTCTGCCTCTCAGATGTATCCTAGTCTACTTAAATACTGATTCTTGTTTATGATTTGTCAACAATTAGAGTCTGCACTGTCTCCTTGTTAAGCTTCCAATGAAGGAATGCAATGTTTTGTTCTGTGGGGATTCTTGTGTTTGGAACTCCATTCCTAAAAATATGAAAACCTTGATGGCACTTCCATTTCTGAAGGGCCAACGGGTGTTCTCATTTTCCTTGTACTCTTCCATCTGTGTGTATCTATCTATGGATGTTTGCTTTGTCATTTCTAGACATCATTTCTAGCCCTTTGGAGTACAGCCCCAAAACTTGATCCTGATTCATACAGCACTTAACACGTGGGGAGAAGGAGGGTAAAGGGGTAGGAAATCAGAGCTCTTGAATATGTGGCCATGGCAGCAACAGAAATGGTTACATGATCTTTGTTCTTTGCTCCTGCAAAACTGAAATTGCAATTGACTTTTGTCTGAATGTTTTCTACAGTCAATTTGGTGCTAGAGCTTACAAAATTCTGCTCATTTTTACCTCTTTAGTGTATTTATAAGGCTCATTGTGTGTTTAGGTAGTAAACAACCATTATATAGGTCTGTGTAAGTTTTTGCTAACCTTCACTGTAATGGAAATCTACATGAAGCAGTGACGTGACACACAGGGGAACAAGCCTTATTTTCCATCTGGAACAATTCCAGATGTAAAACGAATGCTTCCACTCTTGGGAAGAAATTAATATCACTTCCTCCTATTGAAGAAGGCTGGACAGCAATAATAAATAGAGCTAGAGAGAAATTGCCAAATGTTACATAAAAATTTATTGGCTTAATTTTGAGCCATGATAAAATAAGGCAAATCTTTTATTTTTTCCACCACAAAATGTGCTGGGTCATGCAGAGTTTAAACCTAAAGAGGTAAAAATAAAATGGAACCATTTCCAGTACAGAGCTCCAGCTGACTTGTCGACCCTTTAGCAGATGAGTAAGATTGATTGGGACAGCCTCTCATACTGGGGAAGGAATGTTTTATTCCAGAAACCTCTGAGCAGGGCTCAGTCTCTGCCAGAACCCCTCAGCCTGACAGAATGGGAAGGCATGCAAAGATACCAGCAGCTGCTTGTGCCAGGGTCACATGCACCACTTCTTGGGTGAGGTCTAAAAGTTCATCAGTCTCTCTGGTGTCAGTTCAGGAGTTTTCTGTGTCACCCTTGAGAGGAGATTGTGCCTGCCTGTGCTCAGAGGTTGTGGAGTCCTCCTGAAGAGGCTTCTTGACATGTTAATCTTTTCCAAAGAAGACAACCATACTATTAGAGAAAATTACACCCTTGGAGGGAGTTATTAGCAGACAAAAAACCTTGGTAACTAAGTTCTTTTTCTTGCAGGTGCTTGATTCACACCTTGCAAGAAAGGTAGACCAAGGAAGCCATCCGTGCCTCTGGGGCTTTCAAAACTGTTGCAGTGTTTAAGGAGCAATTCTCTAAAAATGCCTCACTGGAAGTAAAGTTGAAGAGATCAGGTGGATTCATTAGATGGTGAGATCTGGTCCAGGCAGCCCAGGTTTGAAGTTTAGTGGGAGGTATCCAAATTACAGTAACATGCAAACCAGTAAAAGTTTGGCTCTGAGGGAAATACTGCTGTCATCAGATCCTTGACCTCTGTCTGTGGTGCTCTGGAGAGAGCGCCTGTCCCAGCATGTGGATTTGGATCCAGGTAGGGTAACAGGCAGTACCTGAGGAGAGGCTGAATTGGGGCACACACTGTATGATACCATCAGACCAACCTGGCTGAAGTTTGTTCAGCTTCCTTCACTGGCACTGCTGAGAGCTCCTGGTTCTTTACCAGCCAGGGCAGCCTTGGCAGCTGGGCTTTACCTCTTTGGTTGTCAGCAAAGTCAGGCACTGAGGACCTCACTGTGCCGTTTTCCTTTACTCTCCTGCCAGTTTAATTTGTTTCACTTGCAACAGGAATATTTTCTTCAGCTGACCTTCCCTCACCTGGTAACTGTGTTTCTAACCACAATTCACATCTTTGACCTCCTAACAAAGAGCCAACGCATTAAAAATGCATGAGGCCCTTGTGAGTGGGGCATCTGAATGGCTGCATTAGCACCGAGGCTGAATTATTGATAGAAAGGGTGACTTTTACTTTCCTTTTAGCTATTGAATAATAGATTAAAAGCTGCACAATAAGATTATTTTCATTACTCACGTATATTACTTGTTCAGTTAAGAAGAGTGAGGAGAACAAATGAAAAGCACCCTGGGGTGGCAAATACATTAGACTTAAAATTTTTATGTTCTAGAGTATTTATTAATTTTAGATGCATTTTCAAATAAATGTTTTGATTTAAAAGAAGTAATAAGGAATGTTTTGTAAAGTTTAGGAGATAGGAATATGCTTTTATTTTATGATACTCTCAGTGAAACTTATGAATAGAGAACAACTAATGTGTTCTGCATTAGCTGGTGCTCATGCTAACCCAAATAAGAAGTGCTATTTAACAGTTGAAATTACCACACTGACTAATACCTGGTCTTCAGAATCATTATGTTATTGAATCCCTCAGTTTTCCTGTGTGTGGTATGCCACACTGAGCTGTCATCATCTATGTAGTCCTTGAGAAATAATAACTTTGTTTGGTTTTGTTTTTCCTGTTTAGCTTAGTCACAGTAAAAATATTGCCTATTAAATCTTTTCAGGGATAAGTAATTTGTTTGGCTTTCTACACAGCATTTGGCTCTCAGATCTCCTGGCTGGTTATTTCTGTGGCCAGCAAGGATCCTGCTGCAGATTTCTGTTGGTCAGTCAACAACATTCTTACAGAAACTGTTAGATGCCATGGTTGCCCACAATTTTGAAGAGACAGTTGCTTCTGCATTTCCACTTGTGCTACCCTCCTGCAGGGCTGGATGATGTTGGCTTTGAACTGGACAGCTCCTCTTCTACCAGCTTTGAAATAATTTCAGCACAGACTCAGCAAATACCTGGTAGGCTGGCTGGGCAGTTTTCTACTTATATCCCTGTGGCAACAATTTGCAAAAGAGGAAGAAAGAGCAAATTTCCTTTAACTGAAATAACGAAAAATAATTTATTACAGCCTCTAAGGAAAAGTGAGACTTTCGAAATAGTGCATCTCCATCCTTCTGCTGGTATTTTCTTAGCCAAAGAACCAAAAGTGACACAAAAGTAAAAATATCAGTATTGCTTCAAATAAGTACCACAAAATGTTATGGTGTAGTCATGTTAGGTACTGATTTGGAACCCGCTCATATAGCTGAAAAAATCCCATGGATTTGTGACAGTCTCTGCAACATCTGTTGATGGCAGGCATTCCATTAAATACAGAAATCAGGATTGGATTTATGCAGAATTGTACCTGTTAGCAGGAACACAGGGTAGCTTCCTTACAAAGCCCTAGCTGATAGAGAATAAACAACTCCAATGCACCTCTCAACGCAACCTTCCTGGATGACAGCCTCAACTCTCCAGCTTCAATCCCCACACATTTTCAGCTCAAGAGTTCTCTAGAGTGATGGGAGGATTGGTGAATTTTGTGATAGTGAAGACTGTCTGGTAAGAAGAGAAGGAAAGCAGTGTGAGTTCACTGTGAGTAGGCTACTGAGTGACTATCCAAGGGTAAAACAGAGATCTGTACCACTGACCTACTTAGTGTTGAAAGTCTCCATATTCCATTATTGATGAACTGATCTACTTAATGCCCTCCTTGTTGCCCACAGTTAGCTCAATAGCAAGATGGTTTTGACTATTCCTCCATTTCTTTTCTTCACTTAATTAGAATTTCCGTAATTGTAGCCTGATAGTCTGACCCGATGGAATATGTAGAACTGAAATATATAAGCTGAGTCAGAAGTTTGGATCTGCTTTTAAAAGCTAAATTTAGGCACTCAAGACTGTAAATTTTAGTCTTCATGGTCTGATAAAGGGTTGTAAGAAAAAGCACTGATGTAGCTAAAGTCTTTGAGTGCTTTATGCTTGCAGTTTGGAACTGATCCATTTTGGTAGGTGTTTCTTAAAAGACAGTTTCTGCAGGATTCTAAAGTATTGGCAATGTATTTTTGCCTTTTTTTTTGCATTGTTAGTCAAACTCCAGCAACAGATCAGGCTTTTCATTGTTAAAGAAACTCAATTGCCTCTGACAGGATAAAAAGGCAAATATTCCAAGAATTTCTCACTTTTAGTACATTTTTAAAAGATCTATTTTGAAAACTTGCTTTTAGATTCAGTATATGTCACACACATAACGAGAGAGATGAATATAAATTGCATCCTAACTAGTGTAAGTGACTCTCTTCACATTGCTGAAGGAGGTGATTTTCATTTTGGAAGTGAACTTCTTTTTTTAACTGTGAGGTTGTGAATCTGATAAATGTAGCTGTCAGCCATGCGTGGGGTGGGGAGGAAGGGAGAAGGAAGTCTTCCTGTGCTATGTTTAGCAGTGTTCGTGACATAAATACAGCAATTGTCCTGGGCTGTAGTAAGTTCTGTAAGTTTTATGATGCTGTTATTTAGAACTGCCTGCATGCCTTTATGGGGTTTATGCAATAGCAGTCTCTTAGAGAAAAAAAAAAAAAGGAAGGAAAAGCAGTGAGTCAGTCTAGGACGTGCCTTGGTAAACACCTCGGGGTAGGCAAAGTGCAAATGCCCAAATTACTTCCTTTGGGCTTGGTAACCTCTAGGTTCCAGCCAGATTTAATTGTTTGCATTGCCAGTGATGGGGTGCAACAGATGACAAGGGCTGTGAACAGTGGGGCAGACTTTGTGCCGAGAGATGAGCTCATTTCCCTTCCTCTTGGAGAGAAACGAGTGCCTCCTTCAGACCATGGTAGTCCTGAGTGCTACGGAAGTTAAGCCCTCCTTGGCTTTTCTGCCAGGTGAAAACCTCATTTTAAGTTAGTTATTCTGCAAAACCTCCTGTGGTTTAACATACTTCTCTTGAGACACCATAAGCTTTCTTCTAACGCTAAACCTTAAACACACCATTTCTGTGGCAAGTCTGGCAGGTTTTTTGTAAACAGCGCTAACCAGGAGTCTGGTATTGTAGCATCAGGTCTTGGACCCAGGCAGAGTTGCTTGGATAAAAATGAAGAACATGCAAGGTACTACTAGGGTTACTGGTTCTGCTCCAAAAGCAGTCTCAGCCCAGTGGGGAATGAAGAGATAGGAGTGCAAGTGCAGCTGAGTTTTCTTCAGTAACACTCGAACCATGCCCAGCACTGCACAGAATGGAGAATACAGTATTTCTGTGTCATCTTTGCATTCCTCTTTTTCAGTGTAGGCTGCTCTGTGCTCTCTTGTTTCAGACCCTATAGAGTTGCTCTGCCAGCTGGAAATTGGCCAATATGAATGTGTGACACAGAGATGTTGCCAAATTTTGATTATACTGTTGAACGCTTTTTTCGAGCCACCCAAGTATTCCCTTTCCACACTGGCAGTCTTTGAAGAGAGGATCCAGTGGATTTATGGTCCTTAATCAATCCTAAGAATCTGTCCTGTCACTTGCTATCACCTTTATTGCCAGTTAATGTTGCTCACCCAGTGCTTTGTGAGAAAATATTGAATCACTGACCTGTTTTCATCTCATAACCCAGCATAGGCTGTTTTGTAGCCCTTCCCCCCAAGTCCAAAAATTAGGGCACGTTGTATTGTAAACTTGCATGTCCATTAAACTATGTGAATATAGAATGGGTTGGAGTATCTGGGAAATTAGGTCCAAGGGTGCCCAGTTGCAACACAATCAGCTGAATACGGCATTCTTCTTGCTCCTGACCTTCTGGGGAAGGGAACCCTACCTGATAAAGCAGAGTACTTACACAGTTATAATTTGTGTTTAGTAAGCATTTGTATTCTTGCAGATGAATCAGCTAAAAGGCCCTACAGTGTAAAAGCCTAGGTCTGTGCAGTATGCAAGCATCCTGTTATATTTAAGAGAAGAAAAGCAGCTACCTAGACATCATAACTGAATAATGTGTCTTATTTCAAGTTTCCATTTGCATCCTCTTCAGAAAGTCACTTAAGAGGTTAAAAGGACAGTAAGCAGGATTAAGTTTTCTATATTTTATGGCTAAAATTTCTAATAAAAACTTGGACAATAAAGAAGAGAGAGTGATATCACATGACACCTCAGTTCCACCAGTACATAGCTTACTGCAATTCCTTCCTATGTCAGAAACAGTGTGGCAGCAGGGCCAGGGCAGTGATTCTCCCCCAGTGCTGGGCACTGCTAAGGCACCTCGAATCCTGGGTTCAGGTTTGGACTTCCCATGAGAAGAAAGACATTGAGGGGTTGGAGTGAGTCCAGAGAAGGGAATGGAGCTGGGGAAGAGGATGAAGCACCAGTCTGATGAGGAGCGGCTGAGGGGGCTCAGCCAGGAGAAAAGGAGGTGCAGGGAGGATCTTGCTTTCCACAATTCCCTGACAGGAGTCTATTTCTGTCTATCATATCTGTCTGATCATAACTCTCTCTCTCTTCCTTTCTCATTTATGAGAACAGAATTACTCAGAAGTACTCCTGAATTATGGAAGGTGTGAGTTCAGCCTAGTGAATTACTATGAAGAAATTCCAGAATCTTGTCATTTCTGTTAATTTATTTTGCTACAAATTGAGTCTAAGCCTTCATGCTTTGCTATTCTTTGAAGTGAACCTCATTGATATGATAGATGTTTTCCAAACTTGGAACTGTGATAAAAACACAAAGATTTTGGTTTTAGCTCCGAAGGCAGAAAACACACAAGACTTCGAGAAATCAGTGAAGGACTTCATGCAATGTGCTTCATACTCTTAGGTATTCATGTTCATGGAAATGCAGTTAAGAAATAATGCCAAGTTATAAACTGATTCAGAGTTGCCACGTTAGAAGTATTTGACAGTGGAGTACAAACCAGAAATCAGTCCCACCAGTGACCCCTTCCCATTTTAAGAGATTGTGTTTGAAGAAAAGCCTGACCTCTCAGATCTGTTGTTAGCCAGCACTGATTAGTTTATGCTTTTCCCTAACACTGGGTTGATCTTCAGCATGGCTCAGTAGAAGGGAGTTTAGCCTATTACCAATGACAATTTTAGATGTTCAAACTTTCAAGAAGAGAGATCAAACAGTGGTCACAGGAAAGTAGAACTGAGTTTTCCTGAGGAAGCAGAAGTAGCACCACTGCCCAATAAATAACCCAATGGAGAAATCTCTACTTCTCAGTTAAACCTGGGGAAATTACTGGTTCTGCCAATTAATGAAAGGGAAATTTGCAAGCATTCCTGAAATATTGGCAAATTGTTCTAATAATGGGAGTTTACCCATGATTTTGTCAATACTCCAATATGGGAACTGCACAAGTGGAAATGTGAAGAAAAAAATTAAAGTTGCAGGAATTAATTTTTCTGACTTTTTGGATGAACACACATTCTCTTATTCTTGCTGAGATGGATTTTTCAGGTATGCCTCAAAAACACAAAGAACTCTTCTGTGTGTCAATAACTTAGTAGATTTTTCAGTTGATTATGCTGTTTTGGATATTTATGTTACTGTAGACTAAGTAACTAGTTCCTATACAAAGTCAGGAATCTCCTGTCAGAAAGCACAGCAAAACAAGGTTTCCAGTATTTGTGTCACTTATTTTGTTAATAGTTAGGTCTTAACTGACTTAAGGTTTTTTTTCCTGGGTGCTAGAGGAAGCAGTCTTTATGGTAAGATTTTTTTTTTCACCTATGAAGTGGTTTGTACTGGGCCATTATTCATCACTGTATTGTACTTGCTTTAAATTTTTGTGCCTTCAGTTATAGCACTCAGTGGATTGCTGCGTGATTCGCTGAGTGATAAATTGATGCCAGGGGAAGTTTATTGATCTCTATGCTGTGGATGATTGCCATATCATTAGGGAACAGAATACTTTCTATAGATTTCCTGAGCTGATTAAATAAAATCAGGACTGAGACAACAATGCCTCTGGGCAGGTTGAAGGTGAGACACTCTCTCTGCTTCAAGGAAAAGAGACACAGTTAAGAGGAGAGCAGGTGCACCAGTGGCAGCAGAACATGGTCTGTAAGTCCCTTCCTGGAAGACTTTCCTGAAGTCTTGTGGCTTAGTGTCCAAACAACATCTGAGCAAAGACAGAGGGAGGTGGATAACAAACTGTTCTCTCTGCAGCCTCATTCCTTGGAGCAGGAGAAGCCTTCAGCTCTGCACCTCTTCCCCTCCCTGCAGAAAGGAACCAGGGCTAAGAAAGGTGAAAGAGGAGGCAGAAGCACAGGACTGTGAAGAGGTTGAGTCCAACGAATAGAAGGAAGAAAATTTGGCATCGTATCCTGATGGAGAATGCTCATGGTCTACAACTGCCTAAAGGCAGGGTTTTAAAAAAAGACTGCTTTTCTGAACTGGTTTGTTACAGAGCAGTGAGGAAGCCAGTCTAAAACACATTTAGGAATCCTGTCCCTTTTTTTACTTAACAATAGTTTGGTGCCACAGAGGTGCAAATAAACTCATCTATTCTAAACATACTCTCCCAACTTCTGTTAATTTTAAATATCTTTTTAATAGCATTTTTCAAAAGCTTCATGAGTAATTAAGAAAAACAATAAAAGAAGGTCAGTGGTAGTTTATTAACCCACTAATTCTTGTAACTCAACATCAGGAGGTGGCAGTTCATTGCTAACAATGCTACCGTTGTCTCTGTCCTTCTAGGCAAAGAACCAGAACACATTTCCCAGCTAATTGGAAGCTATGTGAAGCATTCACTCTTTTAAGGCATGTAGCATCCCATCAGAAATCCCAGTGACTAACAGTGCAGTTATTAATAGAACCAGCCAGTGACAATTGGGCTGCTGGGAGCACTGTGATCCCCGGGCCAGAGCCCGTGCCCGCTCTATCTCACAGGCAGGCCAGCCTGGATGGCTGGGCACTGAAGCAGACTGTGCAGAGGGAATGTGAAAGGACAGTGCACGGCCTGTGCTCTGCAGGGAACAATGCTTCCCAGAGAAGCACTGCATGGAGTCAGAGGGGACGGGTGGATTTGCAGTGACAGCTCATGCTCCATGATCCGTGGGCTGAGGATCAAGCAGACTGCGCACGCAGGGCTGGCTGAGGTGCCTCACGATGTAAATGCGTGGGAATGTGCTGTGTCTGGTGTTCTGCTGGCCCAGAACGCTGGCTTGTGGTTCTTAGCTGCTCTAGCAGGCCAGGCCAGATGGACGCTCTTCCATGCAAAAAATGTTTTGTCCTACTGCAGTGCCCTCACAAAAGCCCATATTTTCTTTGTTTTTGTCACTATCCAGGTGTTCCTAGCCCACTGAAAAAATCCCAAATCATGGAGAGCTGCCAGCACTTGAACAAATCTACAGAACCTAAAAACAGATGTTTTGTTGGCTGAGGAGGACCAACTGTGTTACATACTGCATGTGTATCCTGGGCATATGCAGGAAGAGGTATGTGACCTTGAGAAGTCTAACAAAATAAGTGCCTGTAGCCAAATGGTGCTGCTTAAATTGTTGCCAATGTTTCACTGGTAGCTTTCCCAGCTACCAGTTCTTCATAAAGATCTTCACTGCCTTTTTTAAGATTATACCGGTTGCAACCTTCCTTTAACTTCCAGCCTTAGTCAGCTCAGCACAGGTCTGAGCCTCAATTTCCAAATGCAGTCAGTGGCCTCCTGGTTTGCCAAAAGGGCCAGCTGGTGTACAGCGTGCATCCTGCCCAAGCCAAGTGGTGCTGGCTTGCAGGGGACTGTGTTCCTCCCTTTGCTATTGCTCACTGCTGGCTTGCCTGGTGCTCAGCACAGGTGAAGAGCAACCCAGCTGGGCTGTTCTGGTTGTCTCCTGCCCTTAATCCCCAAACCTGTTCTGGAGGGCATTAGAAACTCTTAGAGAAGTAACTTTACAGTGCAATTGTCCAGGAGACTGGTTGTACCTTACAGGAATTTATCTCCAAAGCTCTAAGTATATAAAATGGGTAAATGTAAGAATATATTATTCACAGTTGACTTTCAGCATAAAGATTTTTGTGTTTCCTAGGTGAAAATTTGTAATTGTAGTCTATGTGCAGCCAGGTGATTTATGTACATTCATTTGAGTTGCCTCATTTTCCATTCCTTTTGATAGACTGCAAGGTATAATATTAGATAAAGGAATGGTGAAACTGGGGGTGGGTTGTTTTTACAGTTGGAGTTTGTTTGTTTGCTTGTTTGGGGGGTATGTTGTGGGTTTGGTTGGTTTGTTTGTTTTGTTTTTGGGGTCGTTTGGTGTTTTGCCAATGTGGGCAACTTGGAAGTTCAATTGTCTGTCTGCAGATAATCCAAAATACATCTGAGGTCACTTTGCTACTCAGGATGAAGACAATAATAGTATCCTATAATAGTTAATGTAATTACAGACTTTTTCATTTTCTCTTTATCAAATAAAGGGAGACAGCATACCTCCTGACACAGATCACATTTCAGTTCAGGGGAGAATGCTACCCTGCTGATCTGGGAAATAGAACACAGTGTGGTTGACATGAGCATATACGTGATGGCAATAAGTGAAATTGATTTCTGAGGAAATCCCACAGGTACTGAGAGCAGTATCCTATCGGTTTCAATCAATAAAAATTGCTAATTGTGTTTACTGGTCGTTAGGCTAAAAATGAGAGACAGGATTTGGCCTTACAAAAATACAGCTTCCCTACAACGCAGTTAAGGCACAGAGAGGAGCTGTAGGATGGGAACCATGTTATGTATGGTGGGCAGTGGTGACTGATAAGGGGTAGAACCAAGCTAGAAAGAAGAATCTTTTATTGGAAGGGGACTAGAAAGGTGGAACCTTTCTTTTCTGATCATGAAATCCAGAATTTTTGAAAGTACGCCATAGAGCAGCGGTTTGCAGTTTGTGGTTCTGAGGTTAGTCCTGGTCTATGAAATGTTAGACCATGGCTGATTGAAAAATTGAGGAAACAGAGAGAAAAAAAAAAAACACATTTTCCCAAGAAAACAAACAAAAAGTAGGAAAATGGGAGTAAAGTATAAACAATAAATATTTAGACTAAATTTTATTCAGTTAAATGAAAGTTGCCTGGGTTCTGGATTTCTTTTCAAAACCTGCTTTGTATTTGGATTATTTTTTAATATTTAAGACTTTATTGGCCCTTTAACTGAGTTAAGTTTGCAACATGCTGCAAGAGACACTAGTCTTACTTTAGAAACAGTGAGCTGCCCCAGCATTTTATGTTTGCATAGGTGGAGGGCTATTTTATTGAGCCCCTGTGGGTCGAGGGTATTAGAGTTTCTAGAGAGACTGGTGGGTACAGTATATTTATCTTTAATAATATAAAATTTAAAGTTCAGAGGTCAAGGGAGCAATAGACAGAAATCGTCCTTTTAAGTGTCTGTACATATATTTATATCTATAAAATCCCATAAAACCTTCACATTTCTATCATTCACATTATACAGCCCTCAGCAACAAATGTAATTTTTAAAATAACCCCATCCATTCTTAATTTATGTTTCAAGGATTGCATTCAATCATACAGTTTAGCTGTCATCACCTTTCATAAACACTGATGGGAAAACTAACATAACTTTTTCTAACAGAAAAATTATTAATTAGTTTTATTGCATGATTTTAAAGTAAAACAGCTTTCGAATTGTGAAAAAAAGAAAAACTGAGGGCATTTTTAAATTTTTAAGTATTATTCAAAATTTTAAAGATTGTAGTTGAAGAATACTTTTGAGAGCTGAGATGATTCAAGTACAATCTTGTTATTGATTGAAGCTTTAAGAAATCTAGCTAAAAAAAGCACCTTGCACTACAACCCTGCTGTTTCCTGGCATCCTTTTGCTGTTTCAGCAGCAAACTACTTCCAAAGCCACAATCACTCTTGCCATGCCACCTAACCAACCTTGCCCTGATCAGACGGATTCACTGTAAAAACACACAGTTGTTATTCAGGAAGCAACAAACCTGGGGGGTTTGCAGGGTGTATTTTTTGGGTGATTAGACCACCATCTTAATTATAAATGGGTTTCAGGGAGTTGGTTGCTATAGCAACAGTCTACTTAGTGCTTTTTCCAGAGCGAAACCCTACTTGCCTGTATGTTCGAGGGAAGACAGAATGGCTAAGGAAGGGAAATTGAGCTTTTATTTCTCCAAGAGCCATAAATTGCTGCATCCTCTATTTAAAGTACACAGATGGAAGAACTGCTCCTTTTCCTCAGTGTTTTTCCTGCTGCTGAGAAGCCCCCATTCGATATTTGTGTGAAATACAACCCTCCCTTATTTCAGAAATGCAACTGCACCAGGGTTAATTAAGGCTAACACCCAATCAGATTTTTCCTAAAAGTGCAGCTGAAAGCAGAGGGCACAGTCTCTTTGAAAAGCTGGAGCTGTGAAAATTTCTGATGCAATCTTTTGTCTAATGTCTCCTGCTGTAAATCAGGGTCCCTCTCCCTCCTACTGAAGTCAGATGGAATTTCTCTTGCCATTGATTTCTCTGCAGCTCCCTGGTTGCGTCTCACAGACCCAAAACCACCCTGACTTGATTTTTTCCCCCCTCTGTTGGCTGTGATGTGGAGAAACATAACAAAGGGGTTGGGGGGTGTCAAAATTCCTTAATCCTTCCTGGCCACGTGTTCCTCCCACGTCCTTCAGTGACCCTGTGCCCCAGTGCAGTGTGAGCAGCACACAGAACACAAGGCTCGGTTCTGGGGAGCTGAGCAGAGCTTGGCTGGCGTTTGCAGGCGTGGCACCGCCCGTGCTGGGCAAACGAGTCTGTCGCAGTGTGCTGGGCACTCCCTTTCCATTCCGTGCATTATCAGTTACAACCTGCTGCAGGTTTGGAGTCTGTGCAGTCTGCACATTTCCTTTGCAAAATGAAACAAGGAGAGGGAGAGGGAGAGGAGCCCGTGATAGCAAAGGGCCAGGTCTAAATTATGGCTTTGCTTCTTTTATGTGGAACTCCTTTCCCAGCTGTTCCCCACTGCTTCAGACCGGTGAGGTGGGGATGCAGGGAACTTAGGAGTCTAGGGAGGAAACTACCTGCCTGAAGAGGGGTTTCCAGACTCTTGAGGGTGGGGAGAATTGTCTGGTAGGGGAAATGAGCTGCCAGGGGGTGTCAGCTTCACAACCATACGAGAAAGGGAAAAGGGTTTTGAAGTAGGTTCAGTCTCAAGAGGGAGCAGAAGGAATGTGAAGCATGTGATAGGGAAGAGTTGAGACTGTCTGGGGCAAGTTAGATGGAAAGTTGTCGTGAAAGGAAAAAGAAATCGGTTTGGAAAGGAAAGTATTGCAGCTGGAGAAGACTTAGTTGCGCCAAGGAAAATATAGGTTGGATATTAGGAAAAAGTTTTTTACAGAAAGAGTGATAAAATATTGGAATGGTCTACCCGGGGAGGTGGTGGAATCACCATCCCTGGACATGTTTAAAAAGAGATTGGATGTGGCACTCGGTGCCATGGTTTAGTTGAGGTGTTGGGACATGGGTTGGACTCAATGATCTTGAGGGTCTCTTCCAACCTGATGATTCTGTGACTAGTGAAGAGGAGATAGAGAAAAACCCCTTCTTTGTTCTCTGTAAGACAAAGAGGACCTTCCTTTTTATGGATCTCCAGCAATCTTTCCTGTATCCTGACCTGCAGACTGACAGTTTCCCCTTGGATAATATAATCACCTCAAAGTGGGGGATAGCTGATTGTGGGAAGAGAGAAATTACTGGCTGTAGTACCTTGGTATCATCTGTGCAGTTGTCATCACTGGCTGACACTATCACTAATTGCCACAAGATCTTTTAAGCTTTCCCTGAGCAGGCCTGCCACATGCCTGTAGGGAGAAGCTCAGAATATTTCCTTACTCCACAGGAAAACCCTAGCAGAGAGTACTTCTTTGTGTCTCTCTCCTGAGCTCTATTTCTGTCCAAGAACTCTGAATATCTTTCTCACCTTCAAATGTAAAAGAGATGCAGTCCCCATGACTTGAGTGACAGAAGGAACTTGCCACAGCAGGTGTATACCATCCAACCTTTCTGGAAGAACTGACCAGTAGGAGAGTTTGCTTAAAACAGAGCAGCCTTCCATAAGATCTGATGGGGAACTGTGTTGGTTTTGGACATTCCATTAAAACAGTGCAGGCTTCCAGTGCTCATGACAAGTCCTTCATGCCTTTCACTGGATGGTCATTTTTTTTGCTCTTAGTTTAGCCAGATTTAAAATTATCTGGTTTGGGGTTGGGGTTTTGGGTTTTCTTGTGGGAAAACCTTGTCTTCTTTTGTTTGTTTGGTGGGGTTTTTTTTTAGAAAAATACAGAAAATCTATTGATGCTGGGGATTTCTGTGCTTTCCATCTCCCTGAACTCTGTCTTCATTTACACAGACCCCAGACTTACATACTGAGGCATGGCCTCTGCCCTGAATCACAAAAGGTCTGTTATCACCCCAGTGTTGCTAGACCACAAAAGGGACAGTGCCTGTTTTAGGAACAAATAGATGTCAGAAAAGGAGAAAATTCAAAAGGAATATTTTTGAAGTTTTGCAAAGCAGAACTGTTAAGTATAGCACAAAAGACATGAGATTTTAAGAGGTGCCTTAAAGACATTAAACTACGAAAGTTTCATAACAGATATTAAAAGGCTTTGAAGTCCCCACGCTTAAGTGAGTTTGGAAAGGGGAGAGAGCATTAAACCCAGACATCCAGGAGGAGCCAAGGTCTAGCTCAGAGAGTGCTGGTCGCCAGAAGGTAGGAGATTGATTATTTCAGGTTTCAAAATTCTCCATTTGCCCTGGTTTTGACACTCTTTTTCCAAACACCTACTGCAGCCCATTGGCAGAGGTAGAATGCAGAGTTGTCTGGAGGCCTCTGTTTCTGCCCCTCTGCATTTCCTGATTAAGAAAATGGAACTAAATATTTTACACTTGAGATCCAAAATGCTGAGGTTACCCGGCTCTTCATCCTTCTATTTTTTTACTTGCTGACTTGTGAGTATAAGTGCCATCAGACTCTTACAGCCCATTCTCAAGGTGACAATCTCCTTTGCATTCAGTTTCTCTGTGTTCCAGAGGGAGCCAGATTCTCTCCTGGATGAAAGAGGAAGCCTGCTTTGGATAAAAGGCTCTCACTTCCCCCTTCTTCCCACTCTCATGCCTTCCTGACCTGAAGTGAAGCAGATTTTCTTCAGAATGGTAACAACTGATTCATTTGAACAAAAAGGGCCCAATTCCATGCAGATAATTTTGTAGCCAGACTTTTGTAGCCCAAATCTGACTTGTATTTTCGCACTTAAATGTCAGGTAAGACATAAAACCTCGGACTGAGTTAATGTGTTTGCATTCTGCCTTGACTTCTCCCCATTTCTCATCCAGAGGCACTGTGGTTTTCATATGTCCTGTCCCTCAGACCATGCTGCTGTTCTTTTTCTTTTTTCCCTCCAGTGCCATCCTCTTTGAAATCTCAAATTCAGGGTTGAAGGAGACTGGGAGCCAACTTCTGCTCTCAGGGTTAAATCTGGGAATCATTCCCCTAGCTTCAAATTTATGCTGGTGCAGAGAAGATGAGAATTTAGCTTTCTGTACTGTTGTCAACAGGGGGAAAATAGAGTCCCTGTAAGGCTGTATCCATGGAAACCATCCTGCTGCAATAGCGAGTAAAGCAGCAAATCAATTTCTTCAGTTTTAAAATGAAACACATTATAGTGCATCTGGCATTTAAGAGATTATCTGTGCAGATAACTGTGTGGAAAAACCCTCCTCTAGCAAGTATGATGGCAAGAGCATTTCCTCCTGATAGAATTCTGATTTTGGGTAGAATGAGCACTGATGACAAAGTACCATGAAGACAGTACAGTGAGACAGAGCCAAGTCCAGAAGCAACAGCGTTTAATGAAGGAGAAAATCGTTTAATTTAGCATTTAGCCCAAGTATCTGGGCACATGGTGACTAACATTTGAATTTGTTAGCAGAGGCAGTGACCTGTCACCTCTGTCTCCCTGCTCTTTGCTTCCGTGGTACCACATGTGACAAACAGTGAGTTTGTACTCTGTGATTCATTTATCTGAACAGAAGAGTGTGTGAGTGTGTGAGTGTGTGTGTGTGTGTATGGCTGGTGGGCTGTCAGATGAGATTTCAGTATCCACTGCAACATGGTCTGGGCAACTGACTTTACTCAGGTGTGTGTTTCAGAGCCAGAGGCATTTCCAGTGCAGAGAATGTGCTGGCTGTCTCTGTGCTGTATTCTTGTTACATTCCATCCTGTGCTACTCGAGAGACCATCCCCTTACTGTGCCACGAAGGGAGAACGGAAATAGGAGGATTTCTTACACCAGACTTTGAAAGCTACCATACACTTTCCCTGCTGTGTGCACAGAGGTTCTGCCCTCATTTTTTCGTCTGTTAAGGTATCTCTCTGACCATTTTGAGAAATAATACCCTTCTCAAGCAGAAAACTGCCTATATGCAGATGAGACTTCATTCTGCTTTTCCTTTTTATCAAATCCGAATATTGCAGTCTGCCTTCTCTGTACCTATCAGATAGAGAATTTTTCTGTCTGGGGAAATGCAACCTTATTTAAGAGAGAGGGAGTGCAGTTGAACCAGGAGGGAATAAAATGCATTACAGGAATTGCCTAGACTGTGAGTAGCCCTTCAGTTAGTCAGGATCAGATACTCATTCCTCTGTCACTCTGCAGTGCCTTGGCTGTATTTTATCTGCTTCTGAATCTCAGTTCCTTGATAACAGCAATCACATATGCAATGCTGTCTTCTTTTATCTACAGCTGCCCTATCTATTATAGCAATTCCTGTTTGATTGACAGTTATGTATTTTTTTTCTGACCTGAGGGCAAGCTTATTGCAATGCACTCCTTTCAGGGCTATCACTGAAACACATCCAAAATATTCAACTGGTGCATAATGTGGCAGTTCTGCATTTGAATGCAGTGAGCACATATTGTTGAGGGCACAAGAGGTTTTGTTGCTCTGCCACATCTACCAGTTAATGGAAGATGCAGTTCAAACCCCATTAAGTGGTAGAAATGACTCAGTGGTCTGAAATGCAGTTGTTTGCTGAGAGTGTTTTGTTCTACATGTGTCCAATTGCTGTGACATCCAGCGTTGTCTGTTTGGTCAGTTCCAGAGATTTTAAGTCAGGAAAAGACCTCCCAATGCACTGCTTGAGGACTATGCTTTCCTTCTGAAGATGAAGTTTCCTGATGAAAAAACATCTAGTTGAAAATCACAAACTTCTGCAGCTTGTTTTCTATGATCCATGAACGTACAGATCCAGGAATCCTCCCTGTATTCAGGGGTTGGACTGAGTTCCCTTCCTAAGTCCTAACTTTTAGATACTGAAGAGTGAAAATTATGGTTTTTATTGCAATTTTTTATCCGTAATTCACACTTTCTGCATAAGCCTTCCATATTCCCATGTGAGGATCCCTGGGGTTCCTTTACAGTCAGAGTTCAAATTCCTGGTGAGATCAGATACAAGGCATTTGCAGATTTCTCTCTAAAAGGCCAGGGAAGTGAGAAATGGAAGAGGAGCTGTGACTGGCATTTCTGGTACCATTCTTCATCACAGTCCTGTGTCTGTGTTTGTCAGGGTAGCAAAGCCCAAGAGACCAGGCATGGCCCAGGGGAACCCTGCACACTCTTTGGAGCAGACAGGATGGGCTTGTTTGTTACTGTGTGTCCTGGGATATGTTGAGATGAGCTGACAAAACCTGGAGATTTTAATGACTTTTGGTAAGGGCTTTTCCTCTGCCCTGCAACAAATGGCAAGAAAGGTGACCTTCTTCCCACCTCCGTCAGGTCAATATCAGGGAGTCCATGGCAGGACCAGGGGCTGCGTTTGCTCTGAGGGACAAAGCAGGAGCCACCTCTGGATCTGTCACTTGTCTCACAGCTCCCAAGTGTGGCATTTTAGAGCGTTCTTTGTGCATGAGCTCTTGCAGTTTGCACAGTCATGTCCAGCGTAGGAGTGTTTCTCGGTGCTGTCTGTCTCCATGGAGTCGGAGGTGACACCGTGTTTGTGCATTGCCTCTCTTGCACTGCCACCCCCGTGATTGAGGCAAAGCTCCTGAGTCATCTTCACAAAGATTTAAAATTTCCGGCAAACCTGTGGGCCATCTGTTAATGTGGGCAGGCAAGAAAATATCGGGTGGGAAAACTCAGTCACATGCCGGTGTTTGTATCTGTCCCCACAGCCAGCTCTTTTAACTACTGTAAACGACGTTTTAACAATTGTCTAAATTTTTTTTCTGTAAAAAATTATAAGAAACAGCAACCCTGTTGTTAAATGATTCGTTAAAATGAGCCCAGTCCTCAAAGTCACTTTATGAATATGTAAAGCCCATCTATATTCTAAAATTTCGTTCATTTTATTGTTTGAGAAACCTTTATCGAAAATCAGCAGTTCCCTCTTGGAAAAAAGCTTGAATTGTCTTTTCTCTGGGACTCAGGTGAAAGCGTGGCCTGGTCACATTCCTGCCATGGCAGGTATTATCAGTGCTGGCATGTGGTGGCACACAGCAGCTGCCACTTGATACAATGCAAAGAATATGCCCCGAGCCAGCAATGTCTACTTGTGTTAAGTCTTGTTCAGTGTAAAGATACAGTCTGTTACCACTCCTGACAGTCACACAGCCATGGCTCCCTTCTCTGTTTCTATCAGAAAGCCAAGCCTCAAAATTAGAATTCCTTTGCATTCCTAGCCTGCAAAGGCAGGGATATTCCCAGCAGTACCCTGTGGATTAATATTCGCAGCAAAATAAAAATATCAGGCCAGTGTATACATTGATCTGCTCTTCTAACCCCAAGAAGCTGTGCCTCGTCGTGGTTCCATAGATATGCTAGCTGTAAGCACAAACCTTGCCTCATCTGTACTCAGTCTATCATTTCAGAAATACCTAAAAGAGATGAGTAGTTCTAAGGACTATGCTGTGTCCTTGGACAGCAAGTTCTGCTAATAATTCTGGTGACACTAAAAGGTAACTTGCTGATCAGCAGAACCACCACAAATGCAGTATTGTTTACAACAAAAATGGGAAAAAACCAAGACCACTTCTTTCTGTTGAGAAAGACCTAATTTACTGATGAGCAGATTATAACTAAACAATGTGTTGGTTAAGGGTATGGAAGACTGACAGTCTCTGGCCCTTAACTTAATGAAAAATATCCCTGTCTGCAATGGGAGACTTGCTACTGGGCAAGGTCATTTTCACAATGACGTAAATAGAAAAGCAGGTGGCTGAATCTACCCAGACTTTGAAGTGTTAGGGTGTTCTTGCCTCATGCAGAGAGAAACACTGTCCTTTTCAGTTTGTGCTGCTTGGGAAGCCTTTAGAGATGACCAGAAAGCCATCACACTGCTGTGAGCAGCAAGAACCAGAGAAATGTTGTGTTCCCTGTATCCTTCTCTTCAATAGGGAGCTGTTCCCTAATTCTCTATCCTGGGCCATGCTGCAGCCTCCTCTTTGTCTTCCATCGCCTCCAAAGGAGCCTTCTCAGAGGCCCAGGCTGGGCAGAGTCCAGCCAATCTGTCAGTTTTGGCAGGGCACATGATAGAGAATTTACCCAAGTTTCCCACTTCTACAACAAATTCCTCTCAGCAGCTGGAGGCCAGAGGATTTCTCAGCTGGCACAGAGTTAGAACTCTCTGTACAGATAGTACCTGCTCTGGCCTAAAGCCTCATGTGACAGGTAAACCTGAGCCAGCACCATCGCTTCATGAGCTGGCTTCATCAGCTCTTTCTGGTTTGCAGCGAAGGTGGCACAGGGCAGATTCTGGATCTCCCTATGCTACGTGAGTGTGGCTGAAGGATTTTCAAATGCTTGAGTTGCAGCACAGGCCCTGTGATCCCTCTCCTGAGAAGCCTGTCAAGCCCTGCGTGTGGAGCATGCCTTGCCTTCAGCTCTTGCTCTGCCACAGCACAGTTCGGCCGGAGACCAACTGCACCTTCTGAAGAAAGACTTGAGGCTTGGAAGAAGGAGGACCATCCTTTGGGTGAACTTAGGAGCAGCAGCACAGTACTGTGGCATTTCCCTTGTGCTTGAGAGCACACCGTACGTGGGCAGCTGCAGGACAGGGCACCTCTGCACTGTGGTTTCACACTGCAGATCCCGGCTTTCTCATGCCACCCCCCGCATAAATGACAGACCCTGAATACCTCAGACTCCACTGCTGTTAAGTGTCCCTCTGTGAAAGGGGAACAGGTGTTACTTGTTTCACATTTAATTTTACCCTTCCCCTGAGCACTCACCTTCTCCATGCAGGTGTGTCACTGGTGGCTCCTGGCTGTCACTGCTGTATCCCGGGCCACTGCCTCTAGGAGAGGGGACAGAGCACTGCCTCCAGCCAGGCCATGGCAGGGGGTCTCTGCATAGTTCCAGGGACCTGGGCTGCACTGCTTGGCCTCCTCGGGCTGCAGCAAGTCAGCCAGAGAGACAGCCGTGCTGTGTGAGGCTTGTGGCAAGGTACCAGCTGTGTCTGGGCAGACGGAGTGAAAGAGAGGTAAAAATGTTGGCCTACTAAGAGATGTCTCAGGGCCAGAGTCACCTGAACTGAGACCAAAGTCCTTTAAATAGGAGAGTGCTTGATTATTCAGCTGGGCATATTCAAAATTTATCTTGCTTTGAGTAACCTCATCTGGGATTTTTGCTCTACTTTTCTGATCTTCAGAGCAAATTTGCTCCCCATTTTGCTTCAAATGGTACAGACTGCTAGACTGGAAACTTGTCTCATAGTTGTATTGGTTTGTGCTAGGAATACTGGGATATTCTGGATTTTGAGCAACGCAGTTGCATTCATTTTGCAACAACAACTTGTTTTTGTACTGAGACATCTTATGAATTATACTGTTCATTTCATTCCCAATGTATTTGTCTTCCAGGTGCTTGTTTTCATAGCTGATTTTTAATGATGCCACCTGTGTTACACAGTGCTCTAAGAGCTGCACTATGTTAGTGCTGCTCTCTGTTGGTGTGGGGCTCCTGTAGCTCTGGTAGTGATTGAGGGTTAGAGGCTGCGGTGGTTTGTCACAGGAAATAGAGAGAGAGTGATACATCGGTTTATTTCTGTCTTCCCTCTCAAGGGGATCTCGGAGTGAGGTCACAGCAGTCTTGTAGGAGTAACATGATTCTACCTCGTGATTATCATCTAATGAAGGATTTCCAGTGCTCTGGGAGCCACTCTCTCTGTTCAGCTTTTCTGGCAGTGGGTTTTTATCTCCGGATGTCTCACATCCCAATGAAATCGCTACCTTCTCACTCTCAGTTGAAGATGTCTGCAGATTGTCTCTGTTAGCCTGTGATTGTGGTGCATAACTGGTGGTTTCCACAGTTCCAGGCGCTGTAGGTAAGTCCTTGTGGTGACTCCCTTCTCTTCCTTGGAAATCCAGATTAGATGTGTTCAGGCAGGAGTCCAGGCTGTGGTCCCTTCCAGCAGTATTTACTGAAGAGGTCTGGGTTGCGTGTTTGCTTTCCTCCAAAGGCACACATATGTTAAACATATTAGATTCACCCTTGCCTGGTGTCTCCTGCTGAGCTTCTGTGCTCCCTTTCTGCTCTGGACTGTGACTGGGCAGGATCAATGAATCATTAGACTTTTCTGGCTGTGATTGAGGACTCTGAAGAGAGTCAGGGGAGGAAATGAGTCCTGAGTGTTTTCGTAGCCAGTTTATTATCCCCATGGTCAGTGAAAGCTCAGTATCACAGAGCTTTAGCAAACATTCTTTGCCTTTCCATGTACTGTGGAAAAAACCCTGGCTGATGATGTCTAGAGTTGGTTGGGAAGCCATGTTCTCCTCAGCTCCAACATGAAAGCTGTAAATGGACAAAGGGATTTCAATGGCTTGCTCTGAAACACTTTCAGATGCACACAAGTCATCATCAAGGATAGGGTTTACTTTGACTTCATTTGGGTCATAGAAGAGCTCATAAAGGGCATCTCCGCTGTAGCTGTCTCTTGGAAATCTACCTGGGACACCAGGGGTCTGAGCTTCCTTCAGTTCATCATCTTGTCCAGGAGAGAATGAATCATAGTAGCCTTCATCACTTGTGGATGTGGATTCCTGGTTTTCACTTTTCGGTGTTTCTGTTTCAGTGGAGCTGTCTTTGGAATTGTCACATTCTTTATCAGGTGACACTTGGGGGTCTGCAACTGGTAGAGCAGCCTGACTTCTATCCGTTTCTATGCCAGAACCAGGTATCTTCAGTAACTTCTTTTCAAACAGAGCACTCTGATGTAGCCTTACTGATTTGTTGATGTTGTCCCAAAACTTTGCAAATTCCACTGTCTCATTCTGGCCAGGAGAGGCCAGCTGCTCCACCCCTCCTTGGAAGGAGCCCATGCCAGGGCTGTCTTTGTGCTTGCTTCGCCTCAGCAGAAGGTCTTTGCTGTTCTCCAGCTCCAGATGAGCAGAGCTCTCATCAGCAAAGATTTCCCCACAGCCAGTGAGGGAATCAAAGCTCTTCAGAGAGGCCACATCTTCACACAGGGCATTGCAGTAGTCATAGGAGGAGTCAGACTGCAGTTCACTGTCTGAGCAGTCCTGTGACAAGCAATCAGCTGCACAAGTTTCTCCAGTTTTGAAAAGATACTTTGCAAGGCGTCCAGACAACTCACTCCTGCAGCCTGGAGAGGACAGGTTCTTGTCCTTCTCCACCAGAAATGAGAGGCTGTCTGGTTTATTTTTTCTTATATGAAATATATCTCTGAGCCCTTTCTTAGATCTCTTGAGGGAAATCCTCTTCCTGGGAATGGTTTTTGCGACAGCTGGTACAAAAGGCATCTGTGGCACAAAGTTCCTGTAATCTATCATCTGACTGCTGCACGCAGACTGGCTGGGGCTGACCACACACTCCTTCTTACTGCTGGAGCTGGACATCCCTGAAAAGCTGATGCTATTGACAAGTCGGCCCTTGCCCTTTCCAAAAAAACTTTCCTCGCAAGCCCTGCTGCCAAGGCTGCAGTGCTCAGTTTTGTCTGCCTCAGTAACACAGTCATGGGTTTTGCTCTTCCTTACAAGCTTGTAGGAGGAGCCAGATGACTTTTCCAGGTTGTGATCACCAGCTCCATTCCTTGCTGCTCTGGTAGAAAATCTGTAGTTCTTGTGTGTGGCCAAACATGCCAGCTGGACTTCAGCCACACTTTGGTTTCCCTCCAGAACTGCCTTTTTGTCTTTGCCCATCTCATCTTTGTTGGTAGGAGCTGTATGCACTGGTGGCACTTTCTCATGTTGCACACTGGATTTTATGAAAGTCTTTCCTCTCTTGAGCTCCATACTGCTTCCTCACATCTGTTTCTGTAAAGAGAACAGCAAACACAACTATTGTGAGGTTGGTGGGTAGCACTTGTAAATTTTGAAAGCAACTGGAGAACAAAGGAAGGGATATTAAGCATCAAAAAATTGAGCTTGTCTGTCACCAGACATTTCCATCATTGAGTCAGGGTACTGCATGAGAAACAGACTGAGTGAAACTAAAGGTGTGTTGGCTGGCAGGTCCAACAAGGAGAAAACAGTGCACATTATGGGTTGGTAGCTGAGGCTCAGAGGACATTTTGTCTGTTAGAAATAAGCAGATTTGCATTGAGGATTATGACTTCAGGATGGCTTTTAACGAGGTAAAGGTTCTGTTCCAAAGGTAGAAGAGGCATGAACAAAAAGCAATGCCTGAGAAACTTCAACATGCAAATGTGTGCATCAGGGAGGCAGCAGTTCATAGATCTGCACCTTAGAGGAGGACAAAGATCTCGAGTTGGGAAATCTCCTGAGAAAACGGATCAAACTTTTGACATGCTCACTTTTTATTAAAATAATTCTTATCTGTGAGTAGAAAATCCATAAACCTTGGTACCACCCTGGAAGCATGAGGAAACTGAATTACTGATTTTGCTTCCCCCTGAGCATAATGTGTCTTTTTCGACACTGCTACTTTTATTGTCAAAAATCACAAATGCCATATTGAAAATCATTGTTAGACATGACAAAAGTGTCATCTCCAGTTTACAAAGCCCAGTGTAGCATGCAGAGGAATTGCCACATTGAATCTGCACTGTGCATTGATCAGCTGTTTCTAAAAATACCCTAGTACCTGTATCAATGCCAGTTTCAGGCTCTGCCTATATAGCTTAGTATTGAACCTGTTTCATGTTTTCATAAATCTAATTAGTCATTAATTATTTTAACCATGTCACTTTCAGTTTTTTGACAGTTCTTTTGTAGAAACATCTGACCTTTTCCTGTCATGCATCAACTTGAATATTGAGTAAGTCAGTGGAGTAACATAAAGGTAGGTCAGGGATGAAGCAAGCACTACCTAAAAGCTGTAAGAGCAACCAGATTTTTACTTGGTGGGAAGCAGCACAATAACTCAGAGTCCTGTTCTTGAAAGAGCGTGCTTGGATCTCTCCTTAATGAAACCTCATTTAATGATTTATCTTGTTTTGAATTGGTTAGACATAACTAAACAATTGGAGACATTGAACAGGAGATTTTAAATTCAGCACCAAGCCTAGCCTTTGTACTCCTAAAACAGAGCTTAGAGCAGTCTTCAGTCTATTTTGAACTATAACAGCTGTCTGCAGCCTCCAGAAGCTCTCCAGTTGCCCGGCCTTGCTGGAACAGTCACACTCTGATCAGCACATCACAAGACTGTGTATTTGGGAGCATTTGGGAGATCAGTGGCAGCCCCTTTCTTACAGAAGCTGCAAACTAGCGGGTGATTAGCAATATTTACAACTGAATGTAGGTCAGTGACAAAAGGCAGAGAATGTAAGGGCAAAGTGTGAATATTTGGCATGCGGTGGGTAGTGATAGATGGGCGTCTGCCAGTGCGATTGAGATGTTGCCACATTTATTTGCGCTTGGCACTACATGTGAGTGTTACAGAACATTCTTAATGAAAGCCAGTAAACATTTTACTACACTGACAGGTATCTGGAGTTCACTGATGCTGCGGGAAACTTGTTTTGCATATTTAGAAATAGGTTACTGGGACACGATTACACTCCTCTTGTGAAAAGCAAGGTGTGATCGACAAGCAATTCAGCATGCAGAACTCCAGCAGGGTGGTGAAAACAACCAGAAACAGCTGATGCAAGACCAGTTATTAATATCCCAGAAATAAAGTGTCTGACATCTCATTCCTTTGCAAGTGTAGAAGTAGGTACCGTGTCCCTGTGGGAAGCTCCTGACGCTGCCAAGAAGCTCCTTAGAGGTCTGTGACATTGGCAAGTGCCAGCCTCACAACAATGTCATGTAGGACTCTTTGAAGTCCTGCAGCTGTTTCTGCCCATTCTGACTATTAAGCAAAGGTCACTTTTGTAGGATATTGCATACCCGGGAACTTTGCAGATGCATTCGGCTTTCAGGGATGGATTTATTTGCTATCAAGTTTGAAATGTATTAAAGCTAAGAATTTAGGATGACATTAGATAATCTTTGGAATAAAGTAATGTTTGATCTGAATTGTATCTCCTTGATAAGAAACACAACGGATGACCAGTTTGATAACTGGGTCTAGAAACTTCAACGCTTATTCTTCCATCTGTTTTTTTTTTTTTATGGATTAGATGAACAGTTTTAACATGAAAGCCAAAATGGCCCAAGTAACATTTTTACTGAGGATATCTGTAGTATAATAATGTAAGATATGCCGATGGTAGCCTATGCTACCTTTTCAGCTTCTTCTGATGAGGAAAAAAGTGTTAGCTGTTGTTTTGGTTTTGTGGGGGTTTTGTGGTTTGGTTTGTTGGGGTTTTTTAATATCTACTATATATATATATATATATATATATCAAATCACCAACTTTGTACTCTAATTATCTAACGTCTCTATTTGTTCTCTTATACTCTTTCTCTAGTACTCCCTCAGGATTCATGCCAGACTTAGTATCTAGTTCATTGTGTCATCCTGCTTATTCTAAGACTGTCACATCTTTGTAAAACTTCCCCATTAAAAATGTTGCTTAAAATGAACAACAAAGGGAGGACCTCCTCAGTCAAATCTTTGAGGGCTCTTCAGAGCAGACTACCAGAATCTGCAGATTTTTTTAAATATTCACCTTAGTTGCTGTTTTGCAACTTCCCATACTCTGAGTTCCTCTTCATACTCGTATGATGTAAACTATCAATGAACTTCTTTCCAAAAACAGACCAGAAATATTTGTGATTATCCTCTCTTTCTATATCTATTAATATTTTTAGCCCTTTTGGTTGTAATGGATTATACCATGATACCTTTTTTTTCGGTCTCTACAGGGACACAAGTTCTATCTCTAACCCCAGAAGCTGTACCAGTGAAGTTAGAAACAGATTAAAGTGCTCTAAGGAAAAGACCCTCCAGTGGTTGTGTAAAGCTAATCAAAATTCTATGAAACATTATTATAGGCATTTAAAACATAGTACATTTTTCTGGGATTTATTGACCCACACACTTGACTACACTAGTGCCTGTGTCTGTTCCTTTTCAATTATTCTTCTCTTGGACTTGCAGTATTATCACCTCTTCCACAGGGAGAAAGGGTATATGAGGGCCTGATTTCCACCTTTGCAAAGGAAATACAATTTGCAATTAAAAATCACTGTAAAGAACAGAAACCTGTGGAAACTAGCAGTCAGTGCACTGACAGTCTCAATGTTTTCTTCATTAATAACAAATTAATGGTTTTTTTACTATCTGGAAAATTGCTCATGGAATGATTTTAAATAGAGGAAATCCTTGAGTCTTACACTGGGCTAGAGTTGAGCTGTCTTTTACAGTCAGATTTGGTGCAGCAGCACAGAGGCTTGCCATCCACAGTACACAGTATTTTTAATCTGGCTTTATCAGACCAGCTGCTCACTTTTAGGATTTCACAGGTGTCTAGGCAGGCAACTAGAACCAGATTTGAGGCTTATACTATAATGGAAATAAGTTTTTCTTTTAAATTTGGATAATATTGCTCATTAAATGCAGAGATACTTCATGCTCAAACATACACCATCTGTGCAGGGTGTGTGACAGCCTTCTCATTAAACCAGGAGGTTTTACTGTGTCTGTGATTCATCTGAAAGTAAGTTAAAGTTTTAGAATGGAAAGATGAACACGCTCCTGTGGGCTGAGGAAACTTGATTTTAGGACAGTCAAAGCTATTGCTTCTGGTTCTGGATTATGAGGACCCGAACAAGACTGAGTTAGGTAACTGTTCTGGTTAATAAGAGCCATATTCAGACAGCCTAAATCCCACCTAAGTCCAGGCCAACATACAAGGGCCAAAGAGGGGTGCAATGGAGCTAGATATTCATTAGGAAAGTGGGTGGAGACAGGATTCAAACTGTCCAGAAATTGCCTCTGTCATGTGAGTCAGAGAGGGGTCACATTTGCCTCTACCCATGGGCCCCAACACTTTCTGTCAGCCATCTACAAGTTTCCCTTGGTGGTAGAATGTGAGAGAGCTTTACTTTGGGTTTTGGGCTGGGTCAAAGTTGTTATATCTTGCTAGCTTATAACACAGTAGAAAGATTTGTTTAGGTTATCTTCAAAGAAAAGTTAAAATATCTGTCCTCTTGCATGTAATTCTAGGAATAGCATCCTGCTGGGAAAGTTTCAGTGAGGTTGCATGGATAGAAATAATACTATTACAAAGAGGAAATTTAGATAAAGTCTCCAGCTTCAGCAAGTTTGGTTCAAAAATAATTTTGCTCAAGTAGGAAAAAATATAATTGAGGTTCATTTATTTAAAAATCTTCTCAGCTATCCATCTTGGACCTCTCTTACTTGCTCATTTGATGTGTAATTTATGTATAATTATCTCTCTTGGAGATAGAAATAGGTAAAATTCAGAGTGGTTTTGAAGGGGAGATAGGAGTGTTCTTTATTTACATTTAGATTTCTTTATGTTTAGATCACACTTACAACTGGCAGGTTGTGGAGATGGTGCCTTGCTGTCTCTTGTTAAGCAGGGTTCTGCATGTCACTTGGCATCTGAATTTCACCTCCCTCCCAGCATTTTCCTTTTTTTAAATGAAAAAGTTGATAAACACTGAATAGTGTTCTAGGCTTTGTAATTCAAAAAGAAGGGGAAACCTCACTTTGTACTGCTTTTATGTTTTCGGATACAAGTTTGGAGTGAGTCCAAAATCCCTTTTCCACAAGTGGCTTCATATCAATCAGACTTAAGATGCTGAGTATCAGAGGTACCTTTGAAAATGTTACCCTGGTTTTCCATTAGAAATTGTAGCATAATTAAATTTCCTGAAAGCAGCTCTCTGGTTTGGGTATATGGACATGCATTGTGCTTCAAATCCATGCACATTAGGATGAAAAATTTTAAAAAATATTTCTTGATAAAATGTGTAATGGGAGGGGGCAAAAGAACAGAGCACTCTGGGAGGCTCTCCCATTTCTTAACCTCAGGTGGATTTTTACTGGCCACCAGTTGGAAGTCCTAAAACATAAAAACAAGCAAGCATGAGGTGGTGAAAGCCATGGCTACTTTTAAAGTCAGTGAACAACACTAATTTTCAATGTTTAGTATCTAATCAATTAGCAGTGCATAAGGAACAGCTGGTGCTCCCAGTAAAGTGTGGGTGAGAGCGGTATTTTTGGAATAAGTCTGTTTATTTACAAGCAAAAACATTAACTCTCTATCTCAGAAGATGATAGTTAATATTGGAAATACTTGCTAATACTCACGAACATATATTCCATTCTGTTAATTTGATTTTTAATTGCAAAGAAGAATACGGCTTCCTTGCCAGAGGGTAGTGATGTTCTCACTGCAGTTACTGTAACACTGTTTCTAGCAAGCAAATAAACATAACAGTTCTTCTGGTAAAAACCAAAGAGGATTTTAAAGCAGGGCTCATCTTCTCCCTTAAACTGATTACCCTGCTACTATCTCATCTCCATTAGGAAGCAGAAAAGAACGGGGTGGAAAGGATGGAGGATGTAATCGGGGACAGTCACGATTCAGGAAACAGCAGAATGTTTGTTTTTAAAGACGCCTGTGTGACACACAAACCTGCATTGAGATCATGCCTCTCCTTAGGAGTACTCCTCTCATCATCGTTAGTGGCTGTACTGTATCATTCCCCTTAATCATTTGTCTCTCTTGGGTAGCCCAGGATGCCTAATTATTTGCATATACATTTAGGTCAGGCAATGGCTTTCTCGTGAAGAACCAGCAAAAAGCACATTGGTGTGTTTTTAATTCATTCCACTGAGCACACAAAGTAAAATCTTACACTCCCCAGCAGAATACTAGAAAGATGCGTAGTTAAATGCTTAATCTTATTAGCAATGTGCTGTAGGGAAGTCTGAACCTTCCTTTAAGCCCTGACAACTGTTTCGTGGAGCTCAGGATTTTTCATAGTAAAATTAACCACGTTTCTACTCCCAGCACACTGTCCTGCTGCGTGCTGACAGGAGGGATCCCTGGGGGCACGGCAGCACCCAGTGCTCCCCCAGCCCCATCCAGGGCACCACAGCTTCCCCCAGCCACGCATGGGGTGTGTGGCAGGGCAGAAGGAGGCTGAGACCATGACAAAAGGAGATTCCTTCTCTCACAAAACCTCTGCACCCCTCACTCAGTTTTCTTCTATACCTGAAGCTGAAAGAAACGTAACTGCTTGAAATGTTCCAATTACATCATGTAAAAGGGCAGCTCTGATTCCTGCGCAGGGAGCTTCCAAATCATCACTGTACTGCTAAGACAAGGCAGCAGAGCAGAAATTTCCACTGCATACCTGAGAAGGAAACAAGGCTTTTTTTTTTTTTTTTGCACTGACCAGCAGCCTGTTGGTACCAGACAGCAAAGCGTTAACACTGACAGCTTTGGCTGTCCTCAGTAATTTATTGCTTTAAAAGGAGATAGGATGTGCATTTTTATAAATACAGGCACAGACTTGTCAGATGCATGGAAAAAGAAGTAAAAAGCAATGCTTCAAAAGCAAGCAGTCATCCCAAAATAATAGTCACTCAGAGTCACTGTGTCAGAGCAAAAGAAATGCCATTGCACCAGAGCAAACGAGGCAGATCACAAAAATCCTACTCACCATGTTTTATTACTGAGCAGAAATCCTCTGTCTCCTAGCCTTGCTCCTGAAGCTGGTCTTTATCCAGAGGCTCCGGTGATGCTTTTCAGATTCTGAGGGGCTGGACCACTGCTGCTCTCCAGTGTTACTCTCCACCCCCTGTCTTTTCCTCCTCCTTCTTCCTTCATCCCCACCCCCTCATTCCTCCAGCTTGTAGCTTTTTCGTACCTTACATAGATCCTAGGCTTCCACATGGAGCTTGATATAGGAAAGATGCTTATTTCAGCCATCTGCTTGATGCCATGGCAATGCCTCCTTTGCTTCAGGAATAAAAGCCCAGGACGTAAGCTGGGGAGTTTCTGATCCAGCATTTTGGTTTCTCTCTATGTGACTGCTTATTAAATAGGGAGGAATGCATCCAAATTAATTTCGTTTCTCACGTGTTGTTTTGTTTCAGACTAGGATTCAGGAAAAGTGATCTGAATGTGTGTTAGGTTAGTGTGATGCTTCACTGGCAGTGTATGCAGGTTATTGGACTGTGCCACCCTTTGCAGAGCTTGTGTTACAGCTGAAGTTGGAAGGGATTTTATGTGGGAGCAAAGTGGTGTGAGGGGGAAGAGTGACTATTTCAGCTGCCCAAGGCAGCCTGGTGTTAGCCTCATACTGCCTTCAACAAACATCATTTACCAAATTCTCCTTACAGCCAGTCTAACTTCTGCTTCAGTGTGCAGCGAAGGCAGCATCTGATGTTACAACGTCATTCTTTGCTATATAGGTGAATTTATTACCATCACAAACATCAGGGCTCTAGTTTCACAGAAGTGTAAAGCTGGCATCCTTCCCCCAGCCCTCTCCCCTGAAGGGCTCCCAACCTGATCGTATCTTGATTGTCCCATTAATTCCTATCTAAGTCCTTTACATCAGCCTCTCAAGCCCTCTGCCTTCTTCCTGCTTGTTGAAACACCTCTGCTGGGGGCGTGATAGGAGCCTCTTAAAAGCCAGAGTGTATGCCATGAAGCAGTGGCTTAATCCACTTCAGTAGCTCTCCTGTGAGCTCCAGTTTAGGGCTGCACTCGGGATAACGCAGCAGTTGCTGCAGGCTGGTATATCTGCAGGGAAGATGCCCTCCCGATGTAGGAGCTACTTTACAGCTGCTCTAAGGCAGCAAACAGGCAGCTCTTGGATATCTGAGACAGACCAGCTTCAGACAAGTCCAATCCATGGAGGCATTTAGAAAATCTCCAGCTCTGCATGAACTGAAAATGAGCATTCCCTCACAACTGGAGCAGGTGCATCAGCCAGAGCGCTAAACTCTTCTGTCCCCACATCACAGCAGAAAGGGAACAAAAGCCTTAACCTGCTACCTGTTCTCATCTTCCTTTTCATTGTGTGCTTTGGCTGAATCTTGGAGATAGGGGAGGAAAGGAGCTTGAACTTTTGTGCTGTCTAAGCTTCTAAAGCTGAAAAATCAGCCTGTTAACTTTAAAGCCAGCAGAAAAAAGTGCTCCTGCTCCGAGTGTCAGGCAGTAAGCCACTCAAGTGCCCCTGATGGTAGAGACTGGAAAATTACACCTTGGGGGGAAAAAAAACGGGTTAAATCCAACCTGCAACAAGTAGAAAGCCTTTGTGTGACTTCACCAAGAGGTTGGTGGGAGGAAAGAACAGGCTGTGGGTGAATCCTAGTAGTTCTGGCAAGTAGATTAAGAACAATCGTGAGAAGAAATACATTAATTAGAAATAGATTTGATGGGGTTTATTCTGCATGAGATAGCTGTGTTAATATAGGAGGAAGCCTTTCTTCATGAGGGGTATACGAAGTCACCAAATTTTCAAGTAGTACCTCACTGCTCTGCAGTGATGTGGCTTTTGAGAACCTCCCCTTGGTTTTGGAAAGAGGAGGCCCACAAAGTGCCAAAGTCCTTCTTTGCTCAAAGTAACACCAAGGCTTGTTAGAAGTGCTGATAGACATGAGACTCAATCAGAGGTCACAGCTGTCACCTGTGCCCAGGTGGCCAAGAAGGCCAATGGCATCCTGGCTTGTATCAGCAATAGTGTGGCCAGCAGGACCAGGGCAGTGACCATCCCCCTGTGCTGGGCACTGGTGAGGCCACCCCTCAAGTACCAGTTTTGGGCCCCTCACTGCAAGAAAAATGGTGAGAGGCTGGAGTGTGTCCAGACAGGGGAAGGGAGCTGGGGAAGGGGGTGGAGCACAAGTCTGGTGAGGAGCAGCTGAGGGAGCTGGGGGTGTTTAGGCTGGAGAAAAGGATGCTCAGGGGGAACGTCTCACTCTCTACAACTTCCTGAAGGAGGCTGCAGCCAGGTGGGGATTGGACCCTGCCCNGGGATCGGACCCTGCCCCCAGGTAACAAGGGACAGGACAGGACAGGAGGAAATGGCCTCAAGCTGTGCCAGGGAAGGGTTCAGATTAGATATTAGGAAAAATTTCTTCACCAAAAAGGTTGCCAAGCATTGGGGCAGGCTGCCCAGGGCAGCTGTGGAGGCCCATGGCTGGAAGTGTACATAAAGCATGCAGATGTGGCACTGGGGGATACGCTTTAGCCATGAGCATCGTGGTGGTGCTGGGTTGACTGTGGGTCTGGATAGTCTTACAGGTCTGTTTCCAGCCTTAATGATTCTGTGATTCTGGTGCTGATTCCAGGCTGCTGTTGGTATTGTCTGAGCAAAAGTAGGAGCTTAGATTTTCTATTTGAAAGGTATTCACACATACAATTTCTGAGCTGAGTTTCTGAACTCTGAAGTGTAGGCATTAAAGGTAAAAGTACATCAGAAAAGATGTACCCAAATATGCCATGAAGAAGGATGTAGGGAACAGAGAGCACTTAAAATTACATTTAAAGCCTACTTCGTGTTCAAATCAAGCTCAATAAACAAAGAATTGGAGAAAATAATCTGGACAGGGAGGAGCTCTTACCTCCAACATCATTTCAGGCAGTTTCCATACATGCAGTCTCTAGAACAGTCCATTGCCCCTCCTCAGGAACTGGGAAGGCTCTCATGTAGTGTCCCCCTTTCTAACAAATGGCACCTGTTGTCCCTTTGCTGGAGAAGTTAGAGGTGATCATGCTAGACCTGGATGAGATACCCAAAACTGTTCTTGGAAATTCAGGTAAAGCATCTTCTGTGATGAGAGAACTCCAGGTTTTAGGATGTTTACTTTGAGATGCCCATATGGACAGAAATTTCCAGCTTTAGAGCCTTTTATTTCCCTCCCTCTTGGGAAGTAGCTTAAATCAATCAGCCATCCATGGCCATAGCTGTCCAAAGCTATCCATGGCCATAGCTATCCATGGCCATAACCTGCAAGGACCTAAATCACGGTGTTGCACACACTGTTAAATGCACAGTATGTTCAATAGCAGCTGATCCATGGTAGCCCTCATGGATTACCGTAGAGCTTTTTTTACTTCCTATCTAGTCCTCAGCTTGCAGTTCCCTCAACTATCCTTTTCTGCTGTCACCTCATTTCAGGCTGTTTCACCATGGCTCTTGATCAGCTTGGCTCATTGGAGGCATCAGTTGGCTATTGGAGAACCTAAACATCCTCTCTGATTAATTCTGATTAATTCAGCCCATCCAGAATTGTTTTGGGCATCAGTGGGCATAAAAGGGAAGGGAAATTGAAAACCTATAAATCAGGGGCACATGGCACAGCTGCCATCTGTTCAGCAGATGCACACAGCCCTTGGCATGCCAAGAGGGAAGAGGGTCCTTGAAGGAAGAGGGACTAAGGAATGCACAGTCCCTGGCGAGGGAAGAGTGGGGTGGCAGGGATCCTTGGTATGAGGAGGGAAACCCTCATGAGGGGCAGTATGGAAAAACAGGGAGGGAATTTTTAGATGAAGCAGGCCCAGCCTCCCAGAGCATGGAAGCCTGAGTCTCCTCATGGTGGGTAGGAAATGTTTGCATCCAGTGGTCAAAGACAACTGTTAGCATCAGCAACTCACAAAAAGCAGTCTATACTATTTTTTAATTTTGTGCCATGGAAGAATGTAGCAGATTCTTTAACCCTGAGACTCAGAACAACAGTGTTTGCTGAGCTAGCTCTATTTGTTTCTAAGGAATTGCTTACAGAATGAATTTGATCCAGGCTATTTCCTGCCAGTGAACTAATGAAGAGTCTAACATCCCCAATCCAGTTTCTGCTAACATCAGGTTAAACTTAATTATTCATGGATTCTTATCAGTATTTCTTGGGTTTGCAAGTCGAAGAGAATTGGTAATGGGATAGGGAGCTTTTTCTGTCCGGATTGGTAGCAGGAGACTGCCCTAGGTTGAAGGGAGCAATCCTTGCTACTTATCTGACTGCTTCCCAGGGCTTTCATTAAGTTAATTGCTACTCTCTTCTCAGTTGCTTGGTGAGCTAGTGCATGCTGCAAATTTTAGAATTGTGAATTGCTGTTAATAACATCAGTACTTAGCAAAGGAAATGAGAAGATCTTTATCCACAGATTTCTGCAAGGATGCTCTGCCCCAATGTCTCCTGCTTGTCTTCCCTGTGAGGCACTGATGCTGCCATATTTGCAGCCAAGGGCACAATGAGGTGCAGCAGGTAGGGTCACAAGAGCAAATTAAGATATTAAAAAGCTTGGCTGTCCTGCCTGCCAGCCAGGCCTCCCAGCAGCAATAGTGATGCCATCAGGGGCAGGAAGGAGTGCCAAGTGCCTCTGGAATGGGACTGATCACGGTCTCATTATTGCTGTCCTGGGGACTGTGGGTGACTGATTGTGAACTGCTTGTTGCCCCAAAGAATTTAAAGGGATTTTGAGGAATAAAAGAAAGGATTGAAGATGTTTCTCCGGCTGCTTCTGTTGGAGTAGTGACTGCCCTTAAGCTTTCTGCTTTAAACAAAAAGCTTTTAAGTAATAAATATTTGTCTATAAAATCAATGTGGAAAAATTAACTGCATTATATGCTATGAAGAACTATGTCAAAAGAATTGTTACACCAAATCACGAAAAACTCCAAGGCTCTAGAGACCAGAGACAACACCTGGGAGGGACAGGAAACCTCAGGGACCTGACTACAGAAATGTTTAAATACAAGGCATGTTTTCAGAAGCTTTTTCCTTTCAGATATGCCTGTGTGTCATAGACATCTGTCCAGATGAGGCAAGAATATCTCCAGTTTTATTGAACTTCATTAACAGGCACTGCTGTCTGAAAGGCAAAATAATTATTCAGCATAAAGCATGGGGATGGCAAAATGTGCTATTCCACAGCCATCCCAGAGCAACCTATAAGCAAAATTTTCTCAGCTTCTGCTGGGGAAGATGCTGTACTGAGGCCTTGAGGGAAGGTTATAGGAAATATTTTGTTACTGTTTTGTGTGACTTGGTTTCCCTGCTTAATTTTATATTGCTCTCTGCCTGAATACATCAAATACTCTGAAGACTTTGTTAAAGACTCAGCCAGGAAGCCAAAAAAAAGAGACATATAGGTGTAAGTAGCTTCAAATAATACATACAGTCCATCAGTGAGGCAACAACTCTTTCAGTGGCTCTCATGGGACAGCCTTTCAAACAATAAAGTTGGGATAAAAGGAGGCCTAAAAGCAAAATGACTTAAACAAGAGAGAATTGAGTGAGGGTGAATGCAATAACACAGCAGGCTCAGGTCTAAATGGAGGGACAATGGCACACCGAGTTGTGAGCAGGACAGGCTGCTGCTCCCTTTCACTGCCCCCTTTCACTGCTTGTGTGCTTTTATTTCATATCCCAGTGAAATAAACAACCGTGTGTTGCACAGAAGCTGGCTTGCTCACACTGCAGAAGACATGCCTGTCACTCACAGGATCGTGTAAAGGAGTCCTCATGGCTGGTGTGGAGGCCAGGAACCAAATCACAAGTCCAGTTCTAAAGGAAAAAACCTCTTGGCTGAGTGTAGGTGGTGGGTCCTCGAGGAAAAGGAGCACTACAGCCAGTTTGTGAACTGTGACACGTAGCCCTGTGCTGTATGTAAAATCCCATTGGTCTGCCAGTCAGTATTTAAAATGCAGGCAAACAAAAGAACATTTGGAAGATGGATGAGAGATGAAGCCTTTGAAATTGCCAGCAGTGCAGTTGGTAACAATGTGGTTAGCAATGCTTCTGCTTGATTTACTCAGTGGAACATACATTTTGGAAATAAATCTGTGTGTTTGATTTATGTTGTTAGTGGCAATGTCACGGCCAGATTTCATTTTGAAGTGGGAAGCTGTAAATCTTAGAAGAGAATAAAACACACAGTTTTAAATGCAGTTGGCTAGCAGACCTAGAGATAACCTTGGCAGTGTTGGTCGCTCTTGTTGTCCTGCCTTCCACATCCTGGGTGGCAGTGGCCAACTCCAGGAGCTTCCTGCCTGCTGCTGCCCAAGCTGCCATCACAGCTGCAAGGTGAAGCCTCTGACTGTGTTCCTTGAAATTACCAAATGATGCTTGTGGTAGAGCATGGCATTACAAGCAAGGCTCTTAGGGTAGTGAAATATACCATTAATGTATTTTTGCAGCAGCAGTGAAACTGAAAGGATTCAGCATCTGACGAAATGCTCCATTAATGGATCATGAGTATTGACAATGCCAAGGTCATCATTTGGTTTGCAGTTACACTAATTACCAGCAGGTTTTAAAATATGATCTTTTATGTGTCTTGTAGCTGGCAGGCTATTTAGAGAGGGATAATTTGCTGAGTACTATTCTTTGGGTTTATCCTTTCATGGTTTTGGCTGCTGCCACCATTCCAACAAAACAATCTCTCGCAGCAGTTTGACTTTTCACAGAGGGCTTATTAATGTTTCTGAGCTAGCTGATAGGCTAGGCAGGACTCAAGCATATTAATCTGTTACACATTTCTGTAACAAATGTGCAGAAGCCATTTTTGAGCCGGTAGCCAAGTGCCAGTGCAGGGCTGGGAGATGGGAACAGTTGTTGGTAGGACAGACAGCCTGGAGCCGAGCCCTGTGGGGCCATGCAAGTGGGGCTGTGTTAGTGTGGGGTGGATGCTCTGTTCTTTGTTGCTGTGTGTTGAGGAGGGTGGTAAGCCTGTGAAACAGGACACTTTGATTTGGGGAAAAAGATTCGGAAATTATTCTTAAGCTTTAATACAGAGATTATAGAATCATAGAATGGTTGGGGTTGGAAGGTACCTCAAAGATCATCTCAGTCCAAGCTCCCTGACCAGATTTCTCAAAGCCCCATCCAGCCTGGTCTTGGAGATGGCAATTTCCTGCCCTAAAATGCACTTCCAGAACCTGCAGCTTTGAAGAAAAGTAGTTGATTCTTAATACCTCTGTTTCTATGTGCCTGGTTTGAAACACCTTACACGGAGTCTAACTTTTCTTGAAAATCAGACACTTTAAGGTGCTTAAAAGCCCTTGATACATTGGGATTTTGCTGTGGGGGAAAAAAAAAAAGCAGCAGGTGACTGATGAGTTTGCAGAGTTTGAGTGGGAGGTGTATGAGAGTGAAGTGGGGAGTGCTGCTGACTGCACAGTTATAGCTGTGAAGTTATTTGGAGCTTGGCAGTGTCTCAAAGAGCCTGGTTCTTTCAGAGCTGACAGAGTGGTATCCCAAAGTGGACAGAAGCCAGCCACAAAACAAGTTAACTTCTTCCTCAGCTCATTAAATGAGTTGCCCAGTCAAGAATGAAGTCTGGGTTCACACGTGGGTACGTGTGTTGTCACAGAAATGGTATGAGGATGACAGACCTTGATTTCCTCGTTTGTTGCTTTAGTATGAAGTTCTGAACAAGAAATGTTGCTGCATCCCCTCACTCGATGGGGAGGGGGTCTGTGGTGGACGCCCTGCAAATCAGTCACAGGAGTGCCAGACGGGGCTGGAGGAGGCAGATCTCCCTGCCTTTGGCTCTTTCCTTTTACAGATGTTTTCCCTAATGCCAGCACGGATCAAACCCAGGTTAGTCTGCTCCAGGTTGGGAAGCATTGCCCCAGTAATTAGAAATTACCTGAAATAACAAGGTGCTGCAATACCTGAGTAGTGGAAGAGCCCAGGTAATATGCAGAGAAGCATGAATCAGGGAGGAGGCCAACTGTGAACTGCTGTGATCTTCTTCCCACAAGTGCTGCAGCCGGGGGCAGTGAGGGTAGGAGTGGGCAGCCAGGGGGGCAGCAATCACCTGCTTTCCCAGCAGCGGCTCCCAGGTGAGTCTGTGTGCCTGGCACCGTGCCCCCCAGATGTTCTGATCAGGGCTTTTAGATTCACTGACAATAACGTTGTTTTCTCTATCCCATAAAGGTCTTTTTTCGACACTTGGACAGGCATTTGAAATTTTGCCTGATCTACCTGATGTGTGCTGCTGTTTCCAAGTGAAATGGCTGATGTAGTTCTGATTATCGAGGTGCTGGCCTGTCACATCCCTTCATTGTCCGAGCATATCAGCACTGTGTGCTTTATTTCAGAGTTCTCCCATTTGGCTGTTCAGAGGTGGACAAAAGCCTTTGGTGGATGTGCTGTGCCTGTCAGACTGTGGCAGTCATCAGCCCTTTCTGTGAGGAGAGGGACACCAGACGCGCTGCTGAAGCACACAGGAGTAATGGCACTGCTCTCAGTGATGCCATGATGATTTTCTGCCTTTTCTTTCATGCCCCTTTTATACCTTTTTTCAGCTTCTGTATTCTTAGTGCTTTTCACCTAAATTCTTGGATTTGTTTGTCAAGCTAGGAGACAAAACATTTTAGAAGCTTCATAGTTAGGGATCAAAATGCCCCCAGACCCCAAGGTCCTCTCCAGAACACATTTTGTAAACTAAGATAGAACCATCCAGGGGAAGGTTCCTTGGGGAGGGGGGCTCACTCGAGCCTCTCATTGGGGAATCTTTGATAATTATGCTAATTAGTAACACCTGTAATGTTTGACCAGATCTTTTGGGGGTGTGCATTCCAGTGTGCATGGAGGTGCATTCAACCTGGACATGGTGCACCTAAGGATCCTTAACATAAATACCAAGGTAAAATCCCTTCTAACCGTGTTTGTCTCTTGATTTTAAGACCAGGAAAAGGCATCAGCAGCAGCCCAGCAGTGGATTATTGGCTGTGCTCTGCCCCCATTCCGAGCCGTGGGGAACGCGCTGGTGACAGCTCTGCAGGGACATGGCCGAGGACAGGAGGGAGGGGGAGGGAGCAGCTCCTGCACCTCCAGCTGGGGCCTCCGTGCTCTTGGGGCTCTTGGGGCTGCAGCAAGAGCTCTGCAAAAGTCCCCAGAGCAGCTCCGGGGTCCCTCTGGACCTCGCCCTGCTTTGTGGGCAGTGCGTACACAGGGCATGCGGGTGAGAGAGGAAGAGGAGGAAAGTGCGGGCAAAAGCAGTCAGAAGAATAGCTCTCATTTTTTAAAATTAAATTGAAATATTTCCAGGCAGAAAAAAAATGTTTAGGCAAATGTGAGGATTTATTGTTTCCATTAATTCTTTGGGCTTCTTCAATTTTCTGGTTGAATTAGGCATAATTTGTATTAATATATTAACTATTGCACTTAAAGATGCTGGTTGGTTAGAGAACAGTCCAAACTCTACTCTCACACTCTGCATATTCTTATTTAATATAATTGTGCTTTTTAATAATAAAGAAGTAAACAGTCAATGTCAGCTTTATGGAATGAAATAATTGGTTGCACAGCTTTAAAGAGTTTTTAACAGGAGCATTTATCTTAATATTGTAGCTTCTTTTTAGCTTAATTTCCAGATCAGAAAGATTTATGAAATCTTGTTCTTTGTACCTGCCTCTGTACTTGCCCCTCCCTTTGGAGGACTTCTACACCTATTAGCCAGGTTTAGCCTAACTTGACAAAGTGAGAGAGGCCCCAGAAAATGCTGCCTTCATTTAAAGGTTTCATGAAACTAGATAGAGACAGGCTGTGTAAGGGGTTCCATGGTGGGGGAAAAAGGCTGGAAAAGAAACTCCAATTTAATTAGAAATCAGAAAAGCTGTATTGCTGGCAGGTAAACATCTTAGCAAAAGCAGTTGATTAACAAGGTCCCAGGAAAGAAGGCTTTGTTACAGTGCTCGAACTATTGCTTCATATGTAAATTAGTGGAGGGTGGGGAGGAGGAACCTGTTTGTTAAGCAGCAATGCCTTTATAAGCTTTAATGTAGTAGTAAATAAAACATGAGAAAACGGTAAAAACTTAAATATGAGCGATTTTCCCATGCTTTTGGAAAACCTAGCTCTTTTCCAGATTCACGGTGGAATTTATCAGTAACCCTGCAAGTGCTGTAAACCCCACTTCTCACCCTCCTCACTGCACAGATGGGAGAATTAATCCGACGGGATGCCAGTATTCCCTGGGTTATCACAGTCATTTGACCAGAGAATCTGACTCAGAACATTCGATATTTCTGTGAAAAATCACTGAGTCCCAGCCAGCAGCACTGTCTGATTCATTCAATCCAATCCCAGAGATGGAGTGTTGCACAAAAACTAATGCCTTTTGCTCCATCACACTGTGCTGCCTGATAGTGTCACTGAGACTTTTTTGCCCTTGTATTAATGAGAACAAAAACTGAAAATGAGGGTTTGGGGGGCCTTGTAGTTGTTGTTGTTTCCTTTTTTTGGTAAAAGCTTCCCAAAGTCATCAGTCAGAAGAAATTAATTTTAGGAAATGCACCCTTTCGTAGCACAGGATCCTGCAGCAAGACAGGTTTGATTCCTTGTTCCACACGCTCTCCTGAGGATGCTGTACTGTCTCAGCAGGGAAGCATCTCATCTGGAGAGAAAAACTCGTAAAATGCATTTCTGAGATGTAACAGCCGAAGATGCCTTTGTTCAGGCTGCTGTGAAACGCTGTTTGTTTGGGCTGTTGTTGCACACAGAGACTTCCCACTAGATGGCCCTGCACATCCAGCATTGGATGTGTGTCCAGGAGAACACGGAAACAACAACTCGGCTCTGAATTTCGCTGCGAGCTTTGTCAACAACCCCTCTTTTCCACAATTCACGTAGGGCAAGCTCAAGTCATCCAAAGTCCTGAAACTAGGTATTCTCCCTACATTAAAAATCCTCATCTTTTTTTACTGTCAACCTGTACCCTGAATACATATGCTTAAAATCCTGCATTCTTGTGTGTGGGAGCTATAAAAGTGGCTGTTAAACGTGCTTTTCATTCACACACAACAAATTGAGACCTGAGAATTTAGGCTGTGAGACTCTCATGCATGTTCATTGACAAAAGAGAGAGCAGTGCTATTACACCCTGCTCAGTTGGCTTCTTGCACCAGTTCTGCTTAAAATATTTGCGTCTGGCAGGGTTTGCTAAGGGTGGAAAAACACAGAACACTTTCAGAGGATGTAAGCTAACATTATTAACATTTAAAGAACTGCATTAAATAACCTCCATGTTGATTTTGGTCAAGGAATTTTGTGAGAGATCCCTTCTGATTATTCAGCCTATGACAAGCCCACAGGAGGCCATTTTTGGAGGCGTCTTCCTTGGAGTGTGACAGAGAATACTTCCTTGTGTTTGTTCCTCCAAGTCACTGCTGTTTGTCCAAATTACACCTTCCTTGCATTTTGCTGATGCTGCCTAGCATTAAATTTCTGGATGCTTGACACAAGTCTCATCTTCCTGCCACGAGCTCCTTGAAGCCTTTTCAGTGCTCCTTATTCCCAGAGGACAACTCATGGCCCATTAGGGTCACACAACCACTACAAAGCTGGATATGAGAGCCTGAGGGGGGATATGTAGCACAGGCTGTCTAATTCTGCTCCTGTGCAGGTGCTTACAAAGGGAGTTTTACTAAACAGCTGACCAGGAGTTCGTGTGAAACAGGTGCCTGGTGCTGACTTGGTGCTTTGTGCACAAATGGCAACTCACAGCACCCGCAGCAATCATACAGCAATTCAAGAGATGAAAAGAGGCCTGAGGAAGGGACAGAGACTGAGGTGTTGCAGGTTTGGAAGGATATGAAAGCAAAAGTCTTCCTTCTCATTTGTGAAGTGACTCATGGACTTCAGACCTTAAATGGCTGCAAAATATGAAATAGGTTCAGGACGATTTGAAGTAATGAGTTGCTTGGCAGGAAAAGGGCAAACGCTGGTGTGGGGTACTACCAGCTGCAGCTGGCAATGAGTAAATTAAAACTGCTACTAATAAGGTACGTGTGGTTGGCATTCAAGCAGTGCTCAGAGGGGTTAAAAATTGAAATTAAGTGATCATGACTATCAAAAACAAAAGAAGAAAACATACCCTAAAGTGTGCTTTTGTGAGTAGGCAGAACCAGTGCATTCACTGGGAGGGAAATGCAGCAGGTTAACGAGAATGAGACCGAATATTGCTGTGGGCCCTGGTGAGTGCTCTGTGTCTCACTACGTTGTCTTCAAGGGGCTGGAATTAGTTTTCCTTGCTGAGAAGGGTGGTGTTGCTAAATGGTATTATGATAACATAATGAGAAATCAGAGCAGCTAAGTCATGACAAGGCATCCGGCTCGAGTTAATTAAAATAGAGAAGTCATACCGTGGTGCCAAGGGAAAGAGTACAAGCACAGATGGGGAGATTTGATTGCTTACTGAGGATTAGTGTGGTTAGTGCAGAGGTCTTAAAAGGACAAAGGGACAATCTGGACAACCTCAAGGCTGGAAACAGAAGCTGAGAATAGAAGTGGGTATGTGAATTGCACATAGAATGATTTTAAGCGCCACTACTGGTGTGAATTTGTGAAGGAAAAGGCAAGCTTTTGGGTTAACCCAACCTTTGTAATTGTGGGAGTTGGGTCTGTGAAAACAGGTACTTGTACACAGTCTTGCCTTGTCATAATAAATGTCATCACACTCGTACTGTAGCAGCACCAACCCAGGCCAGGTCTGCTAAACAAAAGACAAACTGTGCCCAGTCCAAGCCAGGCTGGCCCATCCTTTTCAGTGTTTCAAGGCAGATGTGGTTCCAAGTGCACCTCAGCACACCAAGTGAGCCTTGGAGGTGCCAGTCACAGCTCTGCTGGGGGGGTCCAGTGGCGAGAGTGTGCTCTGGCCTGGAGGGGAAAATGCAGGTAGCAGGGGCAGGCGAGAGTGGCTTTTCTGTGCCTCTCACAGCAGCTGTGATCCACTCGTGTCCAGTCCCCACAAGGGATCAGAGTGCAGCAATGTAAGTGGATCAGATGGGGCTGCCCTCCACGCTCTGCCTGCTCAGAGCACGCTGAATTAGACAGCCATGATCTCTCTCTCCTCCTCTGTGCATCCTCTCGTGGTTGGCCCAATTCCTGCACAGATTCCAAGGTGCGGTGCGTTGGGGTATTGCATTTGTTGCTGTCTTTACTGGACTCCATGGAGACACAGGAGGCCTGGGCTGATCAGCTCCTAGGACAGGTTTGAACAGAAAAGCCCTTCCCTCCACCACTCCCTCCACTCCCAAAAAAAACCCCAACACCTAACCAAGGAAAAGATCAGAGCAGGAATGATATTTCCATGAGAAGAGGAAAGGGATAGTCTGGAGGCAGAAAAAGGGAAATTACCAAGCAGATGAGAATGGATTAAAATTTCCAGAGTAGGAGAGGTCTTCTGAAAAATAAATAAGGTACATGAGTGTAGGAACAAGTTTCTTCTCACTGTTGAGCTGATGAGATGCTGCTTAACCTCTGGATGTCTCTCCATTAGGCTAGAGATCTTGTGCCTAAAAGAGGAACACAGGCTGCTTGTTGCTAAGGCTACTATATTAATTGAAAACAAAATCAGTAAATTAGTAGTTCAGAGCAGCTTTTGTTAGGCCACTTGCTGAAATCAGTCCCAATTATGCATAAATTACCAGAGAAGCTGGTCGTTTCTAGCATGCTAGAACCAGAAAGGACAGCATGAAGGGTGGGTAGGAGGAGCTGACTCTCTTCCAGTTCATTTACAAAAACAAATACCTTTTTATAAATCTGTATCCCTGCAGACACCCTGTGAGGCTCCAAGGACCCCATCTTGGTCTGACAAAGAGGGAGTTAACCCACTGCAAGCTGTTCCCCACCAGACTGAAAGGCTTTGCTTGATTGGGGGGAAAGTCCCCAAGCTGGTGTTTATTGATGGTTTATAATGGGACAGACTTCTCTCTGTTTTGGGAACAGAAAGAGTGGGCCTGGAATCTTGCCAGTAAACAGCTTGGGGTGTAGCCTCAAGGGCCCCTGCCTTCCTCTGGTCTGTCCTTTCATGCCTTTCTCTCCCTTCAGGGCTGAGGTCACTGCTTCTGTAATGCTTTTAGCAGTGTCGAGGTGAGACACTGTCTGTGAAACCAAGTGCAGCCCACGTGGCAGGCAGCTCCTGTGTCAGCCCGAGCAGCCAGCAGGGGTTCAGGAACTTTTGACTTGTGTGAAAAGCCTGTATTCCTCTCTGATGAAGACAAGCTGAAAGAATTGGGGTTGTTCAGCCTGGAGGAGAGAAAGCTCTGGGAAGCCCCTATAAAACCTTCCAGCATCCAGCGGAGCTCAAAGAGGGATTTTGGACAACGATGTGCAGAGCAGGGCCCTGAGCAACCTGGTCTAGTGGAAGGTGTCCCTGCCCATGGCAGGGGGGTTAGATGGTCTTTAAGGTCCCTTCCAACCCAAAGTATTCTTTGATTCTGTGAGACTGGTGGTGCAGATTTGAGGCTATGGGAGCAGGGGGGTTCCCCTTATGCTGACTCCTCAGCTTGCCAGGCTGCCCAGAGAAGAAACAGCCTTAGACACGTGATGGCTTCAGCTAAAAGTGGCTCAGTGATCAGAAACTGCCTCACAGAGGGTCTTGACAGCAGCTGAAGAGGTTTACAAATAGGCATTGTAGGAGACTTTCAGGACAGAGAGCTGGGGATGAAAAGTGGCACTGTGTCTCATTTTCACCATCATTCCAATCTCCAATAGCAGGCAGGAGAGAGAAATAAGTAGAGAAGCGGTCTCAGCTTAGAAATTGATGTGGAAGAAATTGGCATGCTACTTGGCAGGAAATGAAGAGACACAAGTGGCAGGGGTTGAGGTGGTGTCCTGGGGGATGGCACACATAATTCCACAGCTGCCGTGCTGGAGCTGGAGCTGGCACTGATGTCACTGCACTGGTTTGAACACAAGATCCAAAATCATGAGAATAGTGTCAGCTTCCCAGGGAAACCAGGTGTTTGAAAGGAGGAGGAGTCCTGGGGCAGCTGGTATTGGGCTGACCACCAGAACATCGGATGGTGGTAGAGCTCCCAGGAATGGGAACTGCACAAAGGTGTGTGCCCCTGAACTGTCCCAGAGCATCATTGCAGGACTTTGGTGAGAGACTGGGGTGGTTCTGATCTGGTTCAACTCACAGCTTGTTAAAATGGCTTATTAATAAGGATTGCTAATTCATTTACATTTTCTTCCTGTACATGTTGCCTTGAAGTTTTTGTGATCTATAGCAGTTTTGTGCATCTTTATATTTCCCCTAGTTGCTATCCATTGTGCTGGGCTGGCATTGAAATGTTTTCTTTGGAGCAAGAAACCACTGCTTTATGGGAGGAAAAAACAGCTCAATTAAAAGGACCTAGGAATTCCTGAGACAATGCTAAGAATGGGTTAGAAAAATAGTTTGGTTTCTAGTCACGCCAGTAGCTGTAAATCTAATGAACTCCTACAAGACAGGCATTTGCCTGTGGACAGCTGAGCTATCTCTGAGCTACCTGGAGGCAGTTTGGAGCTGCTTTTGGCTCTGGGTGCTGCAGAGGATAATAGTAAAGGAAAAGAGAGGGTGTATCTCCTCTGGTGCTTCTTATGAACATTGTTTAATGAACTGGAATTTGGACTGGAAAAGAAAGAAACAAATAATTAAACTAGAAATTAAATTAACAGTGTCTAGTGAGGATTTCAGCTTGCTGTTCTGTCCATGGCTGATCTCTCCCTGTTGTGAGCTGTAGCTCTGACGGGTTGGTGAGAAGTTCTGGACATACCAGGGGGTGATGTGCCCTCTGCCTTGCGGAGGTCACCAGGAGAGTAAAATTAATGTGGGCTTACATAACAGTAGTAAAGTAACATCTTGCTCTCTCCCCTCAAAAAAAATAATTCTCTTCTCTTTATAAGTTTGGAATATTTGTGTTTGTACTCCCACCCTAACAGTGTTTTCCTGTCATGAAGTCTGAACCTCGGGTGTGAGAGGACAGGGTATTGCTATGGAAATGAGCGCTACAAAGCTGTTGTTAGAAGAACAAGGCAGAGTCAGGCCTCATGTGGAGAAAATCTAATTTTAAGCACCTGTGCTGGATAAGTAACAAAGAAGCTGCTGCGAAGGGACAACAGAGCTGGTGAATGGCACTGTGTGTGCGGCCCACGGCATGTTCCCTGCTTGGCTAATAAGAGACTGTGACTGTATTCAGCACATGCTGGCAGTTAATCTCTCTGCCATATGGCGGCTGTGCCTGGCACCTGCTTCCATCAGTGCGAGATAAGGTCAGCATCTCCCTGTGGGCAGAGTTATTGCAGAGAATCAATGTTGCCTCAGTGTCTTTGCCACCCAGGAACCACTGCTGTTCCTAGGTGCAGCACTGGGAACTGGAAAGGAGCATCTTAACTTTGGCAGCGAGGCTCCTTCCTCCCCAGGATGGGACTGTACCTTGTGCCATGGACAGACTGTATTCATTCACTCACAGCTGTCATCAAAAGGCATGAATAGGAAGACATAACGTGTATTTTCTTTCACACTGCGTTTTTCCTCCCTCTTCTGTTTTAACTCCACTTCTAGAGTGTTTCCTTCCATCTTGATTCCTACACTGTCTTTGCCCCCAGGTTCAGTCAGGCGAGCACTTCCCGGCTGTCAGAGTGTGCAGCTGTGGCTGGGCTCCTCCTGGCTGCTGCATCACCATTGAAGCCCCTGCCTGTCAAGCTTTATATGCCAACCTGACTCTTCCACCCTTTCGAATTCCAGCTGTGTTTTAGTATTTCATTTTAACTTGCACTTAACACTCTGCAGCCATCTGTATCCCTTCTCAGCAAGTCATCCTTCAAGGAACTATCATGCTACACCTCTCCTGTATTGCCTGGCTTTTTACGTGAGACAAAATATGAGCCAGGCACAGAGCCAGATAACTTCTGCTTTTGCCTGCCTGCAGCAGCCCTTCCTAGTGGATGTTGGAGATCATTGCAGGTGAGACAGGACAGGAACATCAAACTTCTGGTGCCAGCCACCACCAGAAAGACAGACAGCCTGAGATGGATGGGTGCTCTAAGGAATTTGGTGGATGTATCTCCCCCATCTGAGAAGCTTTCTCTCAGGAGAAGGACCTTTCTCCTGTCTTAAAGGACGAGTCAAGGAGCTGCAAATTCAGATGTGTATTTCTAGTTCTGCTCATCACTCTGTGTGGTATTGAATATTGGTTTAATCTCTTCTGATAGCTGCTAAATAGTCAGATAAGAACGATGTTATTGTTCTTTATCTAAGGGACTTAGGTTTCTGCAGGTAACTCCTCTTAGCACCAGTGTTGTTGTAGAGTGTTCAAAAATTAAGCAAGATTTCTCCTTATAAATTAAACTGCTTCAGGAAAGAAGCTAATATTTTATAAATAGGCCTTATTTAGTAGGCTATTTGTCCTGTTTCACAGATGCATTGTTATGAAAAGTAGGCAGGCAGGAGAGATCATTGAATTGAAGGAACAGTCGAGGGTGGCTTCTCTTGGAGTCCCGTGAGTCTGCCCATAAATGACCATGAAAAGTGGCAGTTGTTTGCTATAAATCTCTGGTCTCATCTGCAGCTTGTCGCAGGAAAACATGTCAGCGTGTCCTTTCAGCACAAAAGAGGAAAACCTGTCTTTCTTTGCCTTGCCAGGCTCAGGGAATGAAAATGGGTGAGTTCTGCTGGCCGCAGCTCACAGCAGTCAGGGCCGTGCAGTGACCTGCAGGAAAGCAGGAGGTGTCTGGGACTTACACCGTTACTTCTCAAAACTTTTGTTGAAGTATTCATCAAATATTTCAGAATCCCGTTCTTCTTACATCCAGCTTAATATTGCGCCTGCAAGGCCAATTTGGTAAAAAATTTATTTTGACTTTGTGATCACCGTGTCTTGATGGTATTCGGAATTAGAAAAAGTGATGTAGGGATTTAATGCTGAGTCCTCCCAGTCTCTCTCAATGTCCTCTTTTGTTTGAGAGCCTCGTTAAAATGTTTTCAAACCAGCACTTTCTAATCCCTGTTTTCTTTTGTTCCGGGTTTCCTTTGACCTTTCAAAGCATTGTAATCTGAGCTTAGTTTTCACACCCATTTCTTCACTTCCTTAACTTTAGTAATTGCTCTGCCTGATTTGTGAACTTTGCACAGTTACAAGAGCAGTGTGTACGTCTCTTATCTACAGCAAATAGCAAGCAGGGCACCGAACAATCCTTCTGGAGCCACGTGGGGACAGATGGCTGAGGCATGGACAAGTTGTACCTCTCCCTGTGGCTTGCAGAAAAGTTTAGAGGGAATCTTAAAGGTTTAGAAAAAAGTTGTCTTCTAACTGACTTTCTGTTTAAAGGAGAAGAAAAAAGGAAGGCTTAACCAGAAAAAAACCACAATTAAACTGCTCTGATTACTTTCTTCACTGACAGCAGCAGCTCATTTCCCCAGAGTGAGAACATGGATATAGGCAAAATCCTGGTTCTTCCTGCCCTTCTGGGAGGAGCTGGCCTGCTCACGGACACTTGGCTATTCATGACTGGGAAAGCTTCACCAGCAAGGGAGGTGCCTTCTGGCCCTACATAAGCCTGGAAGGGGCAGGGGGCATTCATGGAAGGAAGGTGAAGAAACTCTAACAGCACATGAAGGCCCCTGAGGCCAAGGCTCTGTTTCTAAACGTGGCTGGAAATAGACCCATGAAACAACATCTCAGCAAAAATATTGATGTTTTGGACCCAACTGCCTCATCCAAAACATTTCTGTTTGAAGAGGTGTGATGGAGTCTGAGGCAGCCTTTCTACCCTGCCCTCCCCAGGCTCCTGGCCAGCAGCAGCAGTCTCTGGGGCAGACCCACAGCACAGTGTACATTTTTTAGGCTGGGACATGGTGTGTGATGCTGGAATAGGCAGCCACATCAAAGACTCTGTGATCACACTGAGACAGTGACATGATGGCACCCAGGGAGCCTCAGAGGTGAATGTGAGCATTTCTCTGGGTATCCTCTTCTAACACAGTCTCTTGGGATGAAGGGCTGGGGAAATCCTAGCCATATTCTGTTGGCTTCCCTCTGTTGTCTGGTGCTCCCTGTCAGGCAGCAGCGTACCTGCTGACTTGTTGAAACAGTCAGGTAAACTCTGTGAAGCACACACACTTCTCTGTGTGTGTATGCAGTTAAGTCCATGCCAAATGCTGTAAGACAGTAATATTTCTAACCTTTTCTGCTCAATTTGACAATACCTGTTCACAGTCAGTAACAGAATACGATGCAGTGCAGTCTTTGCAGGAGTTACAGTGCTTACTGTGGCTGGCTGCATCCTTTCTGAGATCTCCCAAACACATCAGATAATATAACTCAGCTTTCAGTGGGATGCTTATTGAAGCAGAAATGAGTAAAGTAATTAACAGTGCATGGTTCAGCTTGAAATCAATACAGACTGTATTGAGGCAGAATAAGAGCCAGAAGAGAGGCTGCTAATACTGTGTGTCTGCATCAGCAAGATACGTAAAAAGTGCGTCCACCTAACATAAATTTACTAGAGAGCATTTTAAAAAATCAATACCCAGAGCATTAAGGCGAGGTTTACAGGAAATTTCAAGAGGATCATTCAGGTTGGCACCGCAAACTATTGAGCACTGAGATGCAATGGCAGGAGGAGCGAAATTCAGAATCCTCAGGAGTGGTTCTCAGAGCTGCCAGCCCCTTGCAAATGTCCAGATGTGGAAATGCCCCCTAAGGTCAAGAAAATCAAAGGAGACAACAAACAGATATTCTTCAGAACCACCTATTCTGGGTTATATCAGTGTGCCAAGACACCACCCTTTCACATTTCTAAATTTAGCACGACTATACTGAGCAGTTAAAAGCCCCTGTGGAAGTCTGAGGGGAGTGGCTTTGGCTGGACCTGCCCAGGTCTGATGGGGTTGAATCTGTCTTCCCGTTATTTCTGTTGTCCATTTTTGTAAAACTAAAGCCCTCCTGCATTCCTAAGACTGACAGGAGCACAATTAAAACTGAACAAGCTCATGCCTTAGGGCTTACTCTGCCAGCTGTAGCAGAGGAATAGCACAGGACACACAGGACTGTGCACCTTGTGGGCTCTGTGGTACTCTTTGTAGGTGGGCTGAACGAGAGAGTCATGAGATACCTTCCTTCCCTTTGTCATGAGCATGTCAACTGAGTGAGCCTTCAGTCACTCATCTAGAACTGGATGAACTTTAAGTTCCCTTCTCACCCAAACCATTCTATGATTTATTTTTCTATCAGCCAAAAGTGTGCAGCTGATATGACAATGAACTACTGTTTTTTCACATTGAATCCTAAGCAGTTGGTGGAAAATACCGTTGTGATTTTATATGGAAATTAGAGAGTCTGACCATTAATAGGACATCCTTGGAGTGCCAGGAGCTTGGAGGCAGCAAACACCTCCACTGTTAACAGAGATCTGAAATTACAGTTGGAGGTGATTTACGCACCTGAGTTTTCATTCCCTCCCTTCCATTTTGCAACAAAAGTATGATTCAACAGTTTTGAACACTAGTGTCTACTTAAGGTATTAACTGTGTCGTGACTCAATTATAGATGCAGGGCATGACCCTGAAGCCAAATGCATAATTGCATCAATATTGCTCACACACTTTTCAGTGGATGCAGGATTGAGTGAGCAAAAATAATCACCTTCTGTTTTGCCTGCCCCAGACACCATAGCAACTGAAATGCTGTGCTTAAAATTATCATTGGTTTTTCCTTCTATCTTTTTGTTCCATATGGTGCACCCTGTCAACTGTCTTAACATCCAGTTCCATGGATGCCAGCTATCAGTGTGACAGGAAATGAAATGTGCACAAGATTTGATGGCTGATGCCGAGTTTCATGAGCTGTCTGCTCCGTTACTTGGCATGCCCTGAGGCAGCATGTCCATGGCCCAGCAGGACTTCCTGAATTTCTGCATGGTGAGCTGTGCCCTTGCTCCTATGGAGGGAAGCTGAGCTGCTGTGTGCTGGTAGCGCTGGGAAGAAAATGAATACAATAATGCCAGGTTAAGTGGACCTATTTAAAAAACAAAAGAATCAGCTTTTCTTTTGATCACACCATGCCTGGAAGAACTTGAAATGTTCCTTATCTGCAGTACAGGTAATTCACAATTCTCTCTGCACCCCCAGCTCTGATACTGAGATCTGGCATTAAAAGCAGCACAGTGCAGCAAGAGTGTGCAGGCCAGGAAACCAGGAATTGGTCTCCAAATGGACATTGGAAGTGCCAAGGTTGCTGTAGGGTATGCTGGTACATGGCAGTGTATGTCACTCATCCCACACAATGCACAGATTGACTGGAAGGCTGCAATAGATGAGAATTCAGTATTTGTGTATCATGCATGAAAAAAGGCAGGGGAAGGTTTATCATTCATGAATAACATGGATCAATTCACTGAACCAAAAATGGTTTTCATCTACAAATAAGATAATTTCATTCACTAGAGCGATTGTGCTACAATTTTACAACAGGACTGAGAGCCATTTTGATTGATCACTTCAAATCAACTGTGTTGTTGCATACAAATTGGTGCAAAACCACCCAGTCACATTTATGACTCTTCTACATCAGTACACGTGGTATGTTGCTCTGTATCATCACATATTTGTTTAATCAGGCTAATATTTCATCTGCCTCATTGGAGTGATAATGTGATGAGAAAAAACAAGTTACTGAAAATGATCAACCCATTCACTTCTGTTCAAAGAGCTAGATGAAGGATTTAGTCTTTTTTAAGCCACCCAGAGATTCATTCTCTTTTCTAAACATTAGATTTTGCAGAAAGAAAATAAAATCTCCTTTTTAGGCAAAACCATCTTTTGGCACCACAGAATTCACTTGCAAGTTTGAGCTTTCTATCCTTGAGGAGAGCTGGTAGAATTGGCTACAGAAATCACTTTGCTTCCATGGGCTTTTTGCATCCTCTGCTTCATTTGCCTTTCTAAGGACTCGGCATAGAAGATCTTGCTTTCTCCAAGTCAGACAATCTTCCCAAAATCCTAAGGAAATGGACTTCCCTGGCTGCGCCTCAGTAAGGAGAGTGAATGGAACTGTGTACCACCTCAGGGAGACAGAATTCAACAGTTCCTCAAATTTGGATGATGCAACTTTGTTTTTTTTGCTGGAGGAATGGTCTCTCACCCCATCAGGCACAAACATGAAGATGTTTTTAATCTCTCCAGTTGTCTGCCTTGTGGCAGGTGTCCTCATCATCCCTACCATCTTATTTGTGATCTTCTCTCGGTTTAAGATCCGTCAGGAAACAAGGTACATGCTGCTGGGAAACGCTCTGCTTTCTGATCTGATCTACCTGTTGTTCTACACCCTGTCAGCTGCTCTCAATGCAGCACATCTACACCTCCCTAAGGAAGCTTGTGTGCTCCTCTTATTTTTGCTGGCAGTGGCTTACTGTGGAGGACTGTTCACAGCTGTTGCAATAGTCTTGGACACGTACATAGCTGTTTTGTTTCCTTTGCGCTACATTGTTATTTTGCCTCCTTCACGAACCAAAAAAATCATTGTATTACTATGGATGTGTTCCGGAGCTTTCCCTGGGATTTTCTTCTTTGTGCTATGGACTACGCACAGCTTTGTGCCCTGTGTCCTGGAAACATGCTCAGTTCCAGTAATATTAATATTAACTCTGAATGGGACTGATGCTGTGAAACTCTGCTTCTGGCTTTCTACCACAGTTATCTTTCTCTGCCTGTCTGTAATATTTTGTTGCTATGCTATTCTGTATTTTAAAACCAAACACTCAGGTATATGGGAGAGCATCTGCTCCAGAGCCAGTGTAACATTCTTAATGCACAACACTGTGTTATTTTTTTACTTCTTTCCACTCTTGGCCCTTTTTGTAGAATCATTCTTGTTTGTTAATGTTGTCATCAGACTGCAGACAGGAATCTTGGTCTCCCTGACAGTCTGCAATGTCCTCATGATTCTTCCTAAAGTTTTGTTCCCTTTTCTCTATGGGCTTCGATACAGAGAGATCTCAGCCTCTCTCAAATCCCTTGTCAGGAGGAAGCAGCTTCATGTGGTGTCACCTGCTCCACCACCATCCTGAGGCAACGCGGGGCACAGCCACAGCAGAGGAGTTGTCCTTACCTTGTTATCATGCAGGACTGATGGAAATCACCCACTTTCTGAAGGGGAGAAGTGATCAACCCATGGTAAGAAGACACGGGTTCATCACTGCCTCCTCCGTGCCGAAAGGCCACGTCTTTCATCGTGACACAGCTGAGAATATAATGAATGCTACCCTGGATAAAGTTCCAAGCTTTGTTCTGATGTGAAAGGCAGGACTTTTTGAAGGAGATATTGAATTAAGGTCATTTTCACCCACCTGTTGCAGATGTCTTTCTGGAAAAAAGAAAATTAGAAATAGATAATGCAAAGCAAAGGAGTAACCACAGGTCCTGTGACAGCAACACCTACAGCAGAGGATCCTTAACCAAACATGCTGTGGAAACAACAACCATTTCTTTCACACATGGTATATTCTGGCAAGTTTGGCAGCCAAAGTCCTGTTCTTTAAAACATACACTGGGAGGTGCCTCTGGAAACTGCTGTTCTCGGTGAAGTCCGTTCCTCAGCTTGTGCAGTGTGCTGGTGTATTCGCTGCCTTACGCAGTCTGTCTGACAACCTGCAAAACACTGAAGTTTGATAGAATCTCTGTCTGATGGGAAGCCAGCTTTGATCAGTGTCTGCTGGGCAGCCCAGCACATGGCACTGCCAGGGCGTTACAGAGGTGGATGAGGGAGGACGAGTAGGGGGCAGCGGGTGGCATTCCCTCCCTGCTGGCTGCAGAACTGCCGTGCCTGTGGAGCCGAGGGGGTGCTGTGGGAGCCTGGGGCAGCCCAGAGCACCGAGTCCCTGCTGGAGCCGTGCTGAGCTGGCCTGGCCAAGGCTGAGCCCAGCAGCTGGGGCAGCAGGGCAGGAGCAGAGAGGTGCCAGGCTGGGTGCAGGGGTACCCACAACGTGGCTCAGACAGGACCCGGGGTGAGGGACTAAGCATAAACACCACTGCTGAGTCTCTGCCGAGGCAGCTCCCAGTTCTGCCTCACAGAAATCTTCTCCAGCAGCCTGGTCTCAGTTTACAGCTACACCGTATCAGAGTTGCTGCTGGGTACCTGCCACCAAAGCCTTAGGAAGGTCAGGAGGAGAGGCTGCAGAGCTGGTTGGTGTATCGGGGCAAGAAAAATGAGATCCTGTAAGAGCCTTTAAGGTTTTCCAAATCAGCCACCTACCTATAGAAGACAAGTGAAACATATTTCTGACTTCTGAAGAAACCAAAATTTGATTAGATATAAACATCAGTGCAGGAAATTTAAATTGCTGTTCTGTTCCTTGGACTTGAGAAAGGAATTCTGTATTTCTAAAGATAATATTTATGGAAAAGTACATTGGACATTTAAAAAAGGTCCTTGATTTCACTCTGTGCAGTGTTTTCCTTGTGCAGACTCTCTCCACCTTCTGTTTGCTTAAAGCGATACACAGAAAGTGCTGAATGTGGCTTTTGGCTATTTCACACTCATCTGAAGAATTCCACTAAGTGTGAGCCAGGAGGAGATCAGTGTCTGGTTGCATGAAATGTTTTTGGCAGCAAAGCCAGTTCCAGCAGTTCCTGCTGATCTTCTCTCCTCATTCCCAAACTGCTTGTTACTCTCCTCACATTGCAGTGTCTGCTCTCTCCTGGTTGCTGATGCAACTGCTTCTGGGGTTGCAGGTTAAAAATACCTGTTCAAAGAGAAGTGGTGTTTTCATTTTAACTGAGATTATCCCAGTGATCTGTTTCATAGAATGTTCTGAAAAGAGCTGCATCAGCATAACTGAGGGTGTAACAAATTCCAGTTCAGAGGTGGGGGGAATGAGCAGGGACATCTCAGAGGCTTTGCTGCTAAGGGACACTTCCTGTGTGAGAAGTACCTCCAAGGTAAAATTTTTGCAAGTGAATAAACTGTAATATTGCATATTTGCTTTAACCATGGCTCTGTGCTTCTCAATCCTCTCCAATAAAAGGATCAAGAAGTTGCTTTTTACTGGCTGCTTCTATTTTTCTCCAAGATGAATGTACCATAGACATCTGTCACAGAAACTGTGGCTGTATACTTTATATTCAGTCTGTAACAGGGGTCTTCCATAGCACTAGGAAGGATGGGGAAAATGTCTGCATACTGGATCAGGTTCTTTCTGCTGAACCCCTTTGGCATGTTGGAAGATCAAGAATGGAAGAGGTACTTGTGAATCCCCAGGCTCTCACGTCCTGGACCAAATTTTTATGCCAGTGCCCAATGACAAGGATGCTGATAACTTACAGGTTGTTTTGTCCATGCAAGGTCCATTCACGTTTACCTGTGTTGGAAATTTTCATGAGAAGTCCTAAAGGTAACTGTGTAAACAGCATAAAGGTAATTCCATGTGGAGCCATCGGTGACTTTGTGTAACAGCAGGTTAACAGTACTTGGTCTTCCTGCTGACCTCTGACAATTATGAAGGTATCATCTCCTGGACAGGATTCTGTTGCCAATTCTGTAACTCTCTCTTTCATGCACATCCCATGGATATATTTAAATATAACTAGAAGTTTGGTAACATAAAGAAGGATGGTCAAAGACAGAGCAAGTGAATCAGTGATTGTGGCAAGTTTATGTCTGTATAAAGTCTGCCCACAGGGATATCACAAGGACCAGGCAAACAAAACACTGCTCTGTGGAGATGGTCTTCTGGGAAAGACCATTGCAAGCTGATATTAGTTCTCTTTAAAGTGGTTTAACATTAGATAGGTACGTTTTTCTTAAGTGACTGCTTGTAAACGACTTTTTCCTATGGAATTTTACTGTGCTGCTTGGTACAAAGCAGTGGGTTATAGCAGGCATACAGGAAACACACCATGCGCCTGAACCATTTGCCTTTGGGATTTCCCCAGTCTATCTGAATAGGATCAAAGAGCTCACCAGGGCAACATCACAAGCTCTAGGTTCCTATAATGTTTTTCATAAATGTCGGAGTTTTGTCTTAAAGAATGATAGGCTTCTGCATTTTCCAGAACCTGTCAGGTGTAGTGATCACCAGCCTTGTAAGGATGTCTCCACATAAGCCCTGGAAATTCAAACTGAGACTGTTTACCAGAGCCCAGTAATCGACCTCTCCCAGGTCACATAAGTGAACTTCTTGGACGTCACTGTGGCTGCCCTGCATTTTAATTTGAAGTGAAATGGAGAGCAGTTGGCTTTAACATGTGATTTGGCAGCTGGGGGCAGTAATTCTGGAATGAATTGCAATAGCATGAATCACTAAAGGTATTCTAATTTATTGCCTAAATATATTCCTGGTCAGTTTTTCCCCTCTTTTCTCGTGCCAAGATTGTCACATCGTTTACCACTGCTCTCTTCCCTCTCCCAGCTGGATTTACAGTGCAGTTTGCTCTCTGTAACCTGTGGACTGAAGGGAGTCAGACCTGCATTCCAGGGGCTGGGGCTGTGCCATACATCACTGCAGACATAATTACATCAGAGATAGGTCTGTGCCTCAAATGAGATCAGTTTCGCTGTCAGGAGATACAGAGGATCTCCACGCAGGTAAACAAGCACACAGCTTTGGATTTGAGGTACAGTTCATTGCAAGCATTTGAGTAATCATTCAGTAAAACTAATTAACCTCCTGCAGTTTTAGAAATTACTATTGGGGTGTCTACTTCTGCTCCATCAGTTGGCTGTGTCATTTTCTACTGGAAGTGTAATATATGAATAGGGCAGAAGGAAAGTGGCATTTGCCTGGTTGCACTGTGGCTGTGTCTCAGTGCTGGGGAGCAGCACCAGCTGCCCCGAGACAGCTCAGGCAGCTCCTGCAGAGAGAGTCGGCTCTTTGCTTCGCTGGTCACTGTTTTGTACATCGAGATACCCTGTGTTCCTGTGACTGTGACTGTGGTCACTCCCTGCCGGAGGCGGGTGTGCACGGCAGATGAGAAAGAGCCTGTGATAGGAAAAGGAAATTGCAAGGTTCCTTGAAACTTGATTTCTGTGGTCTCCTGTCTCCACCCGCACCTCGCTGCTGGCAATTGAGTGCCCAGCACAGCTGGTTCTTGCTATTTTTTCACAACCCTTGTGATTTTTGTTGTCTACGTAAAACTACTCATGTTCAATGTTTTTGTTTTTCAATATACTTCAAGCCTTTCAGATTGCAACACGACTCCAGAAGGTACAAAGAGCAGAGAGGAAAATAAACTCAACTCTTCATGCACTGCTATTAAAACGCCAGAATTTCTGAGAGATTCATGAGTTAGAAGAGGGAAAGGAGCCAAGCTGTGGTTGTGCTGTCTCGTATTTGTTAGTGAGGGCTGTTTTGGCTTATGATTGCCCAAGGTTTGCACATGTGACTGGGAAACCACCTTAGGAGAGACAAGAGGCTGTTTTCTGCCTTTGAGATGTGGAGTTAAGAATTTGAATTAGGAAGTTTATTTTGACAACTTTTTTCCAATTCAGTGGTTATCTTTCTCAAGAAAAAATTTCAAGTTTTTGCTACAGACATGACAATAAAAAAAACAGCAACCAGTTCCTGAGGGCTGCTGGTTTTTGGGATGACTCCCAGTAGGAAGAACTAGTCAGCTTCAGCAGCTGCTATAATTAGTTTTTCCAACAGGTAAGATACAGAAATGCAGCTCCTCAAGGGGAGAGGGAGACCCCCCATTCATCCACCTTCTCCACCCTCTAGACCAACCAGTGCTACCAGCCAAGTCAAAGGTGGTAACTGTTCTTCACAAAAAGCTTTTGAAATTAAATACTCTGCTTGGAGGGTATTTCTTCATGCCCTCTGAAAAGCAGAGTGGGATGGGAGAGTGTGGGGCAGCATGGAAGTGTGGGACGTGCTGGCCCTGCAGAATGACAGGAATGTAAAGAAGGAAGGAGAGCAATTAAAAAGTAGTTGAAAATGGAAAGCCTGTGAGAAAATATGGGGATTGGCTGGAATTACAGAGATGAATTCAAGGCATGGGGAAAATTGCAGAAGAAACAGGATTTCTTGCAGTCTTTCTGACGGAAGGATGCAGTGGAGACCTGTTGGAGGGCTGCACCCACCCCACGGGCTGTGCCTGCCCTGCTCAGCATGCACCAGGACTGTCTGCAGGCACTGCCACATCACTGAGCACTCTGGCATTATTGTGCTGAAATTCGGGAACCCATGTTTTTTTCTCAGCCTAACATGACAGAAATATTAATTTTAATACTGTATAAGGCAAAAGGAGACATTACAGAAAGGGAGGGAAGGCTGGAAGGAGTCACTGATCTCCACTTGGAGAGACTTGTTTTGCACAGTGTTTTCTGTCTTGATTTAATAGTGAGTTGGCTCTTTCCAGCAACTAGGCAGGGGAGGAGGGACGGGAATATGTTCCCAGTCTTTGGCCAAGAGTGTCCCAGGGCGTCCCGGGCGTGACCTCTTCAGTGTTTGTTTTTCTTTCCCTGCAACTGACCCAGATGCTGGGACTTGAGGCTTGGGCCCTCCTGGCCTGTTGAACATTTGCCCCTTGTGGTACAGCACGTGGTAGTCTCAGGAACCAGGCTGGGAACAGTACCTGGAACTGTTTTTCTCTCCAGCAGACTGTTCTGTCCGATTGCGTTCCAGGAAACCAAAACCCGTGAGAAAAATCCTGGGAGCGCACTGCCACCCAGTGGGGATGGAGGCAGGGATGGGGCACTCGGGCTCCGCGACTCTGCCTGGGCACGGCAACTGGGAGGGGAAAAGGCCTTCCAGGCAGAACAGTCACCCGACAGGGAACAAAGACAAGGGAAACTAGGTTTTGGTCTGTTTTATTTAGAAAACAGCCCCAGTGAATGTTCAGTGGAAACAAATTAGCGTTCATTTACATTTGCAGCCTGTGCAGTCTCTTTCTTGGGAATGACAGCAAGGTTTGCAAACTGAGGTGGATTCTTTTTGGTCACGCAAAACTGAAAAACCAACAAAGTGTCTTCAAACAAACAAACAAACTGGTTCAAACCTAATCTAATGTGCCAAACACTGGGGGAAAAAAGCACAGCTTTGGAAGATGAAACATTATGTTCCACCAAAGTTACAAATATTTCATTCCAAAAGCAACTTCTCTTTTTTCACTAATAGGTACTGCAAATCCAACTTAACACAATAAATAGTTGACCAGACTCTGAGACCAGACTGAGCCCTTTCAAGCACATTTCAGGGTAGATATAGGTGGGAATTTCCCAGCTACATTCCTTTGCCTGATTCGAGGTATTGTGTTGGCAGGAGTAAACTCCAGCTGGTCCCTTTGTTTTTCTGTGGAGGGAAGGAATTAAGATAATTTAAGGATATACTATACAGAGGAAACGCAAGGACTGAGCATATATACAAATACCCCCTAGAGAACCTGTGGGGGTGTTTCCTTTCATTGCTACCTGAAGCTAAAAACCATCCTCACTGTAGTCTGTGCCACCGGGCACGGAGGCACTGGGTTTCGCTGCGGTTAGACAGAAACTGCCCCGGGCACAATCTTACGGATGTGCGTGTAAGACTTCCTGAGGGTAACGCTCCCGTGGTGAGACACCCCCCGAGGCAGGACACACTCTTCTGTCAGCTTCTGAGTTTCAGGGTCCCAGCAGAGCACTGTCGCAATGACTTCATTCTTTTCATCTCGGCCCCCGGTGATAAACAGCTTGTTGTTGCAAGGAGAAATCCCACAACTGGCTCTCTCGTGGGTGAACTGAGTCACCAGGCACCACGTGTCCTCCTGGGGGCTGTAGGAGTAGAGGGCTTTCATTGCCCCACCTGGGAAGGAAATGGATGTTGGTATGCACTGACCATTCCTGAAGGGATTTTAATTAATCCGTCCACTTCAACAAGGCTCTGTTCCTGACATTCGTAAGAACGATTTCTGCCCCAAAGCCAAGAAAAAACAAGGTCACAGGATACTTCATTGTTTTGAAAGTCTGATCTGCAGAAGGCCACTTATTGTTCATAAGGCTGTGGAATTTAAGGCCAGAACAAGCTGCTGTGATCATTCAGTGTGACCACAGTGCATCTAGCAACAGACCCTTCTCACACCTACTGCTCCAGCTAAGGACACAGCTTCAGGAAAATACAATCTTGTTTAAAAGAGCTTAGATCATGGAGTACCAGCTATGGTAAACCATCACTGTTAGAAATGGGTACAGGATTTTTCCACTCACTCCTCTAACTTCATTGTCCATCTGTCCATCAAACTTCCTTCTTCCTGGAGCTGGCTGCTTTCAAAAACCCTTCCTTGTTCAGGGTTTGTCAGACTGAATCAATAATCTTCCTATGGGTTTGTTAAACACAGAGTGACCTTCAGTTTCTCTGTATTTCCCAAAACTGAAGTCATTCATTAAACTTTTAGTGCACCTTTTCAATCTTGCAGTGTCCTTTTCTCTTGAAAAAAAGGTCAATACCTCAATTCTCAAGAAAGGCTATGAAAATATATTCTCTCCTGAGATTACCAACAGCTAAATGGTTCTTATTCTGAAATTTGCAAGGACTGAATGTGTCTTCTGTAGTCGTTGTACAGAATCACAGAATGTTAGGGTTGGAAGAGACCTCTGGAGATTATCCAGTCCAACCCCTACGCCAAGGCAGGGTTACACGAGGAGCACGTTACACAGGAACATGTCCAGGTGGGTTTGGAATGTCTCCAGAGAGGAAGACTCCACAACCTCACTGGGCAGCTGTTCCAGCGCTCTGCCACTCTCAACATAAAGAAGTCCTTCCTCAGGCTGAGGTGGAACTTCTTACATTGCAGTTATGATCATTGCTCTTTGTCCTGTCCCTGGGCACCACTGAAAAGAGTCTGGCACCATCCTCTTGGATAGGGTTGGGGAAACCTTGAAGCTGTGGTCTTACTGATGAGGTGCAGCAATGCCTGGGATCCTCCCTGCTGGCAAGGTGAGCATTTATCTGTGGTAGTTATTATAGATGCTGGGTTTGACAATACTAGTCCAGTACCTGAGGGGTGATCAAGTCAATGAGAGGTGAATTGGAACAGACTGAAAACAAACATTGTTAATTGTAGTGATTCACCTGGCAGTTGGTAATTCATCAGTCTGGGTAATTTGATTGCTTTGGATGCAGTAGCCAATGCTCTTCTATCTTTCAAACTTCAGAAGGGGCTGACTTCTATCCAATTGAAGTAGATTTGTTTCTCAGATAGGTAAACAAGAGATTTACTCGTGGATGATCCTGGCTGAAAGATGCTGAACGAATGTGACTGGAGTATCAAGTCCATTTTATCAGGAGTTATATCAGCTAGCCCCTAAGTCATGTGCCTTCTCTCTCTGTCCTCCTGTACAAACAGGGTGAGGTCAGCTCCTGTGCTGAGGACAAGCATGAGGTATTTATGTACACAAAAGGGGGGTGTGTGTGTATATGTGCACACACATGCAGATTATAAATCTCTCTCCAGAGCACCATTAATTATCTGGTGAATACTCCAGCTCTATGCCAGCTCTCAGCACCATATTGATTATATTGCAAGTGGGAAATTCCCTGCACCAAGGCTGAGAGAGGGAGCGAAAACTTTTCAGAGCTCCTGTTTTGGAAACAAATGTTCTTCTTTTCTTTTGGTTTTTCCAGCACCATCTGGAGATGTGTGCAGGCTCCCTCCTCCCACCATAGTTCAGCTCACCACCACCAAACCCTTGTTCTTCCATTTTTTCTTTCAGTTCTGATGATTGACTGAATTAACCCCAAGTGCAATCTAGTGAAGAGCTCTGGGTCTCTGGGTATCAGTGGCTCTGCTCCTATGATCTGCTCCTGGTACTCTTATCCCTGCATAAATCCTGTATGCAGTGGGTTGTGTAATGCCCCTGGAGAGGAGAGGGGACATAATGTAGCCATGAGATCATGCCCTTGCCACTATGAACACATCTTTGGATGGCTTTAAGCTGTCTCTGGGCTAGCTGCAGCTTTCCAAGATAGCTACCAAGCTAACAGAGATTTTGACTTGGCGACTTTTCCCTGCTGCTTGTGAATGTCCTGGATTCCCATCCCTCGCTAAGCTCAATGGGAAGAGCCATCTGATTCCATGATTACACTCCATGGAGAGTACGGGTGAAACTAACACAGAAGCACAGAGACAAAGCCCTGCTGGCTGTAGACAAGGAGAGGCACTGGTGCTTCACTTACCCACCACGTAAATGTGGTCACGGAAGCTGGCGGCGTTGATGCACTTGGCCTCCACGGGCATGGCAGCCTTCAGGCTCCACGTGTTGGTGGCAGGGTCGTAGCACTGCGTCTTGTCCGTCGCCAGCTTCCCGTTGGGGCCTCCCCCAATCACGTACAGCCTCTTCTTGTAGCTGGCTGCAGCAAAGGAGCTCACGTTGACCATGAGGGGAGCAGCCTGTGGACCAAAAAGAATCATTAGTAACCAGCTGAAGCAGTCAGACTGATGCCTGTGGGGAGGGAGCCTAGGGAATTTGAAGTCAGACATCCCTTTTTAAGCAGGGTTCAGAAGATGATGTTTCTAAGGATAAGGGAGAAATACGTTTCAGCTTTTTCTTAAGACTGCAAAAACCTAATAAAATTTAATAAAATTTAATAAAAATACACTCTGCTCAAATGCTGGAATTAAAATTGCTTTATCAATAATTCAAAAGCTAGGAAATGTCAGAAAAAATCTCCTTTACATACTTACATACATTGCAAAAAAGCACAAGAAATTTGTTCATACGGATCTTTCTACTTGCAGCTGTGATTATTAGAGTCACCCACATTGCTTTGTATAATCTAGAGACAATGGGTTGTATCTGCTGTTATGATACCTAATCTCATTACTGTCACGGATTAATTGGTTGCCTAATTCTCTCCTCTCACTGCTTGAAGTACAGCGAGTAGAACTGGGGGCCTTTATCCTGTTTACCTTCAAACTGTACTTTCAACTTGAATGTATAACCCATACCATGCATGATGCACAGGTTGATATACACATTTAATATACATATAAAATGTGTCAGAGCAGTAGTTTTCAGCCTGTCTTACGTATACTATATTCTTACTCCTTGATTTATGGACTACTAGCTTTAAAAGCCAACTAAGAAAAGGAAAGCTAGGCATTAGATGTCTCACAGGAAATGATTGGCTGGCAATCCAGGGATTTTTACCTTCTAAAGGGTGTGCATTTCTATAGAAAAAAAAGTATTTAGGGTTTTTAAAGACCAGAAATACTTCAAAGAATTATACAAAGTCATTTTTATGAATCCAAGCCCTAAGATTTTCTGATTAAAATGTTCCAAATGATTAAAATGTTACGTGATGCAGCCTCTTACCTCTGACCAGCAGTTATGAAAGGGATCATATGCTTCCATGCTGTTGATTCTCTGCATGCCATCAAACCCACCAATGACATACACTTTGCCACCCAACACTGCCATTTTATGTCTCCAGCGCCCAATATTGAGATACTCGATTTGTATCCATTTGTTGATGGAGGCGTTGTATTTCCAGACATCATGCTTTGTTTCTTTGCCACCTGTAGTGTACATGACGTGTAAATATGATAGCACAGCTTGTATTTAGTTAAAAACTCCAATATGTTTAAATTTAAGTGTGTTCTCTCACAATGGAATGTAGATCATTATTACTGATTGTTAACTGGTCCTGTTACAACAGCAGAAAATGTCTGCATTTAGTTTACTCAACAGTGAAGGAAATGGAACAATTTCTGCAGCCAAATATTCGGTGAAGACAAATCACTGTTCCTCACTTTACCAGACCACAACCACTTTCATTTCAATACTGAGTGCACAACCAACCACACAGCAGGGTGATAGGCAGGAGATTTGTGCACCACCAGGGCTTTGCAGAACTGCTGCAAAGGGACAAATAAACAAACATGATTTAAGTAAGATAGCAGAGGAAGCTGCAGCTGGTAGTGTCAAATCCCTTGAAGACAGGTCTGCACTGGAGAACTGCCAGGTTGTGCAGAGCAGATCCAGCCAGCCCTGTGGTTTGCATCATAAAGCAAAAGACCTGACTGAACTCCTACCAACAATAGTCCTGCACGACTTGGAAGTTTTACTATTCAACCTTGGGACCATATGGCTGGGATCTCATTTTTGTGCCTCTCCTTCTGGTCTCTTTCTCTACAGACTTGGGTGTGCTTCATATTTATAGTTTGAAGATCAAAACTGGACCCTGCAAACTCGTGCTAGAGCTGACTTGCAAGTGAATCTGCTTGTGCTGCAGCGGAGAGCAGTGTTTTAAACAAGCACAGTTGTTTGCGTACAGTTTCTGGTGTAACTGTAATACAAACGGATCTAGTTAAGCCTGAAACCACATTTACAGACTGAGCAGCTTATTCCGTCATCTGCAACCTGATTAAACATTTGCTTCACTGGTGGATATACTGAAAAGAGAATTCATATTCCATTGAGGAAATGTCTGCCTTCATCGGTATTCTGTACTGCAGCCAGATCACTGTAAACTGATGAAGCCTATCTCTGGGCCAAATAGCAGATTGAATGGGAGATAATTAGCATGCTAGAAAGAGTCGTTTGTAATGCTTTTGTCCGAGTATTTTTCACATGTATGTGTTGAATTTTATTTGCACTCAAATAGCTGAAGCGGCCAAAGGCCTGAATGCAGCATTCATGGCTACAATGGGGCTGAGAGACTGCAGGTGTTCCCCTTACTCTCCCTCGAAATTTCCCTTTGACATGAGCTTGTGCTTTTCTCCACAGGCTGAAACTCATGTAGTCGCTTGAGCTGGACCAGTGGGTGAATTTACTGCACATCAGGGCACAGGGAGAGATTTTTGAGAGAATTCGAGGTTTATTTTGTTTCTGTTTTTCCTCTGGATGACAATTCTTCCTAATTTGAAGAGAAATTGTACCTAAATTAGTAAAAGTATCAGAATGGTGAATGATAATTCATGTAATTTTTAGTTACACCACAAATGTAGTTTTTCAGGCCATCCAGTCAAAGCATTTAAACTGTTCTGGGGAAATCATGATCTAACAGTAATCATAATCTTGTGCAAAGGACTTCCCTATTTTTCAGATGCTAAAGGAGCAGGGAAGAGTTCAGGCTGTACTCCAGAAGATATGGAGGGAAATGAACACATGAAAGGGAGATCAAGTTAGGAAAAATGAAAGTCAAGTTAGAGAAGAAACAAGTTACAGGAGTAAAGAATGAAAACAAAAGTAGAAGGACATGCAGGAGGAAGCAAATGTTTAATCAGGATTGAGACACTAATAATTGGTTTAGCTGGGAAAAAAAAATGCTAATGGCTTTGGTCCACTCACCCTTTTATTTGTCCACAAAGGGCAAAAAGGTGAAAGGCAAAGAGGGAATGGAGAGAGGGACTCAGAGATATGCAAGTAAGCAGAGAAGGAGGAAAGAGAACCTGTGAGAACAGAAGCAAAGGGAAAGCCAGCTTAGACTCACCACAGCAGGGAATGTGTTAGCCTGGCCTGAGGGTAGCCTGGATAGACCATAAAATAAAAGTGGAGAAGAGACATTGGAAAAGATGTCAGAAATAAAAGAATGCAAAAGAGGGAAAGGTAACCCTTGAAAAAGAGGGAAGGGTAACAAATTGAAGGCAAAAGGAAAAAAAGACCTCTCAACTCAAGGGTGTGAAGGTGAGGGGAATATTGCCTTGTTGGAATGTTTGACTTAGATTCCTCTCTACAGCTAACTTTTATCAGAGGGACTGATGCCAGAAACTCTCTATGGTGGGCTGAAAGGAAAAACCTTCTTTATTTGTAGTTACAGGAGGAGTAATCTTAATTCTTATCCCAGGATAAAGCTTTAATAGATGTTAAATTGGAATGAAGTATCAAAAATATGTGGGTTCCCAAAAGAAAGAACGCAATGGAAGATATTTGAATAAAGGCAGTGGACCACTATTCACACTTAAGCAAAGCATTCACGCTTTGGTCTACCCTCCTCCTTTCTACTTTTCTGTTTTAAGACAGTATAGAATTTGGTGGTCAGTTTTGCAGAAAAGAAAGTATTCTACCTATGAAGGCCCTGCTCTGTATCACAGTCTGTAGTGTGACAGTGATGAAAAGCTTGTTGTCACTTTTCCTCTGGAAGCAGGACAAGATCCTCAAACTTGTTTTTTTGACAGGCCATCAAAAGCAGCTGTCAAACTGGCTAGCAAGCTTGATTTTAGCCTTTTTGATTGTCAGAGTAAAACCTCTGTAGCTCTGAGATCAAACCCCTGTGTGGAGCTCAACTGTATTTGTGTGGGAAGTTAAATACACCTCCCAAAGCTCTTGGGACGATGATCAGCACGAGTTGTTCAGCCCCACACTGGGTGTCTGGACCATGGGATTTCATCTGGCTTTGACAGTTTATACTGCCAAGTTAGTAACTGTGGGTGGGCACTTCTAGAGTCCTCTGTGATGGCAGCTTTCAGGGGGCAGCCAAACATCAGTGACAGTTCCCTGCAGGTTCTTGACTGACTTTTGCAGAATGACTCAGATTCTGGCAGGATTTTGCTTATGCATGTGTAGCTTCAAATGGACTTATCATGAGAAGATGCTGAAGAAATTTGTCACTTTATGTTGGGTAAACTGTTCCCAAGAACCCTTCTGTCACTGTTTAGGATGCTGCACACAAGTACCCATGCATATAGATTAATATTGTTAAAAAGGAATCCTGTGCTCAAATCACTGCTAGGCAGTGTCCTTACACATCCAGTGCTCTCTGGAGCATGGCCAAAGCCAAAGCATTAAAATACCTGTAGTGCTTAATTTTTCTAAAGCTGCCTCAGGCATGGTCTTGATAAAAGCTGGAAATAATTGTGAGAACCCTTTGCTCCCCTCTTGCACTCCCAATGTCTTGCTCCTTACCCGATATGTAGACTTCATTTTTTAGAGTAATGCATGCAAACTCCACCCATTTTTTATTCTCATTCTCCGGCTCCTGCTCTGTGATTGGTAATTTTGCTACTTCCAGACGGCTTCGCCTCAAAGGATCCAGGCAAGTCACTTCTGCTACAAATTTCTCTTCTTTTGTACAGCCCCCTATGATCATAAACACCTCAGACTGGAACTCGTGCATCCTGGGCTTGGTCCTTTCCGTAATAATCTAAATGCAAGTGAGACAGAGTGAGTACACAGGGCACTTACACCTACAATAACAGAAAGGACAGGTGAGCTTTTTTTTAATTGCCTGTTTTTCAAATCACAGCAGGCTTACATCAGCTGAACCAATTAGCCAATGTTTTCTAAGTTGAAAGCCTGAAAAGCATCCTAGAAGCATTCAGTAGAGATTGCTCTACCCTTCTTTCAGTAGGATTTTTCCAACTGTGGACTTAGTTGCTTTCGTCTACCTACAAGTATCCTTTCAGATCCTTTTAGGAATTACCAGGATAGCACCAAGAGCTACACAGGTGAGCAGTAGTGACAAGGCTGGGTGCATGTCAGGTGGCTGAAAAGGACAGGCTTTATTTGGGCTGACAGAGTGAGGGCAAGGTCAGGGGGCCCCAAGGTTTGTGTATGCCCTGGGGAGCTTGGAGAGAGCAAGACTGCAGTCAGTGCTAGCAGAAAATAAGTGCTCTCATTATTTGTCCTGAAAAGATATGTTAGTGTCAGAACAATAACAGTTCTCAGCCGTGGAGGGGTTCTTTTTATTTGTTTCTTTGTGTATAAGCTCTTATTTCAAGCCAAAATTAGAAGATTTACTTAAAGCCAGCACCAGGCTCTGAAACATGGTTAGCTCTAATTTACTGCTTGTTGGCTCAGTTTATTGACCAGGTCTTTGTTTCAGGGACGCTGGAAAAGGTCACTTGCCAGGTAGGTGTTCACCAGGAGCAAAGAATGCAAGGGGTGCTTGGAAACTCGTGTTCTGCTTGGAGGCAATGCTTGCAAACAAGACCCGCAGTTTAAATGCTGTGCCAGGAGGCACCTTGCTTAAAGTTTTACTTCTCTTTGTGCTTTTAACATGTTTCTATAAATCAGTATCATTTATCTATATTACAAAATATTATCTACACAGACATGAATCTTGCATTTTGACTATGTCTACAAAATGATTAGGCACGTTTTTACAGAACATGTTCCCAGAACTTGCCAGCTTCCAGGACTGTGTTTTAACCTGCCTGCCACCACTGCCAGGCGTCAGCCCCGGGGGAGGGCAGCTGGCAGCGCTGCCTCTCGCGGCTGTCCCTTTGAAGACGAGTGCAATGCGTGTTCAGCCCGGGGCAACACTCCCTTTATCTATCCCGCATGCACCTGACAGCACTGCTCAGTGGGACGAGGCTTCCTCAGGGAGTTCCCACCGGACTGGCCGGCCCTGCCCCAGGTCACCGTGCAGAGTCTTACGCAGTCCCCAGCACAAGGAGCACTCGGTCTCTCCCCCTCGCCGTGCCGGTGACACACCCGCTGTGAGTGATGGGCCCACGACTTGCTCCTGCCCTCCTGTGACTCTGACTGAGGAGGTACACCTTTCCTCCCACACTCAGGTGCTTTGCTCCTGTTGGGAAATCTGACCTCTTGGCTGCTCTCCCCTCTCCCCCACATTTTGGGCAAGGCGATGTGACTTGATACCTAACTTTCCAAAGGGGACAGGCAATTGAAGAACCGGAGATCCACCACAGCCTACTCTGAGCAGGCAGGACAGGACTTGACTGGATGTCAGGATTAATCTGTCTCTATGGGTGCAGGGACCTCTGCAAATGGCAGATGGGCAGTCCTCTCCTCTGGAAAGAGACTGCCTTCTTCACAGGAGGAAGGTTTCCCTTTATGAAACATTTTCCCCCATAAGTAACAGGGGAAGATGTTACATACTCACATTTGAAAGTCATTACAGATTGTGGCACAGTTCGGTTGGAAAAATATTCCTCTTTTCTTACGCTTGTAGTAATAGCTGAGAGGGTGAGGTGTCTGGGCTAACACCATTTGCCTTTTTACTAGGGAAGCTACCTGGGGTCTTCATTTAGCAAGAGTGAGTATGAAGGGTCAAGCTCAGATGTTCATAAACAGCAAGCCGTACACTTTGTCTTAAAACAGCCCACCAAAAGCTTCTGAACTCTCTGAGACAGCAGGATAAATTCTGAGGCCCATTTTGACTTTTCAGTAGCACCAGTTAGTGCAACTCCAGCGTGAGTACCTTCTTCTGCCCCATGGCACTGCTCCTTCCAAAGCAATTTTCGAGCTGAAGCATGAGACTTTTACAAAGAGTGGCGAATGCCTTCCTGTTTTACTCACCTCATTGCCTGACAGATGGTACATTCTTGCTTCTTGGAGCAAAGGAAAGACATCTGGACACTGTCTAATGAGTTGATCGGCTTCAACAGTCTCTACGAAATACCAAGGGTCCAAGAGGGGCAGCCGGACATTCTCCAGCACGTAGGGCAGGAGAGAAAACCTTTCCGACTCCTTGTAACGGACCCAGTTCATCACAGTTTCGAACACCTGTGCCTCCTCCGTGACGTAGAGGTCATCACTCTTCAGCGTGCTGCACAGGATGTCCGCTGGCAGCTCCAGGAACTCCTCGTAGTTCAGGACCTGGGTGAAGTTCTGGATAATGTAGTTCTGCACTTGTTGTTTCAGGCTGTGCAGGGAGTGGGCATCAGCCAGCCTCAGGATGCCAACGCAGTTCTCTGGCTGGAGCGCTTCGGTGAGGAAACTGGCACAAGCATCTACCATGCGAAGGAACTGTGGGCAGAAAAAGCTTGTATAAGCACAGAAGGGTCACCGAGTGACCGTATCACAGGAGAGCTATGGAGCAACCAGCCATGCCCAATACACCAAAGAGCCTGGGGAGACAAGAATTAGATCATCTGAGGACAGGTCTCTCCCAAGATCTGCAGTCTGAAATGAGAATTTCTTCCTCCCACTGTTTTTATTCCTCTGCATCCGATTGCTTCTTTTCCCTCTTGCAGGATGCAGAGGACCTGTGACAGTCATGAAATTTATTTGTTTCACAAAAGAGTTTCCTAGCATTCCCTTTTCCTCCCTGAGATCTCAAAGCACTAGCAATCATGGAGTTACAAAGCACAGATAAGGACTCCAGGTTTCTGATTTGCTTACCCTGCTTCATCTTGCACGTCAGCTCAGACCCGCTAGAACAGAGTCTGGTTGACTCAGAGTGAAGGTGGCTCCACTGTCTGCAAACTCCCCCCCTCCAAACTCCATGTGTATCTGAGGCCTTGTGAGGGTGGTGGAGAACGAGCGCTGAGGTCTGGGAGGTTTGGACCAGCGTGCTGCTGCACAAGGTATGGGCAGCAGTCCTAGACTGGGGCAAGTGACAGGAAGAGATTGGCCATCAGCAACTCTTTTGAGCTTCCTGACAGACAGACAGGGTTTTCTGGGAAGAGTCTGTTGTGGGGGAGGCCTTCAGAGGGTCTAGTGACCTTCGTCATCACCATTGGCTGAAAAAAATATTGATACGCATTTTACACACAGAGTCTCCTTAATCAGAGAACTGGCTGTGTTTGCATTCAATAAGGCATCACAACTACTCATAAATTTCCTTAGTAAAATAACCCCACCTGAGGGTCCCAAATACACATATTCTGGGCCACACGTGTCTGCGGGGTATTTCCAAAAACTATGATCTGAGCTGGATTGCTGATGATTATTCAGGAACTGGGAACCAGTTTTGGGTAGAACTGATCAGCAACAGTGCTTCATCCTAATGGGTTTTCTGTCACCTCTGTGATTTCAGATACAGATATTGCCACTGAACAGTGCAATAAATATGGATCAGAGCTAATGTTGTACATTGCCATCTGTGCTTTTTGGGTCGTTTTTCCATCCAGTGTCAGCAAGCAAACCATTTTAACTCATGCTGTCTCACTGGGGAAAGTTGCACAACAGTAATTGAGGGGCAAAGAGGAAGCGAAACATTTTTAAACACAGTAGTATGTAGATTTGTTTCAGTAATTAGGGTAGAATCTTCCAGACCTGTCGGTGTCGTGTTGACGTATTTAGACTGTTTATCAGAGCTGAGTGATCGTAGACGTTGTGTACAGACTGCCTGGTTCCTGTTTTACATTTAGATGTGGTCAAAAGTTTAGAGAAATGCAACTGACTGATGAACGAGGCTATGTGAGGTCTCAGAATGTGTTGCCGCCATTGTGATAAAAATATGTCAGTGCCCACCGTGGCACTGCGGCACAACTCGGTGACCCCTCGGCACCTGCCACCTTCACACTGCCTGCTCTCAGGGCTAGCACAAGGCAAGCACTTCGAACTCACCAGGACATTTCCTTGAGGATCTGAAAGGACTTTGCCACCAGGTAGGCTTCAGACCTGAGGCAGGTTAAGCATCAGCCTTATTAAGCTTATTAAGCATAAGCATTCAGAGTTGTCAGGAATGAGACAGAAAAAAAAACAAACCTACGATTTGCCAAGGTCATTCATCGAGTCATCTGTGAGTCTGGGAATAGACCCCAAAACAAGGTTCTCACCAGCCTGCAGCAAGCCTCTGTAGAGCTCTCTAATTATGTATACATGGCTTGTTAAGAGCGATACTGATGAGGTGACAGCAGAGGTTTTCTCGCAGGCGGTGCGCACTGGTCTCACAGCCAGCAGGCCCCACTACCTCGCTGGGTAGCTGTTTGTGGCCAGGCGAATGCAGAACTGCGATGTGTGGGTGTGAGAAACAGCCCCGCTGAGGGCTTCACCAGAGAGGCTGGGCTGCTTGGGAGCAAATCAAGGCAGGACTTTCCCTGGTTCTGCTCCTCATCTCTGCGCTGCACTGTCTCCACACCACTGCCTTCATTTAGAGACTAAATTCCCCCTAAAACTCCCCCAAAACTTCCTGGGCCTATGTCAGTCAGTCTCAGGAGAGCAGGTGGATGACTCAAGAGAGCATCAGAATGAAGGCCCTGAGCCTCTGCTTCATCTGCTCTGATTATTCTGGCAGAGCTCTGAATTTTCTGCTTGTCCGCTGTGAGTACCCCTCCTAATGCCACTCCAGGCACTTTAAAAGCCCTGTTCCCTGAGAACAGTTTCTTCAATAAGTTAGCCCTTCTCCTAATATCCATATGAATCCAGGTTCTCACTTGCTAGAGACATCCCATATGCTTACTTGGCCTCCAGCTGGCCTTCGCACTGAATAGCAAAATTTATTCTCCCCATATAAGTCCTCGCTTGTCCCAGCTTTGATTCAATGGTCTACTGTAAGCAGTGCCAGCAGCCCTGCCTCCAGCTAGAACCCCCAGAAAGGGAAGGGAATGGCAACTGAAAGGGGTCTCATTCATAATCCCTCTCTGTATGCAGCACACTTCGGGGTCGGATCCTGCACCCTGCAGCTGGTGGCCCTCGGCCACCGGCTCTGCTGTGGCTGCAGGGACAGCACGTCCCGGCTCAGCAGTGACACCTGCACCCCGAGGGAACCCCGGCCGGAGCCAGCCGGGCGGCCGAGGGGCACAGCCACCCTTGCAGGGCTGCTCTCTGGGGAACTGGGGGCTCTTGGAGCCTGCCAGCCCTTCTCCCACCGGGAGCTGCCCTGAAGGCCTTTGATAGCAAATCGTGCCCCCTTGTCCGGCAGGGCCGGCTCTGCGCAGTGGCACGGCCTGCAGCAACCACCCTGACTCTTCCCCGCTCAGCGGCCTCAGGATGGCTGTCACTATTGGAACAGTATTCCCCTTAGAGTGTCTTGCTCATGGAAAGTGGATTAACACAGGGATGAGGGCTGCTTTGGGGCTCAGTCAGGCCATCAGGCTGGTGGTGCTTCAGCCATGCCCTGAGGGTAGAGCGGCCCTGCTCTGCTTAGAGGGGCAGCTCAGGGCATCCTCCACTGTTCCCGCTGCACGTGGCATTTCCGTGGCAGTGGGCATCACAGCCTTTGGTGACAATACTGTTTCTTTTTCATCTGCTCAGACGCCTGCTTCCCTCTCACCATTTCTTTGCTTCCACCACAGCAGTTGATGTGGTCCCTCACCCAAACGCTGCTGAGGGAATGGATAACGCAGAGGTGGCTGGTGAGGCAGGAGCAGTGTAGACAGGCCTGAACGCTGCTGCTGAGTTATGGTGAGGGAAGCAGGGCTCCCTGCCATGGCCCTGGGAAACAGCTGGGATCTTGACCCTTCCCAGAGGTGAAAGCCTGAGCAGCTCTGCAGGCAGTGTGGGTGGCAGAGGGAGCTGGGCGGGATCCAGGGTGGGCACCAACCTTGCAAGCGCAGTGGCTGGACAGCCACCAGCCCAGACACAGGAGGTGACTTACTGACCTCATGTTGCAATGGTGCTTTAGGTGGAAAAAATTTGTCTGGGTCACTCGAGGGTGAGGCTTAGCTGTTCAGCAGCTCCCTGTTCCAAACCCTTCACCTGCTTCCCACCAGAGGAAAGCACAGTGCAGCAGGGATGTCTGTTCTCTCCAAATAGCCCTCCAACTCTTCCTGCTGTCAGTTTTGACTGTGTTTGGTCAAAACTTACTAGAAGGGAGTAAAGGAAGGCATAATTACGTAAAACTTTTTCAAAAACAGTATCTAGAGAAAAGTACATAATTTATATTGGAATATCTATGCTGCAATATCTAGAACTGTGAAAGGTATTTCTTCTTTGGTTCTTTGCCAAGTCTGCAAGTTTAAAAAGAGGCACTGCCACAAGTTCTTGCTAGTGAGATAAAAAGATTCTATTTTGAATTTGGATTTCTCACATGTCACTAATTTGAAAGAATTTATTGAACAAAAAATGTTACAATAAATTGCAGAAATAATCTTTTCAGCTGTTGATATATCCAAATGAAACATTTGACTCTTTCAACTCTGTTCTTCAGCATAAAAAGCACGGACAAGCTGGCAGAACTCTAGTTCTGTCAGCTTGATTTAGTAGATTACTAAAGATTTAGTGGTTACTAAATCTTTTCGGCACAAAATGCATTTTCAGCCCAAACCCTCACATTTATAATGTGAGGCTTTAAGGCCTTATAAATCTTGATAGTATCTGAGACAATCACTGTTTTTAGCTGAACATTCCTGGTGTTCTAGGTTTATCTTTTTTTTTCTAGTTTACTATTCTTACTTATGGTACCCTCACAACTTTATCCTTATTCTAACAGAGTTTGATGGTTTTCTTAAGGCACAAGCCTTGGGAATCAAATTTAATCTTAATTTTAATGAAAAATAGGGAAGATACATGAAAAACCAAAAGTTTATACTTTTGATAGTTCCAGAAGGAAAACAAAAACCAAAGCAAAAAGCTGAGGAATGATCCTAAGGGAAAAAGGTTCAAAAGAAAACACAAACAAGACAGAAAAGTGTCCTGAAAATGAATGCTACCAGTTGGTAGTGTTGGTGTGCTGAAAATGTCAGTGAGTTACTGCACTGCGGGCCCAGATGACATTAAAGTTACCTCGGGGAGCACTTTGCGAAATTTTTCCTAATATCCAATCTAAACCTCCCTTGGTGCAAGTTGAGATAATTTCCTCTTATCCTATCACTTTTTACCTGGGAGAAGAGCCTGACCCCCACCTGGCTACAGCCTCCTGTTAGGGAGTTGAAGAGAGCAACAGGGTTCCCCTTGAGCCTCCTTTTCTCCAGACTGAACACCCCCAGCTCCCTCAGCTGCTCCTCACAGGACGAGTGTTCTAGAAAGCAGAGTTCTAGAACTCCAGAGCAGAATTCCCATGTAAGATTCAAGAATCTGAATTCCCTCAAGAACCACGATGATCACAGAGCTGGGTGTTTCTTGTCTTCTTTAATGAGAGGACTGGACACACACGCACATTGGCACTTGGCAGGTTATGTTGGTTACGATTTGTTAGCAATTTGCAGCGTGGTAGCAGACACTGCAATTTGGTAGACCTCACAGGTGATTTACAGGACATGTGAATACCTCATGGACCCAAGGCTGAGTAACACTGCCCAAGTCCTACTTCCCATAAGTCCCAGGTAATGACTAAAACCCTTTACATCACGAGTTCTACAACGGAGGATGCTAACTTTGGCTGGCAAGCCTCCATCTCAAGGCAGGGTAGACAGGCAAAATAGCTTCCTGCTCTGGCCAGCCATGCCAGCTGCTGCCCACTAACACTTCTGACTGGCCTTGACAGGCTGACCTGAATTTTGGGGAGCACTGCCAGGCAGGCAGCACATGGGAGCAGCTCTCGGAGGCAGAGCCTGGCTCTTTTCCTGTTCACATGGCACCCAGCACAGCACAGCACATGGCTGCCACTGCCTTTTTTTACCTTAATGTAAGTAAATACGAAGCAAAATGCTTCCAGAACCCACAGAATCAGGGAAGTTTGCAGTGTGCTAACTAGGGTAAGACACAGCATTGCCAGAGCAGTCAGATTGGGTCAATGCATTCGAGTTATCTGTACCTGAAAGAGGCTGGCGGCTTCCAAGACTTTCTGTACATTTTGCTTTGTGATGAGCATCTTGCTGGTGTAGGTATAGTCCAAGAGTATATTCATGGTTTCTGCATCAACTCCTTTTAGTATTATCTTCTCCTCATATTTCTCTCTTAAATCATTACAGAACATGGCCCTGGAAAGAAAGACATTTATCTTTTACTGCATTCCAGTCAGGATGAGGCATTCTGAAAACATTGGGCTATTTAGATTTCAACACAGAACACTCTGATTGCTTCATGTTTTATGCAATTACTCCTGTTGAAAAGAAACAAGAAAAATCCTTTTGTTGCTCTTCTACCTCTGCACGCATGAGTTTGACAAGGCATGCACACATGATGGATACCTCCAAGCTGCTCTCTACAGCAGACCCAGGGCTCCATGGCAGCAAAAGGCAGCTGGGACCTTGCCTGAGTGGGACTAATCCCCGTGTCTGGACTGGTGCTGTGGGGCAGTCGTGGTGTCTCACCTGCTGGTCTCTTACTCGGTCTGTTTCTAGTCCGGGTGCAGCTCGTTAAGGCCTGGCATTCTCCAAACTTCGTTAACACTTAGCACATGTACTTTGTACCCCCCTGCTTCTGAGCTGCAGGGCACTGCGGGGACTGACCCCCGAGGCCAGACCAGACCCACCTGGCTGAGAGCCTCACTTCTCAGCTTCCCAACATATCTTTGACCACATTAATACCAGCAGTGGGCCAGGGGAAAATGGCTTATGGATTTTCTTCTAATTTATAGTCTTTTCCTCCGCTAAATTTTAGGATTGTAGAGTTGGTTCCTCTTGGCTAGACAAGCAATTGAATATGCATGAATTGGAACTACTGCTAGGCAGAAAGTGCAATGATTTCATACATGTTGATACCAACTCTTCTTTGATGGATAATACTGCATTGGAATGGTGACCACCACACATTCCTTTGGCACTAGGCAGATACTTAATGTGGGGTATAAATCAGAAATTCTCTAAGGGCTAGTTAAATCCATTTTGCATTGTGACAGCTGCAAGACAAACACATGCATCTTCCTCTGCATATTCAATTCATAGATTTCAGTATTTCTTCCAGTGCTTTTTGCTCTTACTTAGGATTTTGATCAGCCCCTTCTTGTTCACTGCGTTCAGAGAATGAGATGTCACATCATTTGGAGTCTGTCTCAACAGATCAGAATTACATGAGTCCACTTGTAACTGCATTGGTGAAAAACATGTGCAGATCTAAAGTGTAATTAGTAGCGCTCTTTACCCTGCATTCCAAGCCCTTCTTTATTAGTCATATACAATGTTGACAGGACAATGCAACCTGGGAAATGGAAAGAAGTCCCAACTCTTAGGCCATGCTTTTCTTGTAAAAGAAGTGCCTGAATAAAGCTGTTTGACACATCTTACTGGAATCAAGATGTAAACAGATTTTATTGCAAAGCAGTTAGGCATGATGAATGGCAAATGGATGGAAGATACCAGCTGCTACTTGCTCTAAGAACTACCTGTTCCTTACCTCAGCAGAAATTTTATACCAAGGTCTTAGTTACCTCAGTGTGCAAAACTGCCTTTGGATAGAGAGGCCTAACTTTTGAGCAGGAAATCTGGGCAGAGAAGTTACTCGTCAGAAAAGTTGTTCAGCCAAAATTCTCATTTTTCCTTTCACTCACCTCAGCTCGTTAGAGGTTTTTGCTTCACTGCCCTGCCTCATGGTCCAGCTTCTGCTACTACTGAAATCAGAATATTTCAAAGGCATTTAGACAAATGCTCCTTAACTTCGGTGACCACGAGACTGGGATTCATTTAGCTTCTCTCCCTCTGGCAGTGTCAAGTGATGTATGAGGGGATGTGTGGGCAGGTGGCCATTTGAAAACAGCAGCCCTCGGTTCCCACTTGTCCCTGGGAATGGGCTTCAGCACGGACAGGGAGGTTGGCACAGAACAGCTGTTTCAATCGTGCAGGATTCACGGGTGCCGGATGCTTCATCTGAACGAGAAACAGGCCCATGGAGGGTGCAGGTGTTGTCTGCTCTTCTTCCTTTCATCTCTCAAGCTGGTGACTCCGGTCTTGTATTGAACTGTCCCCGTCGGGGAGGTGAGAGTCTCGCTTCCGTCCCACGAACCGGAGCCTTCGATGGGGTCAGTCAGAGACACCCAGTGTTACACTTTTGCAAGGCTGCTCAGAAACCAGCCTCAGGATTCTGGTGGTGGCTTTGCACAGGGGTCTGGTCAAAGTGCTTTGGCCTATCTGTCTCCTAATCTTTGTAATTGGTTTAGAGCTGCCATCCACTCCCAATTTTGTAGGGTGTGGATTCATGTAACATGGCTGTGAGCTGCAGAAATCACACATCTAAAACACTGTACTTTTCCACCAGTACTCTGCTCCAGATAGCGGCTGGGCTAAATAGGGCAGTGCTGTACAGGAGTGCTGACTCCTGTGGCCTTCCTTCTGCTCAGAAGGAGTGGTTCTCATTCCCATCCTGTGTGCCAGCCAGAGGGAACACCTGACACCACTCAGGCTGATCAGGCTGAGCTTCTCTCCTATGGATTAAAAAGCTGCCTCTGAATCTTTCTGAACTTACCCTCAGGAGGCTCTAAATCCTTCAGATGCGGCTACTAATTCCATTGTCTGTTTCCCTGGTTCTTGTCCCTGTGTAATTCTAAACTGCACCTTTGAACCAATGTGTACTCTCAGAAATGCACATCTGAAGTGAGGGCCCAGTCCCAAATTTAGATACCCAAAAATGGATAAATTTAGAAAAAATTCTATTTTTTTTCTAATTTAAAATTAGAGAAATTTCAATAAAATAAATGAGGGGTTGCAGTTTGTGAAGCACTTTTTAAGCACCCTCCCACGCTGGAATGCTTGTGCTTGGAATTATGAACCTGACTTCAAACAACCATGCTGGAGCTCAAGGATGCTCTGGAAAATGGCTTCAACCTCTCCCAGCCCCATTCTCCCACTACCTTGGGCAGTGCAGGACTAAAGAACTACTGTTCAGCTGATATTTCCCTTTTCTGCTTTGTTACCATCATGCAGGCAAATGGAGAGTTAATGTTTTTACATCTACGGGTGCAGGATGTCACAAGAACTAGTCTATCTACTCTCAGGCAGTGGCTGAAGAAGGACTAGATGTGGTTAGCTCTGTTTAACTGTGTTCCAGTCAGCTGCTGTGGATTGCCTGCACTGTGGCACCCAACGTTCAGGAAGGGGGTTGTGTAACTTGCTCCTGCAGGGGAATGAAGCCCATGAGTCACTGGGTCCCTTTGCTTCGCTCCTGTGCATGGCTGTTAGAGGTCCTGTAATAGCGTGGAAAGTACTTGCAGGAACAGTGTGATTTCAGAATTCCTTCTTTCTCTGGGGCCGTGCAGCTTCTAGTGAATTTCGGCAAGATGAGTGAAGCCTCCTTGGAAGCAGCAGAAGCAGTGAAACTCAGTTCCCCGCAGACTCGCGTCCTCCTTTCCCTGCTCACAGTAACCTCAGCTTCCCCTTCCTGAGCCCTCCATTCTCCCTCGTTATTCCTCTCACACACATTTCGGGGTCCGTCCCAGGACGCTCAGCTCTGTGCTGGCTGTGCCCAGCGGAGCAGGGCAGTGTGGTTGTTCTGGGCACTGTGTGTGCTGGCTGGCCGGGACACCCTGCTCGTTACCCTGTGGAGAGCCAGGGGTGCCAGTCCAGCATCTCTCCTCTCCTCGCTGCAGATTTCCATCAAACTCACGGGAATGTCAGGTTTGAGATCTCCATCCTGTGCCAAACATGACTGAAACTAACCCAAAGGGTCCTGAAAAGAGGCACTGGCAGAGAGGCCGACAGTGAGATGTAATAAATCTGAGCTCTGTGGGAAGCCAAGCCAAGGCAAAGGGAAGTGCCCAGAGGGGCAGACCCTGCACAGGTGTGCAATTGCCTTGGGATGAGATGATCTCCAGCCAGGTATCCCCCCTCCTTCCAAGGGACAGGCTGTAGCTCAGGGCTCAGTGCAAAGCTGCCCAACAGCTGCTGTCATAAAAGTATCTTGCCTGATTTTAACTGTGAAGTCCTTCCGATTGCAGCACCTTTCCTTATAGGGGAATTGGGGTTTTCTGTCAAAGTGTCATTATGATAATTTTTATTTTAGTTTGTGCATCTGCTGTCCATTCTGCACACAATGCTGGTAAGAAATATTTGGGCATCTCTGCTTTTAGCTGTACATTTTCTCATATGCAATAAATATAGTCTCTCTGTAGAAATAATACCTGTCTCCAAATATGCACAGACACAATCTTTATTTCTAGATTAGAAAAGCAGAACTGTTCTTCCAGGCACTACCAGCAAAGCTTACCAGACTCCATTAAAATTAGCTTTCTGCTCATGTCACAAGTGGTCACAGGTTCTTTTTTCTCGTGTTTCCTCTGTAGCTGTTCAGTCATCTGACCACTTTAGCAGTAAAAGAAAGAAAGAAAAAAATCCCAGCCATGCAAATGCGATGGTCTAAATGATGTTGTCTAAATGATAATGGAAAATCTGTGCTAAAACTGATACTGAGTTCCTCTGTGTGTCTAAAATTTGTTCCTGTTGACCAGTAGCCTCAGATAAAATGTCTGTTGTACTGAAAGAATGAAAAATTCAAGCGGAGCAGAAGGAGAGGGTGAAGTGGCAAAATTCCTTTCAAGGGGATATTTCCCATTGTAACTGATTTCCAGTTACCCTAGGACAGACCAAAAATTCCTTCCCTTTCCTCCTCAACAATTTCATGCAATGTTTTTTTTTTAACCCCAGAATGGTAATAGGAAAAATCAGCAAGTTCCAGAGACCCACCCCTATTTCAATAAAAATAGCCTGTTATCTGAATGGGTATTCCTTTCTGTCCAGGTCCCAAAGGGACAAGACAAGTGGCTAAAGATACTTGGTTTAAAACACCCTTTTCTCATGCACTTGTCTGCCAATATTCTATCTTCCTTTGCATGCCTCCAGCGGACTTTGTGAGTGCTGGTATCGGAACTCCAGCAAATCCACAACTTGGTACCTGCCCTATTTAAGTCTAGAACTTTAAAAAACAAGCTGAAAGATGTAAAGAATTAGAGGCTCACTGCAAATTTGCAGACTTTAGCACCTAGTTTGCACTCCTTGGAGACCTACAGTTCAAGTCTAAGAAGCAAAATAAGTTTATTGGGTTTGTTTGTTACAAACCTTACCTGAAATAATTGCTTGCTGCAGCAAGGACCACTCGGTGACAGGAGAATTCCCTGCTGTCCACGCACAGGATGACATCTGTGAGGGAATTTTCAAGCCGCAGGTTCTCCAGGCCATTCTGGAGCACCAGAGAGAGACCCGTATCGTCAAACTTGACCTTTTCACAACTCGAGACTTCCACCAGGTCCCCCATTTTCGTCGAACACTCATTGCCCAAAGAGATGTCGGGCTCCTCAGAGCTCTTCTCCAGTGTGTCCCCCATTTTCTGGCCAGCCCCGTCTCATTCTGTTGGTGCTTCGATCTAAAAAGAGCTCCTCAGCTTCGGGCGAATCACACTGCAGAAGTTGGGCGGATTTCCTGTCCAGAGGTCTCTGCTTATCTGTAGCTGTCACACACACATAACAGGAAGCCTTGCACTTTCTCATCCTGTTAACACAAACAAAGGGTGGGTTTTTTTCAGTGATTTTCAGGCAGTATCAACGTGTTTAGAAAGGCCTTAAGATGCCTCTGGATGTGAGAAGATTGCAAGTGACAGGGACAGCCTGCTTCCCACCCTCAAGCCAGTCCTTCGCTGTTATCTGGGTCTGCTGGTTGTATTGATAGGTGCACCACATGCCTATCAAGCCACTCCTGGTGGACTGGGCTGCTAAGGCAAAAAGAGTAATATTTTATATTTCTTTCTCCAGGTATGCAGTTATTAATAACTGAGCTGCTTTGGGGTTTGGTTTTGTTTTTTAATAATATGCTTGCATATTCAGAAAGCCCTAAAAGTGGATGTTTCTGTCCCTCATGACTTGTTAGCTGGCAAACATTGCATGGCTTTTCTTTAAGGCTAAATGGGCACAACCCTCTCAAGGACATGGAGCAGCATCAAAGATCTCACAGCTGATGGTCTTCAGGCTACACTGCTGGGCACAGGGACGTGGTCCATGCAGCCAGTGCCATGCCATCAGCTCTGACTAGCAGGGACAGCTAAGGGAGAGAGCCTGGGGAGCAGTGCTCATCCCCACCATCCTCACTGCTGGGCATAGCTTGAGTCACAGCTGCATCTGACTTGTCCCCAAGACAGACACGGACAGTGATAGGACCAAGGGCTGTGCACCTGGCAGTGGGGACACTGCAGGGGAGCTCTGGGGCTGACCCTCCAGCATGACAGGAGCACACAGAGCACAGTGCTGAAGGCTTCGCTTTCATCTAAGGATGGACCAGATCTACTTGGACATCACCTAGATGAGAAGCTGATCCAAGCTGAATTAATAAGCAGCACAGCCTACTGAGAGTAACAGAGCAAATCCCTGGCTTGCTTAGGAAACTCTCACACTGGGAAGTAGAAAAGCTTACCTCTATCTTTCCCAGAGAGGAATGCAGGGCCAACTCCTCACCTTGGTAGCTCAAGTGCTAACCAACCTTGCCTTTGTGATAGTTACTTCTAGGAATCCGTGTTTCACCAATCCACAGGTTCTTATTGTGTGTTTGGTTTCCTCTTTTGTCTCCAGCTCGTATAGCTGAGCACACAGTGTTATGGGAAGCTTGGCTTCCCCCGCTTCTAGAAGGAGGTGAAAGCAGGGTCTGAGAGAGACAGATTGGAAGATGAAGAGGAAGGAAAGCAAAAAATCCCCTTCCTGCTTTCCTCTACCTCCTTGTAATGGGGTTTTCTTCATTTTGTGTAGTCTGTGCAGCCCTTTGGCTTCTTCCTTTCCCAGCTAATGTAAATGTGTTCCTGCTGCCTTTTGTGCTAACTTTTGCTAATGAATGCTTCCTTTCCTAAAGCCAGCCCCTTCTTTCCTAAGTACTCCTGTAGGAATACAATGAGAAAATTAGGGAAACCCCTCAAAAGCACTAGGTGTGCTTTAAAAATCAGAATACTTTAACCCTATCTTGGGCTAGGTTCTCTTCGTTTATTATCATGACTTTTGACCTTTGGTAATTCATCTTATCAGGCTTTTCTGTGACGGTGAGAAGCTTCACATTGTCCTTATCTGTTTAAGCAAAAGCTGAGATTCCGCAGCAATCACTTGATTCCAGTTGCTGAAGCTTTAAGCAAAGCATTACTAATTGTGAAATTGAAGTAAGACAGTGTTGGCTGTGAGAGCTGGGAACGGAAACCCTGCAGTAACTAGGTCGGTCGATGGCTGTGGTATTGTCAGTGTGCTACACAGTAACTGCACTGCAGGAACGACCTCAGCAGCTCAAGGAACTGTAGACAATTAGTAGCAGTGATCATTCTCCGCAGTCTGTCTCCTTCTGTGCCATTGCCAACCCATGCGGTGTATTTTTAACCCCTAAAATTGTTTCTTTTCCTGACAAGAAGCTCCACTCCTTTCTTCTGTTGCCATGGTGTTGTGGTTTAACCCCAACCAGCAGCCCAGCCCCAGGCAGCTGCTCGCTCACTCCCCCACCAGTGGGACCGGGGAATTGAGAGGACAAAAGATGGAAAACTCATGGGTTGAGATAAAGACAGTTTAATAGGCAAAGCAAAAGCCACACACACAAGCAAAGCAAAGCAAGGACTCAATTCACTGCTTCCCACGGCAGGCAGGTGTTCAGCATCTTCAGGGAGCCGGGCCCATCACACATGATGGTTACTTGGGAAGACAAACCCCATCACTCCAAATGTCCCCCCATCCTCCTTCTTCCCACACATTACATACTGAGCATGATGTCATACAGTCTGGAATATCCCTTTGATCAGTTGGGGTTCCCTGTCCTGCTGCATCTCCTCTCAACTTCCCATGCACTCCCAGCCTTCTGGTGGGGTGGCACACAAAGCAGAGGCAGCCTTGGCTCTGTGTAAGTCCTGCTCAGCAATAACAAAGACACCTCTACATTATCAACCCTGTGTCCACCACAAATCCAAAACAAAGCCCCACACTAGCCACTGGGAAGAAAATCAACCCCACCTCAGACAAAACAAACACCTCGATAATTCCACCTCGTACTCCGTACCATTCACATCATGCTCGGGTCCCACACTTCTCAGCACAACCTCATTCACCACCACCCCACCTCCCACCCTTGGGTACAATACACAGATGTCATTCCCTTAGTCTATGGACCACCCTTGCAAAATACCCACAGAATGTTCACAAATGTCCACAAAATGTCCACAAATGTCCACAAATCTCCTTTGAGTTAATTTAGCTTGTGTTCTGTTCTGGTGGTTACTTGGGACAGGAAAGGTATTGTGTAAGGTGGATTCCCTGGGCACCAAGGCCAGCTTAGGTCAGGTCACTTCTGCACTGCAGCTGCTTCTTGGGAGACTTCTCCTCCATTGATTTGGGCGGTTCCTGTAACAGTAATTCTTGTAACATACAACTCAAATCATGGCTTACAACAAAGGTGTGTATCCATTACAATCTCCACCCCAGGTCCTTTTGGACCAGGTTACAGGGTTTAACATTGCAATGAACTCCTCCCCTTGTCCCCAGCCTGGCTGAAACAAGGGGGTCCTGCTATAGTCCACCCTTGGCATAGTCCACAGCACAGTCCTCCATGGGCTCCAGGGGCACAGCTGATTCACCATAGTTTTCACCACGGGCTGCAGGGGAATCCCTGTCTCCCCTGTTCCAGCGTGGGGTACCACCATAGGAGACAGTCCTTGAACTTCTCCAACATGGGTCCTTTCCATGGGCTGCAGCTCACAAGCTGCTCCAGTGTGGGCCCCCTCTGGGGTCACAGGTCCTGCCAGCAAACCTGCTCCAGCACAGGCTTCTTACGGGGTCACATCCTCCTTCAGGAATCCCCCTGCTCTGTCATAGGGTGCTCCACAGGCTGAAGGGGGATCTCTGCTCCATTGTGGACTCTGACACAGGTGACAGTCCCTTCCAGCCCAGTTCCCACTGGAGTTCCAGCCTGCCCAGTGCAGCAGCACAGACACAGCAGTGACACCCGGGCCACCTGCCAGCCCAGGCCCATCACTATGGCTGTCACCAAAGTGCTCCCAGGCACAACACAGTGAGGTGATCAGCAGCACAGCAGCAGCCAGCACCAATGAGCACTAGAATGTAATTTACAGGCAGGCAAGCGAGCCCTGTGGCAGGCACAGCAGCCTGACCATTACTAGCTAAACTGCAATAACAGCTATAAATTCAGTCTAGTACATCCCAATGAAAATCTGTGCCCTTTGTGCCCCACACTGGGCTGCCTTGTATTCAGAGAATCCCTTGCTCAGGGATTAATCTGCAAATGTAGTAGCCAGTTTCTCTCTTTGGACTAGCACGAGGACAATGCTGAGGTGAGTGTTGTGTCTTTGCAGGTATAAGGGAACAACAAACCCAGCAACCAGGCAGCTGCTCTCGTGAGGTGCTCTATGGCCCAAGACTGCAGTAGCAACGTGTTATTTGATCCTGGGGCAAATCCAGCTTGTTACTTCATGGTAGAAGCTTCCAGATACATTCTTCTATTTGGCCTTTAGAGACTTGTTCTGTCTGCACTCTTACGCTGTTTTCAGTAAAGAATTACCTGCTAGCTAAATGAACACTGAACTGGTAAGAGCTGAAGGCTTGTCTGTTCACAACTTGTTTGTCTATTGTCTTTACCTTATGAATACTGAGCTGACCTATGTATACTCTGTATCAGCTCGAGAGAACAGGTTAACTGGCTGGAATTACTGTGTAAATAATGTATATCCATCACTTGTGTCATAGCCAGTTTACAGAGCTCTGTAACATCACAGGCTGCTGCTGGTACCTATGAATCTGTACTGCTGGTACAGTACATTTGAGCTGAGTTCAGAGGCTGCTTTCCATCCTGCTCTGACTTCCTTACCTCTGCGCCTTCTGTTCCCCCTTGACCATGCTCCCTGTTTAAATGTTGATCTGTAGCCAACACCAGCCCATTTTCAACTGTCTGTTCCTGAATCCAGGATCTCATCACTGTGGCATTTCAGCACTGTAAAGTTTGACCATGACAGATGAATCTGCCCAGATTAGCCAGGAGTCCTGGTTCCCATCTTGTAAAGTGAAAGACTCAGGCGGTCCCAGGAAAGAGTCATGGACTCGGGGCCATGACTAAGAGGAGGGATAGAATAAATCACATCTGGGACACCCATCAACAATGGATGAAGAGCAAGGAGCTGAGGCATTCTTTAAAGAAAGACAGAAACATAGGAACCTATTTATGACAGTTCTTGTTACTTGTTTTTCTTCCCACATCCTTGTACTTTAGCTAACAGAGCCCTTAGGGACCAGATTAGTCTAAGAGGAACCAGCTATGAAACATGGCAGTGTGTGGCTGTCTCAAGGAAGAGGCCAGGTAAAGCCTGGCAGGAGGTTTTCTGGAGTGAGAAAGAAGATGCTCAGCCATCCTGGTATCACAATGGCATCTGGAAACTTCCTACCCTAAGTAATGAGCAGGTTGCTGAACTTGCAGATGGCAGTGACTTCATATTTCTGACCTGGAACTCACACAAAGTGATCCTTGCTGTTTGTCTTCTTCCTCCTATTCAAGATCACGTCCATTTTTTTACCACCAGTGATACTCCAAGTAGGTGTGTTCTGTGACCAAGTGGCTTCTGTTCCAGGCTATTCCACCTTACACTTCTTACACTCCAGACAGCTTTCAAAGCTGAAGCCACCCAACAACATGCCGACAGCTACATCTGCAGGCCTCAACATGCTTCCTGATGGTTGTGGAAGGCAGCATTCCTTCATCTGAGAGAGCCTGTTTAAAGGTGCTGGCCTCCAAGAGGGGAAGGACATGACAGCAGAAGAAAGGTCTCAGCAAGGTTTTGACTTCTTCAAGTAGAACAACACTGCAATTGCTTCCTCTCTGCATCCCAATAAGCACTGCAGAAAACACTTCACAGAGGACCCTGCTGGGGAGCAGAGACTTCTTTGGTGCAGGAGCAAGGGTGGGGACTGCAGCTGGACACATATCACGGCTCATCTTACCATCAGCTCTTTTCTAGCACAGTGCAAAGCAAGATAGCTGAGGCCTGAGATAATCTTGTCAGCCCTGGAAAGTTGCTGGATTTTCTTCTGTGTTTTCAGTACACTGGGACAATGTTCACCAGCTTAAAATAGCACATTCTTGATTTAGCTGTGGGGGAACAAATGGGATTTTAGTTTTTGAAAATACATACAGAACTTTTGGATCAGATTTTCTATAAACTGCAAGCTGGAATCTTTGTTTCATTGCAGTTTACTTCCTCTGCTGAACCAGCACCACCTTTCATTTCCAAAACTACTGCTTGAGCCTTCTCATATCCCTCCCTCTGGGCAGCTGCAGTTGTTCAAAGTCAGCAAAAAATCATGATTTTGTGAAGCTGTCCTGTCTCATCCCCTCACTCTTGAAAATTGCCTCTTGTTTAGAGAGGATTGCAGTGTTAGCCTGCTGTGGTTCATTTATTACCTGTCCATCTTTTGCTCTCACAGTGTTTCTGCATGTGTTTTAAGTCACTAGGATGTTTCTAGAAAACCTGCTGCTTCCATGTATTGTTTTCTTCGGGACAGCCAGGCACTGTGCAAACAATCCAGATGAGTGGCTCCAAACCGTGCTTTCACCTTGTATAAAAGAGAGGTCCCAGCTGACCAAGCTGTAAATGCCAAATTATTTGGGTTCGGTATTTGAAGTCTGGTTGTTACATTGCTCCCATGTGTGTTCCTGGCTATGGAGGTCACCCTGACGTGTGAATGGGCCAGCTGAGCTTGAGAATCTTTGATCCCCTGCTCATTAGCTTTTGAGGGAGTGGTGGAGGAAGGCTGCTATTTAAATAAGTGTTTGTTCTATTTGAAGCAGCTGAATTGTAGTCTGGGGGTGCAGTATGGTCACTCCCAAAGCAGCAGGCAGAACAAGCTGAGACATCACTTAGTGTTGTATTTTAAGATTTTATAGCCCAAGATGAGATGCATCCAAATGAAACTGGAAGGGCTGAGGCCCAGGAATGCGGCTGTAGGTAAGAACCAAAAGAAATGCAGTAGATGCCAGCCATGGCAGTTGAGGAGAGCTGTAACAAGCCTTCTCCAGTCAGAACAGTCTTTTCCTTCTCCCCAGAAGGATGTCCTTCCATCAACACCTTACACTGCTGCAGGTTTTTCACAACAACAGTGTTCCTCCTTTTCTGTCTCAAGATAATCAGTCTTTGAAACAAAACAGCAGCTGTTACTTCCATTTCTTGTTGTATGTGAAGAGGGAAAGAAGTTGCTAAAGTTAGTTTCTAGTAGGAAAGAAGAGCCCCACTTTCTTTTAACTTAGAGTTGAGTTGTTGTCTAAAAGATTTTGCCAGTGTTACTCACAGAAAGGCTTTGTCATCAGCATCAGACTCCCTCTTGCTTCAGTTTATGTAACAAGATGCTCAGGTCACTTGTCTAGTGCTGTCTGCCCTGCCACCCATTAGAATTTATTAGCATCTTCTCTGTATTATTAGCTAGTGGCTGTTTATGCACAAATAATTCTTCCTCTAAATAAATTACACCTTTGATCTCCATAATTGGACAGCAGGAACCAGGTCCATGCTAGAAGAAGTAGAGGCCTGTTGTCCTCAGTGATATTTTGATCTTGTATTCTTCATGCACCTCCATCTGCTGCTGCTGCCAGGCTCTGGCATCCAGCACACAAGGTAAGGAACACAGCCTTGGCAAGAGTAACAGTGCCATAGCTCAGACACTTGTTCCACAGCGTAACAAAACCTGACCAACAAAGCAGCCCTTGAAATGAAGGAGAGCTGTTCTGCTTGGCAGGAGCTAGGAAGTGGAGGAAACTGCCATTGTAGTGAGTTATGTGGAGGTCTGTGTTTTAGGGCCTGTTTGGTGTTAATGGGACACTGGTTGGACTAAAACTTGAGTTCCTGAGTCTATTCATAGTATTTGCTGAATGGCCCTGTGAAAAGCTCCCAGAGTGACCCCAAACCATGGGAAATAAATCTAGTCTCTGATTGATGTCTAAAGCAACGCTGTCTTCTGTTTCTCATAAGGCTTATCAATCCCAGCCAGCTCTGTGCACACATACCTGACTGATGAGTTCACACTCTGAGTGATGCTCCAGAACTGTGACCGAATTTTGCTTTGGTTTTTCGACTGTGTGAAGCTTAGAAATGCTGGCCCCAAAATCAGTGTGGTGCTTCCTTACCTTCCTTATGGTGGGATTCTGCTAATTTGCAACACAGAAAACCTCCCTGGGCTGTAAAGCCTCTCAACCTCTTACTTGGGAAGACCACAAGCAGAGAAGCCAATGTGATGGTCTGTGTGCTCTGTATCCTCACCACTTGCTGAATTGCATCAGGCTGCTTTGTTTGCTTCCCTGCAGGACTAAGTCCATCAGACTAGAAACCCACATGGACCCAAAGCAAAAGAATGAAGTCCAATCTAAACTTTCTGAAGCCAAATGAGATTTTTTTTCTGGAGATGGTAACAGGAGAAGGGAGCAGGACTCTTTGCAAGAGGGAGTGACACTCTGTGTGGTGCACACAGCAGACCACATAGTCAGTCATTTCTTTTGACCATCACATGGTACAGTTCCCACTGCTGGCTGACATGGGGCCATTTACTAGCTTGTCTAATTATCAGAAAAATAAGGATGGCATTGACAAATATTGCTACTCTTGGAACATAAGTTTATCCCTGGAAGTTTATCCCTGGGAAAAACTTATCCCAAAGTTTCTGTAATTAATTCTTGCGTTTTCCACTCTGACATAATGAAGGGGGGAATCAGTTGGTTCGCTCGCAGTTGACTGCTGAAAGCTGAGCCTTGTTTGGTCTAGGGGAAAGAAGCAAATTGGAAAGAAGCAGAAATCTACATGTTTTCAATTAATAAATACATAACTTTTGGTCAAAGTGCAATTTGACTTAATACCTCCACACACAAGTGCTCTCCTGTACAAAACCACTACCTACGTCCATCTGATTTTCCAGTTGACTCTTTTCATCTGCAGCTACTTTTTTTAGCTCAAACCTGACATTTAAACTTGCAGTTTAACAGTGGGAAGAACGGTGAATGTCTGGTGAACCGGAATGTTAGTTTAAAAAAACTGACTATAGTTTTCATTACAGCAACTAAAGCTTCATCAAGTTTTAAAACACTGTTAAAAAAGTGGAACTTCTGCAGTTTTTCAGCAGGGTGTCTTAACTGTCTCTTTTGCAAGAAATTTTAACTTGTGTGAAACTGGTCTTTAGATAGTTAGACAGCTTCCAAAAGAATTCAACATTACATAGAGAGGAAGGGTCTTTAATCTTAACTCTGTATGAACCGTAGAATCATAGAATGGTTTGGGTTGGAAGGGACCTTAAAAACCATCTTGTTGCAACCCCCTGCCATGGACAGAGACACTGTCCACTAGAATCATATGGTGTGAGCTAGGGAGCTTGGGGATGTGGATAAGACCTGCTTCACAGCTTCCAGCTGCATGCAGCCTATGGAAGAATTGAGTTGGCAGATTATTAGCTAAGTAGCTGAGCAGGTGGGAAAATATTTATCTAAGCAGAGATTATGCTGTAGAAATGTACATTTTGCTAATTATTACCAGTAGCAAAAACCGTTATTGCCTTTTACGTAAGTGAGTTATGAATGACCCAAAGTTAGAAACAGTGCAGGTGAGTTGTTACGATCCGTATGCAAATAAAGGCATTGCGTGAAGTGCAAAGATTTCAAATATAAAAAGAGGAAGTGCTGAAAAAGTTGTACTATTTCCTGTTGAGGAAGGAAATTCTCTGAGTGTGCTTTAACTGCCCGTGTACCAAATTTAAAGGAATTCTGCTGTTAGAAGCCTGTGTCTTCAGTAGTTTGGTTCTTAAGCTGATCAGAGTCATCGTAGCTCAACACAGCCGTAACTGCGTGCCTCTGAACACCAGATTCCCAGCAGCAGCGGCCAGAAGAGCACACAGAGTTTCCAGAGCCAGCCCTCCTCCTCGTGTGCAGCGCAGGCCGGGCAGGACACGTGCCCAGGCTCTGCTCTCCGCAGGCTCCCGGGGATCGAGGGCTGCCCCGCCCGGTCCCTCAGCATCTCCAGCACGGCGCGGCTCCCGCTGGCCTCCCTGCGGGTCGGTGTCCGAGCGTGGCCCCCAGCTCCTCGTGGGGCACAGCGGGACTCGGCCACGCTGCCGTGTCACCCTCCAGCAGGGAGCCGAGGGGCCGGCGCTCCGTGCCACGCTGCCCGTGAGCGCTGGCTTTCCTCACCAGGGAAGCTCCGGGAGCAAGGGGCGAGGTGTCCTTCCAGGAGCCGCTGGGCTGCGGCTCTGCAGTGCTGACACGCCCCGAGGGCGCTGGCACAGCCAGGGGCCCGCCGAGGTGCTGTGAGGGCTCCTTGGTGGCTGTCAGGGCTCTGCGATCCATCAGGGAAGCTGTCTGGAATGTAGGGCATTGGGACAGCCGCAGCGGGCCAGGCGCGCAGCTCGGCAGCAGCGCAACGCCTCGAGTGTGGAAACTGTGACAGATCCTCTGCCGGCGTTGCCAGGAGGTGGAGCCCGGCCCGGAGCTGAGCGCTACCGAGCATCAGGGAGGGAGCCCGAGTCCAGCTGACCGCGTGTGAAATTTTGGAGGTATGACATTGGAGAAAGAGGAGACCAAAGCCATCTTAGACTGGAGAAAGCAGGGAACTTTTAAAAGTTTGCCACTTCCAATTATAGAGTTTTAACTTTAGAAGTGCTACTGTAATTTTTCTGCCAATCACTGTTGATTTAAGAAAAATTTAATTTTTCCCTTAAAATTTTCTCTTAAAAAGAGAATGGAGAATTTTAATATTCCAGTGCTATTTCCATAATGTCTGCCCTGGGGAAAGACAGGAGTTCTTCAGAACGTCACGCTCTTATTAGTGTGTTTCTGCGTTAAAGGACATTATTAGGTTTATTTATTTTAGAGGAAAAAATATGAATAATATAAATATAGCATACATTTAAAAAATGAGACATGTATTTGCCTTGTATTGCTTCCTGCTTATGGTAATGCTTTGTTCCTCATTTCAGTCTCCTTCCCTTTTAAAATTATAAAATATTGTATCCTATACAAAAAAATGTTAATTAAAAAGTCCAAGAAAGCTTATCATACTATATGGAATATTTCATATAATCCATTTTTTCTTCAAGGTTCAGTACCATGGTAATGCATGCCAGCATAGTCTAGCAGCTATCCGTGACATGACAAGTCAATTTGTTTTTTATCAGAAGCTCACTGACAAACCAACCTTAGTTTTACAATCATTTCTGTCTAATGATACTGCTTATGAAAAGATGGGTAGGGAAGGCTTAGGATCAAAGAGTAAACCACAGATTTCACAATGTTTCCTTGGCAAAGCAAGGTGTTGATTTAGCTGTTGCATTGGAATCTGCAAACCTTCATTACATGTGTTTTTCCTGGGATTACTTTGGCTAACATTTTCTTTCCTGTCTTCGTGTGACAAATCTTTGTCCAAGACCAGTGATCTGAAGTTGCTTTAGTCTGGCTGAGCATTTTAATAGAGCTGAGAGCTTTGTTTAGAGAAGCACACAACTCTTTTCCATCGGATTATTCCAGGTCCAGAAATAGTCCTATTTTATATCTCAGAACAGGTGCTCAAAAGCTTGTTTACAAAGGAGGGCGTGACCGGGGAGCTGATCTGAGCTGGGATTTTGAGTGCTGCTCCAAAGCAGATGTATGGGCACAGCAGCTATTCCACATCCCTCCCCAGCTGTCCATGCCCAAGGCAGCCACCACTTTTAGACAAGGCAGCAGCTTTCAGGCTGGGAATGGTGAGTCCAGCCAGTGATTTCTGGGTAGTAGGGGGCTTTTTACTGTGCTGCTCTCCTGGGTGTAGGAAGCAGGAAGCATGGGATTTGAGGACAGAATTGTCAGTTGTCCTTCTGGCATCCATTATTCCTCCATCCTTGCAGAGCCAAGTCAGGCTGGAGAGAGATTTCTTTGCACCCCTGTGCCAGTAACAGAGGAGCAGCTCAGTGTGTATTAGAATGCAGGTGCTGAGCCATTCAGCAGCTCTGGCTGCAAGCAGAGGGGGAAGAACTCACGGAGCTCCTGGTGAACTAACTCTTCTGGATTAACTTTACTGGTGAATCTTTGTTGATGAACAACGTGAAGGGGTAGACAAGAATATGAGATAGCAAATATCATCTAGATATTTGCCCAAGAACCACCCCAAAGGCACAGCAGCCCAGACCAGTGTGAGGACCTTGGCACACAGAATGGCTGGTCCTACAACTGCAAACATGCTGTCCACTGTCACTGTTAGGGGTAGCAAGGGTATTAGTCCAAGCTATCCAATTTCTAAACTTTCTATTCCTCAGCCTATTGCCAGAGGGGCACCAGAAGCAGGTGGTGGCAGAGATCTGCAAGCCTGGAGGTCACTGATAGCTTTGAAAGTCTGAGATTCTCTATTCTGGGAGACTGGCATGCATGTGCCGATTCAAAATACTGTTTATTTGAAACCTGTCTGTTTTCTTCACTATCAGACTAAGCTTTTCATGGTTACTTGGGTTGGAGAAAGGATTTATTTAACTTGTGAAATTCCCAAAGGTCTTGGAGGTAAAGAGGTGCAATGCTTCTGCCTATTAATTGGTCCTGGCATTGGCAAATACTTTGAGGAGCTATTTAGTGTGGCTGAAGGGCAGAGCTGGAGTTCTGCCCTAGGGTGTTCCATGGCAGCGTGGCATAAAGGGAAGGCCTGTGGCATAGGGATGTGTGAAAAAGTACTGTTGTGAGAGAATATTTAATGCAAACAGTTGTGGGGCTGTGGTTGGGCTTGAGGTTACGGGGCTGGGTGGGAACACAGCGGTAACACCACATGGGCTCAGGGAACTGTTTTTGTAGGTACCTGCTACTCTCTTGCTGGGTTAGTGATTGCATGTGTCTCCCATTCCACAGGAATAACCCCCTTCAAGTCACCACCTGTGGGACCAACAAGAACTCAAACATCTTTCATTTCTTTGTTTCTTACTTCTTCCCAAAGAGAGGAACCAGACAAACACCAGCACAACACTCTATCTCCCCAGCTAGGCATTGGTTTCATGGTGTCTCGATACTCTGTGCTGTACAAAAGAAATAGTTCAGTGTTTATGGCAGCAGTGATGCAATGTTCATTCTTCTCAGCTCTGCAATTACACTCCCATAGTCATCTCCCAAGCTTGGAACATGGGAGATACTGGGCGGAAAAAATTAGACACATACTTTCTGCACAGGAGGACTATTGGCATGGGCCTTGTTTTGAGGTGCTTACAGCAGTGAATGAGTGGGAATCACTGGGATGAGTGGGAAGACAGGGGATTTGCATGGGATAGGAACATGGCCTGGCCTAGGACCAGGGTGTACAGGGGGATAGGCAATACTAATTGCAGTGCTGAACGTGTAAACACATTACTGATGTTTTACAAGCTGGCTTTTGTGTGTACTGGAAGTAACTGACTGTGATCTCAGAGCCTCCCTGGCTGAGCAGGAGTGAGCACTGAGCGTGGAGGCAGTGGGACAGCACCCAGCTGGGCACAGGGCATGCAGGGCTGAGCACAGCACCTGGCTCTGGGGAATGTCCATTCCCTCCCCATCCTCCTGCCTCGCCACAGCAGAGAACCCAGGGAAGCACTGCCAGCCTGAGCAAAGGGCTGGGATGTGCAGCATAAGTGTCCAAAGGAAAGGGGGATCTACAGAGTCAGCCAGGAGGGAGTGAAAATGGAAAAAATAACTGGAGGGCAGTAGCATTTTTGTCCGGGGCCCTTCCTATGCAAGTGCCAGCACAGCAACCCATGTTGCAGATGACATTTCCTGGTGCAGGTGCCATTTCAAACAGGTGATGGGAAGAGTAGAGGCTGTAAGGGACTGGTCTTGGAAAAATGCCTTCCAGCCTAAATGGGTGTACCTGCTGATTATCCCAGCAGACCAGCTCAAGTCAATGTGACCCATAGGACTTTCAGCAGGATAGTGAAAGAGTCCAGAGTCACGGGAAGGATTTTAGAAAATTTAGGTGTGTTCTCTGTATTTCCTTGTGATGTCTTTTATCATAGAATAATAGAATCATGGAATCATAGAATGGTTTGTGTTGGAAAGGACCTTAAAGATCATCCCATTCCAAGCCCCCTGCACTGGGCTGGGACATGTTCCACTTGACCAGGTTGCTCGGGGCTCCCTGGAACACTGCCAGTGATGGGGCAGCCACAGCTTCTCTGGGAAACCTGTTCCAGTGCCTGAGCCACCTCACAGTAAAGAATTTCTTCTGTATATCTAACCTAAATTCCCCCTCTTTCAGTTTGAACCCATTACTCCTTGTCCTATCACCACAGTTCCTGACCAAGGGTTCCTCTCTGGCTGCCCAGTAGGCCCATTCAGGTACTGGAAGGTTGCCATGAGTTCTCCAAGCAACCTTTTCTTCTCTGGGCTGAACAGCCCCAACTTTCTCAGCCTGTCTTCATAGGGAAGGTGCTCTAGTCCCCTTATCAACTTTGTGGCCTCCTCTGGACTTCCTCCAACAGTTCCACATCCTTCTTATGCTGGGGGCACCACAGCTGTGTTCAGTACCCCAGGTGGGGTGTCACAAGAGCAGAGTAGAAGGGGAGAATCATCCCCTTACCACATGAAGAGACTTTGCTGTACTTTTATCTTCATTTCATCCAGCCTTTTTTTTAATGCTATTTCCATACATATCTTCCCTTTTACTTACTGCACCTTAGTGCTTTTTTTGGCATACTCAAAAAGCAGATTCTGCAATAGTTACTGAACTCACTCTGCTGCTTTTCCTCACACATTCTTAGTAACGTCACCTTGCCTTTTGCTCAGCACTATTTGCAATCCTGCTGAAGGGCTTCTGCCATTACATTTTGTGCATACTTGCATCAGGCTCTGCAGTGATGTCACTCAACAACACCTCTTTTTTTTTTTTTTAAGCTTTCTGACCACTAAAACTTTTCATAGAAATGTCAGAATCTGTTCTCCCTCCTTGCACTGAAGGATTTGTTTCATCTCTGCTCCATTTGTTGCACAGCTCTTCATAACATTCCATGTGTTGGTTATTAGTTGCCAGTGTGTACTCATCTTTGTCTTAACTCAAATGTCTAAATCCTTTCTTTTACCCAGTGATACTCTCCCCATGTTGCATTCAGGGCTTTTAATGATGTCCACAGTCTAATGTTGCTCTCTTCTCTCTGATCAGTGGTGCTTAGACTGTCGTCTTCCTTCCAATTCTTCTTCAGCCTCCTCCTCAGGAATTGTGGCTCACATTCACCTCTTCCCTCGTTCAGATCTGAGCCCTTCCCCAGACTGTTTTGCATAGGTGTCCATGAGCAGTAATCATGGATTTTCCTTGGGTTTTTCTCTGTGTATGAACTACTTGAAAACCTTTGGGGTTTCCTTAATTTTAGAAGAAAGCTACCACGCTCCCCACAGCAGAGGAAAGTTCCCAGGCACAAACTTCCCAAAACAGCTAATACCTTTACCTGGAGGAATGCACAGACCATTGACGTGGCCCAGTGCATCGGTGCAATGTGTCTGAAAAGTGCCCAGCAGTGGTATTCAAATCCAACACCACCGGAAAAACACATGAACATTGGTGGATGCATGCCAAAACCTTCACGCAGGCTTCTAATTTTAGGTTTTAACCTTTCCAGTGCCCTGAAGAAGCCTTCAGAATCTCCAAAATCACCGACCTGTTTGGAAAACATTGGCCTAAATGCTTTACAAGTCCTTTACATTGTTAAAAAAGTATTAACAGAGCTTTATAGAAATGAGTAATCTTTAATAATTGGTTTCAGCTTCTCAGGCAGCGTGCAACTGCTTATTTTGAGAGAAATGCTTGGCGCAGCTTGAGAAAAAACAGCCAATGCCCCTGCTAGCAGAGGAATGAAGAGCAAGAGGATGTAGTGGCAACTCAAGTATCCTTAATTTCAGACATCCTCGGTGACGTTGGCTTTCAGAACTGGAAGTGCCTGGATGTGACCACGTGCATACATGAGCACATTATGAAATGATTGATTGCTCAATGGGTATTTTTAATTAGTATTTTCTTTTTAAATGCTCCATTTACCCTCTTCACTCAAGATATTTTTGCCACGTGCAGTTTTTATTGGAGTAAACACAGTCCCTTCAGATAGCTCCTTCAAGCCAGTTCAGAGATATCTTGATCCTGTTTTGATTTTTTTCTTCCTCTGACTCATTCCTTTAATCCCGGTTATGTCTTCTCAAGTGAACTTTACATATTCATATTGACCCCAAGAGTTACAGACTCAGAGAACTGGGGCAGACAAGAGGAAATACAGGATAAGAAATCTATTTTAAGCAAAACATTTATCTTAGGTCATATACTTTTAGATTTAGTGTCTCTGTAACAAGTAAGACTTCAGGTTATTAATATTTCCTATACTCAGTGAGTGAAATACATTATTGCAGCAGACCTGTATTCTACAAGGTGAACTGCTGATTTTCTCTTTGCTGTTTATGTTGTTTGGGGTCCTTCTTGCTTTTCCAGGCAGGGGATGAGAAATGGACTGAAAGCTCTCACTTCTAATGAAGTCTGTTAAGCAGTTCTGAGTTTTAGCTCGCAGGAAAATGGTTGAAGGTTTAAGATCTATGTGAAAACAATTTACATACCAAAATCAATAGACATTTTCAGTCTCTTTTCATAACTTAGCCTTTAACTGCTTTGCAAAGCTGCAACTTACCTGACCCCAGGAGAAAGCAGAGCTCATTTAGCCTGTGAAAATCTGAGCCTAGTTTGCTCCGGAGGGGGTCAGTGCTGGAGTCCTGAGCTCACACTGCTGCTCTTCAAGTTTCAGTGACAGAGCACAGTCAGCTACTGCCAAGAGCACACGGCTGGGTACGCTGCCCGGGAAGGGCCCAAGGGGGAATATCCTGGGGTCAGAAGATTGGGGAGGTTCACCAAAAGGTAAAGATATATTACGCTTGGGATTGATATCCAGCATTTAGGAGAGCAAAGTAGTGGGGAGCTAATAGAGGAAATCGTATTTCTTCCTTTCCCTTGGCAGTAAGGGGCCAGAGAGGGAGGTCATCTTTCTAGGAAGGAGAACACAGCCAGTTACCTGCCTACATCAGCTCCACGATGTTGCATAAGGCCTCATTTAGTACCAGGTAATGATCTTAATTTAAGCATGCACGTCCCTGCCCTCGTCTCGCTACTCTGCGTTATGGGCTTGCAAGTTTGCTTATGCTAAAGGGCAGAACAAAAATAAATTTCCATACTCCCAGGCATGTTCCATCAGCCTGTGTTGGAGCATGGGCCAGTGTCCAAATACTTTGGATATGAAGTGAATTTGGGCTCCAGGACAGGCTCAGACCTGCTCATGAAATTGCAGGGCAATGACACCAGGGTCCTGCTTTTATATTTGCGTTGACTGGCTGCCACCACTGCGACCCCCAGCTGTGACAGCAGAGCTCTCCGTGTCCCAGCCTAAAGATAACCTTGGCTTTCCGTGGTCAGCAGGGACAGGGACACTCTGTTTTGTGTTACTGTTGAAGAGGAACTGGAAATTCCGAATTAATTGGGTGGCGCTGTAGCTCAGGTAGACAAAGATTCTATCTTGGTTAATTTTTTTCATGTAATAGTTTTTGTTTGGGTCATGTAGGCTGAACACCAACCCCAAGACAGGGTGTTGTTTTCAGTTTGGGAGACGGCTCTTGCTGGAGGGCTTCAGTAGAGCTCCCCAGAGCTGGCACAAGGGATTGTCCCGGTGGAAGGTGCTGTCTTCGATGCACCTGAAGCTTCTGCTCACGGGGTGGGGTGGGTCGGGTATACTCGGTGGGTATGCGGGGTGTTCTCTCCCCGGTCCCGGCACCCCGGGGGTGCGTTCTCCCGGCCCCGGCAAAAGGACGGCGATGGCAAGAGCTCGCAGCGACGGAGGCCGCTGCCGCCCTTCGCTGCTGCTGCCACCGAGGCTCTCCCGTTCCCGCCGTTTGTGCCCGGCCCCTCCCGGGACGCTGCCGGCCGCCCAGCAGCGGGGCCGTCTCCGGGCGGGGCGGCAGAACTACATCTCCCAGGGCCGCGCGGCGCCGGTGACATCATGTGCGCTGGCTCGGAGGTCACATGCCGCGCCAGCCCCTTTGTTTTGAGCGGCGCTGGCAGCGCGACCGCCGGCGGCAGAGAGGCCCGAGCGCGCTGCACCGCTCCGGATCGCTCCGCTCCGCGCCCACCCACCCGACCCGACCTCACCCCGGTGGCGGCGGCGGCGGCAGCAGCGGCTCCCGCGGGGCGCAGCGCAGCGCGGCAGGG